>JBBDGP010002038.1:137500-255000 GCA_037952835.1 Lithobates septentrionalis | reverse complement strand
TGGGGATGGTGTTCTTGGGTCATAGACAGCATAGTTGAGTTGATGTCAAAGAGCTTGATTTTGGTCTCATCTGAGCACAACACTTTCACCCAGTTCTGCTCTGAATCATTCTGATGTTCATTAGCAAACTTCAGATGGGCCTGTACATGTGCTTTCTTAAGCCGGGGGACCTACGGGCCCTGCAGGATTTCAGTCCTTCACGGCGTAGTGTGTTACCAATTGTTTTATTGGTGACTATGGTCCCAGCCACCTTGAGATTTTCCTGTGTAGTTCTGGGCTGATTCCTCGTTGTTCCCATGATCATTGAAACTCCACGAGGTGAGATCTTGCATGGAGTCCCAGACCGAGGGAGACTGACAGTTCTTTTGTGTTTCTGTATTTGCAAATAATCGCACCAACTGTTGTCACCCTCTCACCAAGCTGCTTGGCGATGGTCTTGTAGCCCATTCCAGCCTTGTCTAGGTCTACAGTCTTGTCCCTGACATCCTTGGACAGCTCTTTGGTCTTGGCCATGGTGGAGAGATTAGAATCTGATTGCTTCTGTAGACGGGTGTCTTTTATTACAGGTAACAAGCTGAGATTAGTAGCACTCCCAGTTAGAGTGCTCCTAATCTCAGCTTGTTACCTGTACAAAAGACACCTGGAAGCCAGAAATCCTGCTGAGTTGATAGGGGATCAAATACTTATTTCACGCTTTAAAATGCAAATAAATGTATAACTATTTTTAAATGCGTTTTTTTGGATATTTTTGTTATTCTGTCTCTCACTGTAAAAACAAACCTACCATTAAAATTATGGACTGATCATTTGTCAGTGGGAAAACGTACAAAATCAGCAGGGGATCAAATACTTTTTTTTCCCTCACTGTACATCTGATTGGACACAGGCGCAGTTTGGTTGAACGTTTTCTGCCCAGCTCCTTCGATTTACCAATTGTAGGATGTCAAGCTAGAGGTGGCTGAATTTTCTCAGGAATCGGACTACGTTTGTTTTGTGTATGGCTACTGGTCAGGTGTCGCACTTCTAATACAGCTCCTGTGCTCCTTTCTATAATGGCCGGTTCACACCAAAATACGGTGTAGGAAAGGCGTGTTCTGTGTACGTTTCTCGTACCGCAGATGAACGCACTGCCCTTGCATTTTTCATGTGGGTTGTAATGAATTGTTAATGGCACTCCAAATGCATCTCGCAAACAGTGTGTTTTGAGGCCACCAAATTGCTCAGTACTGCAGTACCATGTGGTTTGGTGCAGTACGTTTTGAAAAGGGTGCTAGCATTTTTTTTTCCACATTCCACTGCATTTTACAGCCCATTCAAATGAATGGGCTGGTAAAACTGAACCACACTGGAACTGACCCTGAATCTGCACTTCTTTTACTATACCAATAATGAGTCATTCATACATTTCCATTTTGTCCCCACTTCATTTTTAGGAACTTGGAATATTTATTTTTGCGCGATCTCCCTGGAATCGGGAAGAAGGAGATGATCCTGGAACTTCTGCAGAAATCCCTCCCCTCATTACAGATCGAGTTAGATCTGAAGGATTGACCTTGTTGGGTGTACCTGTTCTGTCCATCGGACACTAAACAGAAGTCTGAAGCAGCAAAGCGCAGCTCACTCTTTAGGCTTGCAGCCATTTCAAAGGAAGTATTTACACCAATTCTGAGTGATTTTAGACTTGGGTCAAGAAGAGATTTTTCTTTCCACAAAATTGACATGTCACGTGTTGTTTTCTTGCCCTGATGGGCATGTGCTTTAAAGCTACTTGGTGTGCTTTCTGTAATAAAGACCACTCACTGCTGCTCTCTCCTTGTGCAGGGAGACTGGTCTTAACCCCGCCCCCTGGTAGTTTTTTTTTTTGCAGGCAGTCTGTAGTGGGTGTGGCCTGCTGGGTCCCTCCCACAGCTTTGCTCTCTGCACAGGCTATGTACAGCAAATGGGATGCTGTCCCTGCTACTTTTACTAGGTAATTTTTGGATTTGCAAAGCTTGCACACAAAGTGGATTTGTATACTTTGAAGAATATGTTTCAAGTTTTTGTACTTCAAAGTTCAGTTTTAATAAGCAAAATAAATATGTAAATCTAAAGGAAAAATTGTCTATAGCAACTATGAAAGATTATTCTTTAACTACATTTTTATTTATTTATCTTTTTTAAGTGCTATCTGCAAAGAAAAAGGTTAGTACTTACCCGTCCTGGTGCTTTTCTTCGCTTTGTTTTTGACACACTGCCTTAAAGTGTTTGTTAACCCACAAAAAAAAGAAAAAAAGAACCTGCTCCTTTAGGCTGGGCTCACACCTATGCAAATTGAATGCAGGTTTTTCCCCGCATCCAATTCGCATGGTAGGAGATTGTGACTGGCTCTCTATTGAGACAGTTCACTTATGTCCGCTGTGGCTTCAGTGCGAATTCGCCCTGAAATCGGACTCAACGGTAAACGGCGATGCACCAGAACCCTGCTGTGAGCCGCATGCGGGAATAGTGTGAACCCAGCCTTAAAGCATGTTATACAGCACAGTGCTTGTGCTGTGTCATTTGGCCCCCTGTATCACCTAGCTGATCCTGCCTGGCTATGCCCACCCCCCTGTAAACTGACCACAATGTATCATGGCTGCTGAACCCTGACACCGTGGTCAGTTTACGTACCTCCATCATCCACAGCTCTCCTCTGTCCTCTCCCCCCTCCTGCTGCTAAAATAACTTTTATTGTCCTCTATATTCCTCTTTGTGTCCTAATGACAAGTGCTCCTGTTTGTGTGATTTATAAAAAAAAAATGCCTTCTTTACCGTATTTTAGAGCGTTTCCCGGTGATCACGTGACCGCCGTGTCTCTCTCTCTCTCTCTCCCCCCTCTTGTCCTGACTGATGTCAGTGGGGGAATCTCGGCCCCGCCCACTGCATCTGTCAGACTGGGAGAGGAGAGATCCGGCCGGTCAAGTGATCGCTAGGACACAGAGAGGATTATAGGAAATAGTCAAAATGGGTTAACAACCACTTTAACTCTGTTTCCATCTACCACCCACAACATCACTTACAGGACACAGTAATGAGGGAGCGGTCAGCAGATGGCACTACAGTGTGCAGCAAAGGACAAGGTGTCCAAAACAGCCAAAGACAATAATTATTCAGTCAGCTTAGCTGTTCCAAGGAGGATAGATCGGTAATGTGGGACAGGCAAGTATTTGGCCCTTTTCTTTGCAAGTAGCATCTAAAGCCCCCCCCCCCCCCCCAACTCTCCTCAATACTAATAAAATGTTTATAATAAAAGTTTTCCTTTATGTTAGACCAGCCATTCTCAACCAGGGTCCTTGTCTTGAGCTTGAATCAGGTGGCCTGGTCTGATGAATCACATTTACTTTTACATCATGTGGAAGGCTGAGTGTGTGAGAGTCACATACCTGGGGAAGAGATGGCACCAGGATGCAGTATGGGAAGAAGGCAAGCTGGCGAAGGCGGTGTGATGCTTTGGGCAATGTTCTGCTAGGAAACCTTGGGTCCTGGCATTCATGTGGGTGTTACTTTGACATGTACCACCTTACTAAATGTTGTTGCTGACCAAGTAACCCCTTCATGACAACAGTATTCCCTGATGGTAGTGGCCTCTTTCAGTCAGATAATTCACCCTGCCACAATATTTTCAGAATGGTTTGAGGAACACAACAATGAGTTTTGCAGTGTGGCCTCCAAACTCCCTAGATCTCAATCCAATCGAGCATCTGTGGGATGTGCTGGAAAAACAATTTCCATCCATGGAGGCCACACCTCGCAACTTAAAGGATGTTCTACTGATGGATTGGTGCCAGATACCACAGCATACCTTCAGAGGTCTAGCGGAGTCCATGTCTCAATGGATCAGGGCTGTTTTGGCAGCAAAAGGGATCTACTCAATATTAGGTGGGTCATCAAAAGGTTATGGCTGATCAGTGTACTCACTTACTGGCACAAGCTGGATACTAGATGACCTCTGTGTAAGAAGGTATGTTGCCTTGTTTTACAAGTGGTGTGTCTGTACTGGTTTAAGAAAAAAAACAATCTTGATGAGTAAGAAGGCAACTTCAGTAATAATCAGTTTCAGACCACAGAGACCCTTCTTACCATAACCTGTACTGTAAACTGTTTAATTGGGTCCTCTTCCAAACAAAGCAGGCTTTCCACACACACTGCACCGATGATCACCAAAGTCCCGAAACAGTCCTATGCAGTTTATAATAATGGCTCTGTAACTGCAATATGTACACATATGGCCGATCGGACATAAACAATGAGCTGCATGGCTCTGCTCACTGTCCTGAAATGAGGAATAATCCTCTTATATTTGGAATATGTGATGGAGAAATGAGATGCATACATTAGGGCTGGGAAAAAAAATCTATTTAAATCTTAAATCGAGTTGAGAGGTCAAATCGATTCAAAATTTAAGCAAATCGATTTTTTTTAGATTTTTTTTTTTTTTCACCGCGCCGGTCCCGAGGCGCTGCGGGCATGAGTTTTTAGGCGAGGCTGCGGCTTCGGCCTAGTCCGCTATTACGGCCAGACACCGCGGACTAGGCCGAAGCCGCGGCCTCGCCTAAAAGCTCATGCCTGCAGCGCCTCGGGACCGGCGCGGTTTCCAAAAAAAAAAAAACTCGATTCGAATCGTGAATAGAGTTTTTTTTTTTTTAAGAGAATCGAAGATTTTTTTTTTTTTTAAGAAAGTCTCCCAGCCCTAGCATACATACCTCCTGTCCTAGGAAGGCTTTTACTGCACTACCCCAGACCAAACAGAAAAAAACACTAAAAACCTTCCTGAGGTTTGTTCAGAAAGTCAAACTTCAAATTTCTTGTTAACAAGCAAAATAGAAAAATTAAAAGAAAAATACATCTATGAACAGTTTTGGACTATATATAAAATAAAAAAAAAAAAAAAAAAAGAAATGCACTCACATTTTATAGATATTTTATTAACATTTGTCCCCAAGTTGAGGAATGTCATCAGTACATAAAATATAAAACAAACAAAAAGGTATTTTACCAAATATGCAGAAAGTTGTATTGCGATATGAAAGCTTCGTATTTGTATATTCAATGATACTGATCAGATTTGGTTTATGGGTAATCTCTACATAAGTTTAATAAGCAACCAGAATTTATTCTGGATGGTCGAAGGCTCTGCATAATATATTGGAGAAAATGCTGCAAAAGGTAAAATTGACAGATCTAACAACCAGATAATTATTTTATAAATACTGGCTGAAAAAGATTCAGCTCAATTCACCAAGATAAAACACGTTATTTTGACCTATATGATTGCTGTTGGCATCATTCTTTAGCTGTCTTAACTGAAAATATAATTAGGAACAAGAAGCCATTGTTAGATCTTAGTGACCTGAGCCCAATATCACACTCTGCAACTAGCAGACGTCTTACCCAGCCTGGAACCCTCATTAGGAGAAGTGTGCTTCATGCAGCAAAGGATCAGTGTGAGGCGCACATCACACATTACTTTTCTACACTACAGGGGGTCCCCGGGTTACAAACAAGTTGGGGACTTTAGGTTTGTTCTTAAGTTGAATCTGTTTGTAAGTCGGAACAGGTACATTTTTTAAGTCTAGCTCCAGCCAAAAAATCTATTTTTAAGTTTTTTAGCCTAGGGAAGGGTTATCACCCCTGTAACATTTGTTTTGCTGTCTGTGCCCCTGTTCAGAAGATTTCACCTCACTTTCTGTCCCAATGACAGTTGGATTTTGAAAATTTGGGGTTATTAGGGAAATAAGGATTGGTGATAAAGCATCAGTGGAGACACCTTTTTCCCATATTAACTCTTACAGGAGTGAATTTCCCTTCCTAGGGGGTAGATTTCTTCTCACTTCCTGTTGTCTCCTTCCGTTTGTAAGTAGGAGTCGTTTGTAACTAGGGGACCCCCTGTACTCTGACAAAATAAATATTCTAATTGTTTACTGTTGGCAGCCTGGACTAATTATTTCTGATACCATTACACATTACTTTTTTGAGCCTCTTTAGGAGCAGTAGCACAGTTGCCACTTAAGTGGTGTGTGTGTATATATATATATATATATATATATATATATATTTATACACACAAAAAAAACATATATTCCTCCATCAAAACTGCATGTAAATAAGTTCTCTATGAATGCAGATACATCAAATGTTTCCAGGATATATCCTCTACATTTCAAATGTGTGAATGTGTAAAATACAGCATTATGGCCACTGGATGGTGTTCTCATAAGAAATAACTACTCTCCTCAGCTCCATCTGGTGGCCATAATGTGGTATTTTCTACATTCAAGTTGCAGAGACTATAGCTTGAGAACATTCGCCCCATTCACTAAGAACAAATTTACATGAAGTTTTGATTGATGAATAGCTTTGTCTTATTTTTTTTTTCTTTTATAAATACACCACCAAGTGTGTACATAAGTGGCTGAAAATAGAACATCCGATAAAATATTTCAAGTGCTAGGGCTTCATTGAGAATGTAGCTTATCAAAAACTAGAGACCAGTGACCTCCATAAAGAATGCAACCTATACATTCACTAGAAACATAGGATTTCACTGAAAATGCAGCCTATCCATAACTAGAGACCACTGACCTCACAAAGAATGCAAACTATCTGTTTGCTAATGACTAAGGAAAACGCGCACAATTCAGCCTATGAAGTCACTAGTAAGCAGTGACATAACTACTTCTTTAGGGAATGTAGTGTATACATTCCCTAAAGAAGTGTGAGAGAGGAGAAGGGAGAAGCTATGCGATGCTGGACATGGCCCTGCAACCCCCCTCCTTCCCCAACTGACCATCATCACCACGTATGTGCAGGCATTTTTAGCAGCTCCATCCCACTAGAACTCATAGGGTAGCAAGTGTGTGTGTGTGTGTGTGTGTGTGTGTGTGTGTGTGTGTGTGTGTGTGTGTATATATGTGTATATATGTATGTATATGTATATATATATATATATATATATATAGATGTACATCTATATATCTCTATCTATCCCTGGTGCCCAATGTGAGGCTTTGCTATCACTCAATGAGGTACAGCTATAGACGCCACCAGCCACAAGAGTGTGGTAGGGGCCATGTGTTGGGCACTAGAAGCTAGTGAAATCACTGGTAATGAAGCCTATCCAGTCAGTAAAGGTTAGTAACATCACTGAGAATAAAGCTTAGTAAATAACTAGAGGCTGGTGACATCATTTAGCATGCTTCCTGTCCATTTATTAGAGATTGGTGACATCAGTGAAAATGCAACCTATTCATTAACAAAAAACTAGTGTAAAAACTGAGATTGCAACCTATCCATTCACTAGAGACCGGTGACATCACTGAGCATGCAGCCTATCCATTCACTAGAGACCGGTGACATCACTGAGACTATAGCTTATCCATTCAGAAGAGACAGGTGACATCAGTTGCAGTTTAAAAAGCTCAGGCTGGGTAAGTTACCTTCATAGTTGGTGGCTGTAGCAGATCAGAACACGCTTCCTCCAAGAAAGCTCCTTGTACAGATAAAAACACAGTATATGAGATATATAGTAGTCAGAAAAGTGGGGTGTCTGGATTCTATACATGGACTCAGCTTAGCTGAACCTGTCTGTTGCACAGGGGAGTGTACGGCATAATTCATTTGTCCATTTCTTGAATACAATCAGATCTTCTCCACTTCAGTGCCCATTATGCCACGGCATGGTTTATTAGCCTTTAAATCAACCGGATCCTATAAATAACTTTCAAGGGCCGCGCCCGCTGTTTACCAGCATACAAGCTGCCTCTGGTTTTCTGCTCACACATTCCTGCCACTTTGTTCCGAGAATAATAAATATTTTACTAGTCTCTCTGTGCCCGACTTTCTCCCAGTTAGATGTTGGGGAAGCGGTAGTTGAATTTTCTGGTGTTGTAATATTTCTTACTCTCCAGGGCCGGTAAGATGTTGCTGTTGGTAAGCTGTGGGAGATGCTGCAGCTGTAGAAAGAGAGAAGGTCATTTGTTGGAATCCACAACTCCAACCTTCAATTGGTAATGATAGAAATACAAGCCCTGCCTGCCGATCTCCTAAGAAGGGTAGTTGCCTGGCTTCAATACCAGATCAGAAAGACAAAAGATGAGATCTGCATCTGTGATAAAACTATTGGATCACTAGAACAGCCAGGCAACTGGCATTTTTAGAAAGAAGTCAGCAGCAGCCCTCATATTCTCTCATTATAGGTTTCTTTTAAGCATTGCTTTGGTACAGCACAGTCGCTTGATTGGGCTGGCTAACGCAACGAAAAAGGAACCCTTTTTTTTGTGTTTGGTTGTCACAGTGCTCACATGATCAGGACTTCCCAATTATAAGTACGCATCACAAGCTTTCTATGACACTTTAGTTACTGTGCTGAGAGCGATTAGTGAACATGATCTCAGCACAGAAAACCATTTCCTATGTACACATACACTATATTGTCAAAAGTATTGGGAGTCCTGCCTTTATACACACACAAACTTTAATGGCATCCCAGTCTTAAGCAGGCCATACACGGTCGAATTTCGAACGAATTTTCTTTTCAAAATAAGAAATTTCGTTTTTTTTGTGATCCGATGATGCCACCATTGATTTTCGAAATTCGGCCGACCAAGCCTTCAATTTCACCTCATGTTGCTAAAGAAAAGAATTTTCTTGGCCGGGAATCTTCTTTTCTCTCCGTAAATTTTCTTTTCTTATTACATTTCTCGCACGATTCTCCCATCATTGATTAGAAAATCGTTCGTTTTTCGGAAAATTTCCAACATGTCCGCACGAAAATCGGCCGTTGTTGCAGCCCACTAATGATGCGAAATTCATACGAAAATTCTTTCATACGATTTTCGAAAGAAAATTCTTACGAAATTCGAACCGTGTATGGCCGGCATTAGTCTGTAGAGTTCAATATTGAGTTGGCCCACCCATTGCAGCTATAACAGCTTCAACCCTTCTGGGAAGGCTGTCTACGGGAATGTTTGACCATTCTTCCAGAAGCGCATGTGTAAAGGCAGGCGTCCCAATACTTTTGATAATATGCAGCCGCAATAAGTTTCCTCACCCCAAAGAATAGAATCCTAAGGAATAGTTTTGTGTATGCATTCATCTCTTCTTGATCAAATACCCCAAGGAGGCATCGTAGGGGGGAGCAAATGTTAGGTAGGTCAAACTGATCTGAAATAAATTTAGTCACCTGTGACCATAGGGGTCTCACTTTTTCGCATTCCCAGACCATATGTAGGAAAGTGCCCTCTGCCCCTTTGCATTTATGGCAGACAGCCGACTCCCTCCTCTGCATTCGGTAAAGTCTAGTTGGTGTATAATACTGTTGGTGAAGGTAACGGCACTGGATCATTTTATCTGTAGAGGAGACAACAGACACCAAGTATGTGTCCAGTACCTCCTCCCACAGTTCTTCCGACAACTCCGGGACAATCGCAACCCATTGCGCCATGGGCCTAGAAGTTGTAGTCATTACCACCCGGTCCCACTGCCCCCATAGTATCTTGAGATTCGCTTAGCTGGATCCGGATCAATCAGAACCTTCTCCAAATCCGTATTCTGCAGCATAAATTTCACCCTCCCCAAACTGCGCAATCGCTGCATGGCACAACTGAGCATATCGAAAGAACCAGGTCTTGGGCCACACTCTCAAGTTTAATTGCCGTCTGTGTCCCCATAAAAGATTCCTTCTCACTGCCTGCTCCAATGGCAGGTGATCAAACAGATAGCAAAATAAAGTAATACCTTTCCTACAAGGGCAAAGAAAAGAAAACTAGAAAGAGATTCTAACCCCTCCCCGCTCTAACCAAATCTCTGACTCTAAAGCTGAACTCCAGGCAGATGCGAAACACAAATAATTGCAGTTCTGTAGTCCTTATTAATACACCATTAAATTTATTTATTTTTTGCAAGTGCACTAGGTGTGCTGTAGTGATTATGCTAACAAGGAGCATGCTGATAGAGTGACATAAAATTAACCTGTCAGTCTGCTGCTTCTCCTTTCATTGTCCTGTCCCAGGCTGGGGAACAGACAAGACCTATGTTACTGCATCATAAAAATCAGGTCTCCTGCCTAGGGCTATGCGGTGTGCAAAGCTGTATAAATCTGATGACTGGATGGACAGAAATACATTTCTCTGGCAGATAAAACAGCCCCATATATGTATTGCATCTGTATATTTAGCCATTTGCCTAAAATTCAGATTTATCAAGTATCTGTAGAAGAAGATCCTCAGTCTTGCTTAATAAGCACCACTTCTACTATAGCTTCTGAAGACCTCCCAACTTCCAA
This sequence comes from Lithobates septentrionalis, assembly GCA_037952835.1. NCBI lineage: Eukaryota > Metazoa > Chordata > Amphibia > Anura > Ranidae > Lithobates > Lithobates septentrionalis. The sequence continues at coordinate 244,700 of JBBDGP010002038.1, read as the reverse complement.
TGTGTTCTACTGAAACTACATCTACTGATACAACAATAAAACTGGGTGTCAATGAAACCCTACTGCTAGACACCAGTGTTGGGGCAAATATTGCTCTACCTACCCCTGGAAAGTATTTCCTGTGCAATCTGGTCTGTCTCCGGCTCACTCTCTCTGGATCCTTGGCGGCCTCCGTTTCCTCTCGGATGCTGTCAAAATACGGGTGTTCCAGCAGCTGTTCACACTTTAGCCTCTCCGCAGGGTCCATGTGCAGGCAGCCCTGTAGGCGTAGAGGGGAATAAACAATATACACACCCTTCTAAATATTTGTGGGTTAAAAAATGTCACCATACAAAAGTGCCACCATAGGGTTGATCTAGTAATGGAGTGCAAAGTGTAATCATGATGTTTTCAAGATTTGTAAGCAACTGGATTCCATTCTGCCAGATCATTCAAAGTTACTCAACACTACCATATGTAGTAACACAGACATAAGATATACCCAACATCCATGGAATCAGAAGATATGGTCTTCACCATGGTGCCTGATCTATTTACAGAAGACTAGCAAGGAAGCTGAATGCCCTAAACCAGCCATTCTCAACCAGGTTTCCATGGAAGCCTAGGGTTCTTCCAGAGGTTGCTAGGGGTTCCTTGAACTGTGGGTGATTGACCTCTCATCTAATGGTGTATGGATAGGTACAGATCTAATGCCACTTGCCAGGGCAACAATGATCTTTTTAGCTGTCTGGAAAGTATGGAATTCTGACCACCACTGTAAGGTCAGTGGTTTTCCCACTGGCCACAAATGTAAGGGGCATTTTTCCCACCAACTCCTGATTTTAGCAGGCGTTCCCTGAGACATGAAAACTATTTCAAGTGTTGCTCTTGGGTAAAAAAAGATGCGAAAGGCTGTCCATCCATAGGACATGGAAACAAGGTTAAGTGACTCAACTATGCATGAAAACATAAGAACTGGGGTGCATAAAATGGCAGGAGGTGTTCTGGACTGATGAGTAAAAATTTGAAAACCGTAGGTGTAACATGAGGCAGTTTGTTCACCAAAATGGCTGGAGAGCAGCACAATAATGAGTGTCTGCAGGCAACAGTGAAGCATGGTGGAGGTTCCAAGTTTGGGGCTGCATTTCTGCATATGGAGTTGGAGATTTGGTCAGGATCAACGGTGCTGAGAAATACAGGCAGATATTTACAGGCACCACATTTATTCTGCAGCAGGACAATGACCCCCAAGTTTGTAGCCAATGTCATTAGGAACTATCTTCAGTGTAAAGAAGAACAAGGAGTCCTGGAAGTGATGGTTTGGCCTCCACATAGCCTGGATTTCAGCATCATTGAGTCTGTCTGGGATTACATAAAGAGATCTGAGGCAGCTAACATCCACAGAAGATCTGTGGTTGGTTCTTCAAAATGTTTGGAACAACCTACCCGCTGAGTTCCTTCAAAAACTGTGTGTAAGTGTACCTAGAAAAATTGATGCTGTTTTGACGGCAGCAGGGTGTTCACACCAAATATTGATTTGATTTTGATTTCTCTTCTGTTCATTGCCTTTCAATTTTGTTAATTGATAGAAATAAACTATTAACACTTCAATTTCTGAAAGCATTCCTAATTTATAGCTTTTTTCGCCACCTGCCTAAACCTTTTGCATAGTACTGTGTATATATGCCTTTATCCGGCCCAGGCTGGGTAATAAGCCACAAGCGTGTTAACGCTTGCGATCTGGTAAGCGTATATTCTGTGTGGTGGAGGGATGTTTCATGTCATGTGAATCAAAAGCAACAGGAGAGGACTCAAAAGTGATACACACACTCTCAATTGTTTCCAGGTAGTGGTGTTTAGGTCTACCACTGACTCTAAAGTTACTGATACATTTTTTATACTTAGGTGTATAGTTTAGCGCAGCTCTTCCCCATTTTATTGTGTCTTGACTGTGTGTATCTCCCGGGAGAGCTGCTGCTCTTTGCTATTTAGGGACATTTGTTTTTTACTTTTTCTTCCCATAGACACACTCCTAAACCTTGTGGACAGCCTTTCCTGAAGTGTTGAAACTGTTATAGCTGCAAAGGGTGGGTCAACTCAATATGAAATCCTACGGACTTATGCCCCGTACACACGATCCGACTATCTGACAACAAAACGGTGGATTTTTGTTCAGAGGATGTTGGCTCCAATTTGTCTTGCATACACACGGTCACACAAATGTTGGCCAACAATTACGAATTACGTGGTGACGTACGACGAGCCGAGAACGGGGAAGTTCAATAGCCAGTGCAGCTCCTTCGGACTTGTGTACACACAATCGGAAATTCCGACAAAGTTTTGTTGGCGGAAAATTTGAGAACCTGCTAGCCAACATTTGTTGGCGGAAAGTCCGACAACAAATGTTCGATGGAGCATACACACGGTCGGACTTTCAGCCAACGAGCTCACATCCAATATTTGTTGGCGGAAAATCCGATTGTGTGTACGGGGCATAAGGCTGCATTCCCACCTGAGCGTTTTCAGCTCATTAAATACTCGTAAAACGCCAGAAAAAAACTCCTGAAAACGCCCAACAAGGAAAATCCCATTAATTTCAATGGCACCTGTTCACATCTGAGCGTTTTGTCACCTGAAGCAAAATGCCTCAAAGCTCAAAAAAGAACATGAGCTTCTTTGGGACAGATTACAGGATTTTTTCTGATTTTTTACATTGGTGACCTGTACAAAATCGCGGCAAAAAACATGGTAAAAATCTCAACAAAATTGCAGTAAAACCGCACAATTTTGAAACGCTCAGGTGTGAATTCAGATTTACCAAAACCATGTAGGGCCTGCCTGATTGCAAACAAATTGAAACTCTTAAGGTTTGACCTAAGACAAAAATCTGCAGAAAATCGAATAGTGTGTATGGGGTCTAAGACTGGGATGCCATTAAAGTTCATGTGCATGTAAAGGAAGGCGTCACAATACTTTTGGTATGTGTGTGTGTGTGTGTGTGTGTGTGTGTGTGTGTATACACACACACTGTATATTTTAATCTTCATTTAATTGCAGTCCAAGCTGTCCAGCAAAGTGACAGATAGGGGTTGAAACCAACTAATATTGGGAGTGTTTACAGTGGTTACCTTTTATTCCTGCACCCCTGGCAATAGTTGTTCCCAACCCCTGTCACCATCACTTCTGTTGGGCAGTTTAGGCTGCATGTAAATGGTGGGAAAATATAAATAATTGCATACAGTTATCAGACTATTACTTGCAATGGTGGTTTAAAGGGGAACTCCAGCTATAGCTTGTTTTTCGTTTTGGACAGGGCTCGTTTTTGTGTGTGTTGTTGCGTGTTTTTGTACAAGCACTTTGGAGCCTTGGCATTTTTGTATTAACCAACAAAGAAAACCACCATCTGTTACATCATTTGTTGCAATGTATTTCTGCTTTCAGCTGCTTCAAAAATGCACCTAGTCTCCAACTACAAATGTAGCTCCAAAACTTTTTTGAGCTTCAGGGATTTTGGAGTGGAGATGTGAGCCACCAACATAGGGAATAATAGGGTGTTTTTTTTTTTTGTTTTTTTTTCCTTCCTGAGTGTTTTGGAGTTTAGAGCAAAAAATACTTAGGTGTGAATGGGGCCTGAGACGCTCACAGTGTGCAGTGAAATCAGAGTAATCTTATGTGGAAAAGTGAAGCGCTAAAAAATATTTAAATAATATATAAGGCTATTGGATATATTACAATCAGTGATATTTTACAAATCTGTGATACCTCGTGAAAATAACTATAATAAGATGGTGGTCTAAATTACATAAACTTAGTCCATACATAAGTGACACATATATTTAGTCCATATAAAGGTGACACAACAAAATGTGACACATGTGTTGTGTCACCTTTATATGGACTAAATATATGTGTCACTTATGTATGGACTAAGTTTATGTAATTTAGAACACCATCTTATTATAGTTATTTTCACGAGGTATCACAGATTTGTAAAATATCACTGATTGTAATATATCCAATAGCCTTATATATTATTTAAATATTTTTTAGCGCTGCACTTTTCCACATAAGTATATTCCTTTGCAAGATTAGATCACTTGTTGCGTGTCAGCTGCTCATTCAATTTATCGCAGACAGCGCGATATATACACACTCTTGTTTTTTCCAAATCAGAATAATCAGTGATTTCAATACGGGAGAGGAGCCAGACTGAAGGGAAGAGGCTGGAGTTCAGCTTTAACATTTCCTCATTTTATCCAAAACGTCCAAAAAGTTTTTGGAGATTTCTCTTGTTAACAAAAAAAATAAATAGACAGAATTACCTTCATGAGTCCCATTGCATTAGCGGAGATATTCGGAAATCTGTATTCCAGGGGCTCCTGAAAATAGAGTAAAAGGATGGATATGACAAAGCGTGATGGTATTCTTCAAGCATGGATTGCTGTGCTGCCTCCAGTTGGGATGTGGGGGGGGGGGTTCTCACCATTTTTTCAGGATCCGGGATGCTGACCCCACTGAAGAACATATTGGTACTGAACACTTGCTGATGCCGGGGAATAAGATCACCTGCAGGAGAAAAACACCAGACAAATACACAATCTTATTAAATAAAGAAGTACAAAAAGCAGTGGCAATGCAAAAGTGCACAGATATCATAACGGCCAATCAGAAATCAGTCATATTACATACTGCTGCGCATCTTGACAAATAAAGCGTGTTAGTAGCATGACATAAATGGTAATGGTCAACGCAAATGTTTTTAAAAAAAGCCTATTAGGGCCCATTCACCACTATTGCTTGGTAATGTGCATGGCGTTAAGGCAGCCCATTTAAGTGAATGGGGCTGCCTAACGCAACCAAAAAGGTGCATGTACTATTTATGTCAGTGCATTGTACCGCAGCTTATGTTAATGCACTGCGCTGCAATGCACGTCCGTCGGCAAGGTGCACTGTGTGCCATTCAGAGTAAGCGGCATTGCATCATGCCATGTGACCAGCGTTGCCTCCCATCAGGGCTCAATAAACATAATGACGCAATGTACGACAATGTCTCCTCCCTCCTTTCATTTTCTTTTAAGTAATTAATGTTTTGGTGAATTTCTGAAGAACATAATTTAACAGCTGCCCCTGTGCAATTTATACTCCCCCCTATTTGTCACCCCATAAAAGTGCCAGGGCATCATCCTGCAAGACAGACAAGATTGGCTGACAGTGTTTTTCCAAGAAGCAGATGGGAAGGGAAGGAGCTACAGAGAAAAAGCAAGAGAATGAACGTGAGTGAAGGAGGGAGTACCGCTGCTTACAGGTGAGTCGGCATCGGCTACTAATCCAAGATCAATACTATGAGGTGGGGTACTCGCCCTGCCACTGCAGCAGTATACATAAAGCGACAAAGTTCGGATCAGCTGCACACCCACACAAAAATAAATGATTCGATTCCTTTATTGAAAATTTATCAAAGCACTGGATGGGTACAGGCAGTCAGAGGAAGAAAAAGGCAAGGTTGACGCGTTTCACACAATTCAAGTTTTTTTTGTGTGAAACGCGTCACTTGCCTTCTTTCCCTGCCTGCCTGTACCCATCCAGTGCTTTTATGAATTTTCAATAAAATCGAACCGTTATTTTTGTGTGGGTGTGCAGCTGATCAGAACTTCTTCACTTTAAACAGAATGAATGTGATGCATGATTTGTATCCCCCTACAGTTTTCTCTGCAGCATCTTTTCTTTTGCTCCCGTTCAGCTGAATGGAGCAGCTGGGAAATGAAAGGAAGCCAAGTATATGCAAGTGGTGAAGAAAAGATTTATTTCAGACATCCTACTGCACTAGCATGCTAAATCTTACATATCCTAAAGGAAAAAAAAAAACTCCTTATCCACCCTTGTCTACATTTCTGTTATAATGCTGCAGGTTATTTTTTAATACAACTACATCTTTGTCACTCACCCATAGTTCTCCTGATGAGGTATAACTGATCAACGTCAGATTTGCCTGGCCACAGAGGTATTCCAGATATGAGCTCAGCGAACACGCAGCCGATAGCCCAGACATCCACAGGAGGGCCGTACTGGGTGTCACCCACAAGCAACTCAGGCGCTCGGTACCACCTTGTGGCCACATAATCTGTGTAATAGTCGCTGGGTCCAGCTAATCAGTCACAGAGAACATTGAATGGAAATATAAATATTGCAGGGAACATTTAAAAAAATACAATTCTGAAAAAGAAAAACTGTTTGCAAAGCTCAATAGCTCAAGCTTAATGTTCCACCAAGAACTCGATTAGGGGAATTAAAAATTTGTGGCATGCACCACATCAACATAGCAGATCGATCTACTTCAGGTCCCTCTACGCCACCCACACCAATTACTATTTCAGGGAAAAAGAGAAACTGTCAGTTTCAGTAGGGATGCCCCGGTGCCGATACCGAGTATTTTTATGATTACTCGTACTCGTGAAAATACTCCCGATTCGCGCACTGCTCCTGTGTGAACCCAGGATGAAGTCACTATGACAAGCCTGGGTTCACATACGAGCGGTGGTGAAACCACATGCAATTTAGAAAGGAATCGCACCACATTCCTGTTCAAATCGCATGGGATTCTTTGCAGTGCGATTTGAGCCCATTCATTTTTATGGACGCAAATTGTACCATATATTGTACCATAAGTATCGGTACTCGGTTTTAAAAAAACAGTATTGTTGCATCCCTAGTTTTCAGCATAGAAAAATACTACAGGTCCCTGCCAGAGTAGATCTGGCATACAGGATCGGAACTGTCTACAGATAGCTCACAAGCTTCTCTGCCCGTGCACTGATTGCACTGCATAAGTAAAGCCTGCAGGGTTACCAACCCTCTCTTTTCCACCCAGATCTGAGCAAACAGACTGGGGGGGCAACAGAGATCGGAGCAAGTTGCTCCAGGATCCAGCTGACCTGCTCTACGTTGTGTCTGTCACAGACTCAGCATAGAATACAAAGCAGCTCACTCCTAATTAAAGGGCCATGCACCCCTTTATTAGGAGCAGCATCTCCCCATAGAAGAATGGCGTAAGCGTAAAGCTTGCATCACTCTTTGTTAGTTCCCCACAATGAGTCAGAGGAATGACTCTTCCCCTCCTTACCCCTTCTTTCCTTTCCAGACAAATATCTAGGGAGTTTGAATTACAGTGAAAAAGTCACTGAAAGTAAACAGCTTTTGCTGTAATCTCTCTGTAAAAGTAGTTCATGAGTCCTATGTCATGGGAAAACTTTTAATTAAATAGTCATTTTTAAAACAATGATTTTATATAAATAGTAAATAAAGCAGAAATATAAAAAAAAACACTGTAAAAACATTTAAATGTTATAACAAAATTAAACATAAAATGAACCTAATAGTTTTCCTATACAAATAAGTTGGAAAGGGCAGCTCACTGAATGTTTTTTTTTCAACAATTTTCCTTTTATGTCCAAGATAACCATATTACTAGAAGAGGGCAAAGGTCCATATTACTAGAGAAGCTACAGGCATATAACATTGCTCAGGAATGACCCAAAAATATCTGCGAAATTAATCATTGCTAGAATAAAGCCTTTTCTTCCAAACCTGATTATTGAAGTTATATAACGGGCAGCTCAAGTCAATCATAAATGGCCTACTCCTCCCTGAGGCCTGGCGACTCTCTGTGTGCAGCTCGCCAAGTCCTGGCCTGGGTGCGCCACCTGTTGGGCTCAAGAGAAAACTCACAACGGGGTTGATTTACTAAAACTGTAGAGTGCAAAATCTGGTGCAGCTGGGTATGGTAGCCAATCAGCTTCTAACTTCAGCTTCTTCAATGAAGTTTTGACAATAAAAAACTGGAAGCTGATTGGTTTCTATGCACAGCTGCACCAAATTTTGCACTCTCCAGTTTTAGTAAATCAACCCCATTGTGTTGCGTTTCCAAGATGCTGAGACCTTTGCAAATAGCTTACAGCAGCTTTAATGTGGTTGTAAACTCTGTACAAACACTTTTACCTACAGGTAAGCCTATATTAAGGCTTACCTGTAGGTGCTGGAAATATCTCCTAAACCTGCACGGTTTAGAAGATATTTACAATATACTCGCGCGCTGACGTCATCGGCGCACGCGCACTTTAGAAAGTGCATTATCATGCCGTGACTGGCGGCTCTGCACGTGCATGTGCGGGAGTGACGTCACACGACTCCGGCCAGTCACAGAGCCTGAAGTCCGCAGCCCCGGAAGAAAGAGGGGTGAAGATGGATGCTTCCAGCCAGCGGGGACAGCGGTGAAATTGCAGGCTTCGTTTTCAGGCAAGTGAAACATAATGGGCTACTATGCAATGCATAGTAGCCCATTATGCTTTGCCTTTGCAGGGAAATAAAGAGGAAATAAAACCCATCAGGGTTAACTTCCTCTTTAACGGGACGGCTGCAGCCCTGCCCTGGAAGAACCTGCTCTCCAACTGATCCTTGGTGCAGAACTGTAGTTATGCTATAAATCTACTCACTTAATATCCTGGCAAATCCAAAATCACACAACTTAATGACCAAGTGTTTGGTGATGAGAATATTCTCTGGCTTGACATCTCGGTGAATACACTGCAGAGATACAAACAGAATTATCTTAAAGTATAATAAGTAAAGAAGAAAACAGAATTTAGTTGCATCGCTCTTAAATGGAAGAAAAGCCTAGTCCAGCTGTTGTTGGTGCTTCTTCCTCTCCCCTGCAGCAGCCGTTCACTGACACATGGGAGCTGGAGCTTCTGGATCACATAACCAGACTGGAGTGGAGGCTCCAGTCACACTTGTACGACTCCAAAGTTGCTCCGACTTTGGAGTGCAACTTTTATACAACTTTAACGCAACTTTAGATGGGTGCGACTTGGATAAGACTTTGGCTTTGACCAGTGATATTGGACAACTGTTGCACACAAGTTGCATTGTATAACATTCAGGTGCGACTTTCAGGCAACTTTTGAGGGTTAACATTAAAGTCTATGGCTCTCAAGTTGTATGAAAGTCAGACCATGCATGGACTACTTTGAAGTTGCTGAAACTTAAAAGCGGCTTTCCACTTGTTTGTAAGTTTATTAAAAGTCAGCAGCCACAAAAAGTGTAGCTGCTGACTTTTAATATACAGACACTCACCTGTCCCACGGTCCAGAGATGCGGCCGCTGGAAGCATTGCTCCTCTCCTTCGCCTCTCCAAAGCGTCGGCATTGCAAGTGTGGGCACCCGTGTGTGATAGCTTGCGGCTTCACAGCCCGGTGTGCACTGCACACGCGCGAGTCGCGCTGCGCTCTCTTAGTGGCCAGGCAATCTTCCGGGACCTGTGACGTGTCCCAGAAGATTGCAGGGAGGGAGGGGGAGAGGAGGCGTCGCCTAGGTGGCGAGGCGACGAGAACAGGAAGTGGGAGCTGGGTACCTGCCAAACCAGGTACCCGCTCCCCCCCCCCCCCAAAAAAAATGACATGACAAATGTGGCATGTAAGGGGGTGAAGAGTGCTTAAAGTGTAAGTTCCACTTTTGGGTGGAGCTCCGCATATATGATTGGTTATCATTGGAAAACATGGGGAATGACTTGTCATGCAACTTTGATGTCCAAAGTTGCATGACAAGTCGCACAAGTGTAAATGGAGCCTTAAAAGCACGCACTTTGTTTTTTAATACAGGTTAGGTAGGAAAGGTAAAGGGGGGTGAGGGGGGGAGAGGAGATAGTGTTAGGCTTTTCTTTTACTTTAAATAAGCAGTTTAACTCCTTGTTTACCAAGATACATTTATAAACATCACAGCACCCATTAGCTTAGTATCAATTTTTAGAGCCAGGGAAGGGCCTTCAGGAAAAAGTAATCTGGGCGGCTGGTTCGAGATTTCACAGGCGCACACAATGTTAAGATTTGACATGTTTGGTATCCATTTACTCAATACAACCCCATCTTTTATATTTTACCAAAAAATCTGGTATAATATTGTGTTTATTTGCACTAAAATGTATTTTAGTGTATTTTTTTCCTGACGCTATACTTTTGAAAAATAGCTTTACATACATACAACATACATGCAACATACAAAATTGCAACTGCTGTTTTATTTTCCAGCGTCTCTGCTTTCAGAAAATATATCATTGTTGGGGGTTTAAAGTAATTTCTAGCAAAGAATGCAAATTTTAACGTGTGAAAATTTTTCAAAATCGCTGGTTAGACAAGTGGTTACAAAAGGGTGTCAGTAATCAAAGTGTCTAAAAGGCAATTGGGTAAAGCAATTTGCTCATTTATACAAGCAGAAAGCTTTGTTTTTTTAATTCAGTAAAGGCTTTATTGCTTCTTTTACCGTCATCCCATTATTTCGATTCATATGGTATTGTCTATGTAAGGCTCCATGCACACTAGATGCTAAAAAACGCAAAAAGATGCTTATTTTGCCAGCATTTTTGCAGTGTTTAGCAGCGTTTTTAAAAGTTTTTAGAAGCGGTAACGTTTTGTTAAGGAGCGGAGCGGCCTTAGCAACCAGTAAATAGCTGGCCGCCCGTGTCCTTAATAACAGTTCCCCGCTGACAGCTAAATGTAAACAAAACAATTGCCAGCAATAAAAATTCAGAAAAAAAAACAGTGTGGGAATCCCCTCCCCAATTCATACCAGACCCTTTAGGGTCTGGTACGGATTTTAAGAGGAACTCCAATTTTTTTGTAAAAAACAGCGTGGGGTCCCCCCTCTCCAAATCCATACCATACTCTTATCCGAGCAGCAGTCGAGCAGGCCAGGAAGGGGGGGGGGGGGAGAGACATGCAAGCGCCCCCCTCCTGAACCATACCAGGCCACATGCCCTCAACATGGAAGGGGGGGAGGTGCTTTGTCCACCTTGTCCCCATGTTAATAAGGACAAGGGCCTCTACCCCTCAACCTTGGGCCAGTGGTTGTGGGGGTCCGGGGGGGTGACTTATCAGAATCGGCCCCCAGATCCTGGCCCCTTCATGTGAATGAGTATGGGGTATAATGTACCACTACTCATTCACCATTAGAAGATCAAAAAGTAAATAAAAGAATGTCCTTCATCAAAAAAACAAAAACAATGTCCCTTAATGTAGATCCATCGTCAATCACGATGAATGCTGGCCGCCAACCAGGAAAAGAAAAAAAAAGGGGGGGGTCTGCACCTGACGAAGGCCCCTGATGAATGACAGCTCCGCCTCCCGCCACTGAATAAACCAAGAGGCCACCTGGTGATGCCATCAGGTGCCTCCCCCCTTGTGGCATCATTGTCGTAGCATGCCCTGGTCGATGACATCTTAAGAACGCAAAACAAACACCCTTTTGCTTTCTGCTCCTAGAAGCTGAAGTTGGAAAAACGCTTCTAGCCTACAACACTATTTGCTTCTAGGGGCAGGAAAAAAAATGCTCAAAGTAGCTGCTAGGAGCTTAAAAATAAGTTAGTGTGCATGGAGCCTAAAAGTAAATTCAGAAGATAATATCTGTTTGGCCCTTAAAGAAACCCTGGGGATTTTGACATGTACAGAATCTGCTCCCAACTCCAAATTACTATTTGAAAAAACTTTCTGGTTCATAATCAGTGAGCAAAAATAAATAAATCTTTCAGTCTGTCCCCCGATACCAAATTATTCTCCAATTGTTTGTTTAAAAATACATAATAGCAATAATACATATAATGGTGATTTTGCTGTCCTTTTATACAATGCAGAGATTTTGAAGGACGTGGAGTCACTAAGAAAACGAAACAAGCTAATTGTTTTTCAGTAACACGGAATTCGGGAGTATGGGTACAGCTGGGCAACAGAAAAAAAACACAACGGTGATAAAAGCCGATTTGTTGTGACTGCATGAGGATCAGAACAAACAGAAGCATAACAAGTCTTCATAGATAGGACACAGACAGTCTTTATAGGTATATAAACTGTTTTATGTGTTCTAGTTTGCATGAGAAATGGAAAGCAGATGGTGTGGAGTCTATAGTGTTATAAAGATCAGTTCTATACAGCCTAGCAACTACAAGAAGATTGCATTAAAGTCACAGACCCTGGTGCACCATGCATTTTCACAAGTAATAGGTAGATTAATTTCAGCACAATTTACTTTGATTCACATTTTGGTAAAACACAAATTTTCAATCTCACCCATGAAGCTGCCTAGGCAAAATTTGCATGCAATCTTTTTTTTTTTCCTTTATTTGAACCAGCGGTCTCCAAACTGTGGCCCGGGGGCCAGATTGCATTTGCTTGCCTTTATCCATCCCTTGGGACACTAGTTCATTCACTGACACCAACAATGGGGCATAATTCCTGTTGCTGACACCAACAGTGGGGCACTACTCCTCCCACTGATACCATCAAAAGGGCACAATTCCTTCCGCTGGCACAACAATGGAGCACAATTCCTTCCATTGACACCAACAAGGGGGCACAATTCCTTCCATTGACACCAACAAGGGGGCACAATTCCTTCCATTGACACCAACAAGGGGGCACAATTCCTTCCATTGACACCAACGATGGAGCACTTTTCCCCCACTCACACCATAGATAGGGCATTGTATACTCCCACTGGATGCCAGGACATTTTCTACTCCCACTGTCCACAGTCCGGCCCCCATTAAAGTCTGTAGAACAGCAAAGTAGCCCTTTGTTTAGAAAGTTTGGAGAACCCTAATTTAAACAGTGTTTTCTTTTTTAATGGTGCATTTTGGATAGCTTCTTTCACTAAGTATTTTTTTCTTGTTCAAATATCTTTTTTTTATTGAAAATGTTGTAGCGTATACACATCAGTAGCATGAAAAGTCAAAACAGGGCCAATCAAAACTCCGGACAGGGGGATATAGGCTATTTCCCAATCTACAAAGAAATTCATATAGTGGGTTTTCATTGTATTTCTTTTCCTTTTTCATTTATTTGGTCATGATTTGTTCACAAATAATGAACAAAGAATAGAATAAGGAAGCAAATAAAAGGATTGTTTTCTAGAACAGGACCAGGTTCAGGATAGTTGCAAGGATCTTCTGTAATCCTCACAAACTTCTTACAGGGTATTCCCTTCCTTAAAAACAAACACTTTATAGGGTAATGCCGCTTTTGTAGGGCTAAAAAATAACAAATATATATATATATATATATATATATATATATATATATATATATATATATATATATATATACACACACACACAGTATCTCACAAAAGTGAGTACACCCCTCACAATTTTATAAATATTTTAATATATCTTTTCACGTGACAACACTGAAGAAATGACACTTTTCTACAATGTAAAGTAGTGAGTGTACAGCTTGTATAACAGTGTAAATTTGCTGTCCCCTCAAAATAACTCAACACTCAGCCATTAATGTCTAAACTGCTGGCAACAAAAGTGAGTACACCCTATATGAAAATGTTCAAATTGGGCCCAAAATGTCAATATTTTGTGTGGCCACCATTACCGTATATACTCGAGTATAAGTCGAGTTTTTCAGCACATTTTTTTGTGGTGAAAGTGCTCCCCTCGACTTATACTCGAGTCAAGCACTTTTCTGCAGCAAAAAAATTTCATTTTCCGAACCGACTTTGGGGCCCCGTATCTCAGGGCCACTTGGTGCTAGGAACCCCAAAGTTTGTGTGCAAACCCAGTGAAACAAGTACCACAACATATCCAAAGCTGGAGTTCCTAGCAGCAAGTGGCCCTGAGATACGGGGCCCCAAAATCGGTTTGGAAAATGTCATTCTCTGCTGCAGAAAAGTGCTTGACATTTTCTGTACTGACTTTGGGGCCCCGTATCTCAGGGCCACTTGGTGCTAGGAACCCCAAATGTGGTGTGCAAACCCAGTGGAACTAGTACCACAACATATCTAAAGCTGGAGTTCCTAGCAGCAAGTGGCCCTGAGATACGGGGCCCCAAAATCGGTTCGGGAAAATGTCATTCTCTGCTGCAGAAAAGTGCTTGACATTTTCTGAACCAATTTTTGGGGCCCTGTATCTCAGGGCCACTTGTTGCTAGAAATCCCAGCTTTGGATATTTTATGGTGCTAGTTCCACTGGGTTTGCACACCAAATTTGGGGTTCCTAGCACTAAGTGGCCCCGAGATATGGGGCCCCAAAGTCAGTCAACTGTGTCCATCTGCAGCAATGTCATTTCGGGACACTTTGGGTTCAGAGACCCCAAATTTTGGCTGCAGCTAGGGGGCATCTAGGAACCCTTAACTACCGAGTTTGAAGTTCGGGGGACCTATGGCTGCAAATGGGCACAGTGAGGCATGCAAATGGGCACAGTGAGGCTGCAAATGGCATTATTGACCCTCTTTTCCACTTACAGTAGCTGTGCATTTCCCTCGTCTTATACTCGGTCAATAAGTTTTTCCCATTTTTTTGTGGTAAATTAGGGCCTCGACTTATACTCGGAACGACTTATACTCGAGTATATACGGTATTTTCCCACACTGCCTTATCCCTCTTGGGCATGGTGTTCACCAGAGCTTTACAGGTTGTCACTGGAGTCCTCTTCCACTCCTCCATGACGAGATCACGGAGCTGGTGGATATTAGAGACCTTGCGCTCCTCCACCTTCCGTTTGGGGATGCCCCACAGATGCTCAATAGGGTTTAGGTCTGGAGACATGCTTGGCCAGTCCATCACCTTTACCCTCAGCTTCTTTAGCAAAGCAGTGGTCGTCTTGGAGGTGTGTTTGGGGTCGTTATCATGTTGGAATACTGCTCTGTGGCCCAGTCTCCGAAGGGAGGGGATCATGCTCTGCTTCAGCATGTCACAGTACATGTTGGCATTCATGGTTCCCCCAATGAACTGTAGCTCCCCAGTGCCGGTGTTCTGCCGAGAAAGTTCCGCTCGGCGGATAAGTTCCCCCCTCTACTGCGCCTGCGCAGTAGGATCCGGCGGAAATAGCCGAAGCGGAACAGCTGAAAATCAGCTGTACACGGCGCATGTAAGAGGGCCCCTCGCGGGCTCGCTTCGCTCACCGCGCTTCGGGCACTGTAATTTTCTGTAAAATTCAACATAATACAGTAACCTAAAGGCCTTCTGTACACAGTTGGTGTAAACAACCTCCCACAAAATGTAATTTTCTGCTTGTGTGATTGGCTTACAAATTTTAAAGTGATTGTTATTTTAATAAAAAATAAACATTTACAAACATGTTATAATTACCTGCTCTGTGTAATGGTTTTGCACAGAGCAGCCCCGATCCTCCTGTTCTTGGTTCCCCTGCTGGCGCTTCTGGCTACTCCCCCAGCTGAGTGCCCCACAGAGCAAGCTGCTTGCTCTGGGGGCACTTGTGCATGCTCGCTCCTGAGCCCTGCTCTGTTTATTGACATACTCCCACCTCACTGTCTGTGATTGACAGCAGCAGGAGCCAATGGCAATACCCTCTGTAATATAACATTATGTGCCCCAGTGTCTGTGTTATATAAAAAAAAATGCCGATCTGTACCTATATCAGGGCGTCTCCTGGCACTCACGTGACTCCTTAGCTTTCTCCTCTCCCCGGCTGACAGCTCCAGCGGGCGGGGCTGAGCAGGAGAGGAGGAAAGAGAGCCAAGGAGTCACGAAAGCGTCAGGAGACGCTCTGATATAGGTACAGATCAGCATCTTTTTTTTATATAACACAGGCACAGGGGCACAGAACGTTATTTTACAGAGGGAATTGTATGTTTTTATTGTTGTTATGATAGCAGCAAGAGGCGAGGGGGCTGGGGAGTGGACGGA
This sequence comes from Lithobates septentrionalis, assembly GCA_037952835.1. Taxonomy (NCBI): domain Eukaryota; kingdom Metazoa; phylum Chordata; class Amphibia; order Anura; family Ranidae; genus Lithobates; species Lithobates septentrionalis. The sequence goes on along the minus strand of JBBDGP010002038.1, from coordinate 229,024 downwards.
GTTGACAGGCAGGGAGGGGAGGGGGGAGAGGATAGGGAGAGCAGAGAGGAGAGCTGTAGATAATGGAGGCACGTAAACTGACTACGGTGTCAAGGCTCAGCAGCCATAATAAACCGTGGTCAGTTTACAGGGGGGAGGGCATAGCCAGGCAGGATCAGCCAGGTTTTTTTAGGAGATAGAAGGGGCCAAATGACACAGCACAAGCTCTGTGTTCTATAACATGCTTTAAGGGAACAGGATATGTTTTGTTTTTTTAAGGGTAACAAATGCTTTAAGGTAAAAAACCTTCTGCGTTTAACCCTTTCGCTGCCAGAGCCGTTTTGTGTTTTTTTGCACACATGTTTAAAAAATAACTTTAGGCCTGAAGATTACACAAAACCCACACATATTATATATTTTCTGAAAGCAGATACCCTAGAGAATAAAATAGTGGTAGTTCCAATTTTTTATGTCATACGATATTACAGCAAAGGTCTAGGAAACGCAACATTTCAGTAAAAAACAAACTAACGTGAATTTTAGGGCAAACAAACGCAATCAATTACCCATATTTTTGGTAAAATATAAAAGACGAGGTTGTACCAAGTAAATAGATACCAAACATGCTAAACCTTAAATTTTTGTGCTCCCGTGAAATGGCGTCAAACTTTAGTACCCTACATTTTCTAAAGGCGACAATTCAAAAGCCCACTATAGGTATCAGTTTATTGTTACAAAGGATGTCTTGTGTTAGAATTATTGCTGGCGTGTGCGGCGATATGTAACATGTGTATCGCAATCAACGTTTTCACATGTAGGTGCCCGGATGCATGCGTTTACGTTTGTGCATATATGTGGGGGTTGAGGGGGCCTCAAAAAAAAAAATTTTGGGGGGGGGGGATTTTATGTGCTTGGGTGTAACTTTATTTTTTTGCATCACATGCATTTTGCCAATATGGTGAAATTTAGCCCAAAAACTACAAATTTTTACAGAAATTTCAAGGAAATGAAAAATTTCGCTCATTACTGTGTAAAAGAAATGACCAGTGGCAGCTTCCATATTTCCTCTGTTAAGATTTTGTTTTGTTATCTTGTATCAACCAAAGAGTTAATTATTGACAAACTAAAGAACAATTAGCTAAAACCTAAACCCTGGCACATGCAATGATCACAACAGGAGAGCGGGTGTCACAAGACAGATTAGTGCAAGATGAGACGGGGGAGGAGGACAGTGTAATCCAGCTAGAAATGCTAATTGGTTCTAAATTTGGTCTTTAATGACTCCAGCAAGAAGAGAAAAGTAGTAAACACAATTTGACAGTTAGGGAGCCTCCGGGTGTGTCATCTGAAGGACGTGTATGGATGACACAGTGAGGCTGGCCATACAATAGTAGAATTTTGTTTAGCCACTTGCCTACTGGGCAGTTATACCCCCTTCCTGCCCAGACCAATTTTCAGTTTTCACACTGAATGACAATTGAATGACTGAATGAATGTCATGCTACACTGTACTCATATGACATATTTATCATTTTTTTCACACAAATAGAGTTTTCTTTTGGTGGTGTTTAATTAATATTTTTTCTAAATAAATAAAGACCGAAAATTTTGAAAAAAAAAAAAAAATACTTTTTCATAGTTTATATAAAATTTTGCAAACGGGTAATTTTTCTCCTTCACTGATTGGCACTGATAGGCTGAACTGATGGGCTCTGATGAAGCGGCACTGGTGGGAACTGAGTAGGCACTGAAAGGTGGGACTGATGGACACTGGTAGGCGGCACATATGAATTACACAGGTTCTGAGGCTGATTTAATGCAGATAAGGCACCAAGTGAGTTTAATTACCACCTTAATCAGCCAAAGAACCTGTGTAATTAATGTGTGTCCTGGATTAAAGGGATGATGTGGCAACCCTAGGTGGCACTGATAGGCTGCACTTATAGGCACTGATGAGGCAGCACTGGTGAGCACTGATGAGGAGGCACTGATGAGGCTGCATTGATAGGTGGCACTGACAGGGGGCACTGATAGACGACACTGATAGGTGGCACTGATGGGCACTGGTAGGAGGCACTGATGGGCACTGGTAGGAAGCACTAGTGGGCACTGTTAGGACTGCACTGATAATCAGGACACTGATAATCAGTGCCCTGATTATCAGTGTACATGTCCCTTTTAGAGCAGCCAGTTATCGGTTCTCTTCTTTTCTCCTCATGCTGTCAGCATGAAAGGAGTGCCGATAACTGGCTTCTGTTTATGTCCGTAATCAGCTGTGATCAGCTGTGATTGGACACAGCTGATCACGTTGTAAAAAGCTGCTGATTGGCTCTTTACCTCAATCTGTGATCAGCAGTGTCCTATGGAAACTGCGATCACAGAGCGCGCTGCCCGCGCTGTAGCCATCATTCAGCTATAGCGCGGTCAGCAAGTGGTTAAATAAAAGCCAGGTTTTTCAACTGTAGCAATGAAAACATTCAAAGGAATAGGATGGAACTTTTTTTCTCGAATAAACTTCTAACAGCACCGGCAGTAGACTGCTAGAAGAGGAAGAAACGGACCTTTCTGTGCAATATTTTGCACAGCACAGGTAAGTATAACATCTTTTTAACCCCCAAAAAATTTTCACACGGGGCGCTTTACTGTGCCTCGTGCAGGTCCGTGTTTTCCCGGCACAGAGATACACATGGGTTGCGTGCATCCCCATGCCAGCGTCCCATTCATTTTTATTGGGACACCGAACTGCACAGACACAGCCGCTGTGCCCTAATATGACACGCGGGCGAGAGCGGGTTCAGGTCCCTGAACACATACAGGGTGCGTTCATGGACCAGCACCTGCACATCCTATTAGGGACACAGAGGCTCTGTCTGTGCAGCCGCGTGTCCCAATAGAAATTTATGGGGCGCCGGTACGGGGATGCACGCAGCACCTATGCATTTCTATGGTGGGAAAACACGAACCTGAACAAGGCCTGCAGTAAAGCGCCCCATGTGAATGGACCCTTCTATGTCTAGTACATGAATCGGATTAACCACACTCCCAAAAAAATCGCTGTACTTACATTGTGTTTGTGGCAGAAGTTGACGGCTTGTAACGTTTGCCAGATTATGCTTTTTACAAGATGTTCTGGTACACTAAAGAAAACAGAAAGAAAATAAAAGAAAATCAGAACAGCCAAATTTCCCTTTTACAGAATGTGCACAGCCAACAAGTCAATGTTATGTTCCAGTATGTTTTATCACCGTCATGTGTTATGTTTAGCATTATCTTTTAAAGTATATAAAAGGTATATAGCACACATTCCTTTAGTTAGTCAGTTTGTAGAAATTACATTCCTGTAGCATTAGGTCAGTCAAGGTAAAACCATCCCTATACCGGGCTTGGGATGCATTCTTATTTATTACTGAGCCATACAAAGGAAAATGAAACTTCTCCATCACAGCAATACAGCAGATTTGATCTAGAAGAGAGGATTTGTGCTGGGGGGGGATTGGGGGGGGGGCAGAGCTAAGAGGGGAGATTTGTGCTGGGAGGGGAGCATTTGTGCTAGGAGGGGGGACGTTTTTTGGGAGGGGGGATTTGTGTTCGGAAGGATGACTTGAGGGGGAGGACCTGTACCAGTAGGGATGATTGAGGGGGATTTGTGCTCAGAGGGCAAATTTGAGGAGTAAAAGATTTGTGCTACAAGGGGGGAATTTGGGGAAGGAGACAATATGAGCTGTGAGATGGGATAGAGGGGGGGGGGGCATAGATTTATGCAGGGTTGGGGATTGCATCGGGGGTTGGAATTTGTACTGGTAAGAGGGGGAATTTATGTTTGGGAGAATTTGGCTTTCTAATGCCGCGTACACACGACTGGACTTTCCGGCAAACTAGGTCCGACGGGATTAGTCAGTCGGACAATCCGATTGTGTGTGGGCTAGTCCGATCGTTTTTTGAGGAAAATATCCGACGGACCTAGAAATAGAACATGTTTCAAATCTGTCCGACGGACTAAAAATCGGGAAAACCGTTGGTCTGTGTGCTAGTCCAACGGACCAAATACGACGCAAGGGAAGCTATTGGCTACTGGCTATTGACCTTCCTTTTTTTGTCCCGTTTACGTCATCACGTACAAAACGAACGGACTTTCGACCGGATTTAGTCTGTTTGTGTGTGGCCAAGTCCGTTCGTTCTGAAAGTCCGTCGGACCTCTGCCGAAAGTCAGTGGGGAAGACCGTCGGACCTAGTTTGCCGGAAAGTCCGGTCGTGTGTACGCGGCATTAGGTAATTTAGATTAGTGCTCAAATTTTTGCTGACACACAATGCTCATACATCTTGGGGGGGGGGGGGGCGGGGTGCCATCTTTACCCTGGGCTCTAGATAGCCCTGTCCCAACACTGGTACCAGCTACCAGTCCACGGTAACAATGAATCGTGGAGCATAGCAGTAATAGAGCTGGTAATTTACATGGAGGACTGTGGTAAAACCTAGAGAAGGACTTCATATAGACCTTAGCGTATCCAAAGCTGACCATGGATAATTGGTTAGCTGGAAGTGAATCTGTACACAGATTCTTCCATCCACAAAAGAGGTACTGGCCAAATTTCGATCCATCTGTGACCACCTTTACTCTTATACATAGTGCTGATTTTTCTACAACACTTCGTGGAAAATAATAAGCCATTCACCTCAGTTACCACCTCCAAAGGATCATGGAGTCGCATGTCTCCACCACAACCAAGATGCCCGTTCACAGTAGGGGGGCCATTCTTGGATAGACAGCATTTAACCAGCCAATTGTTTTGTTGGGGGTTTGGAGAAGACATTCGATCAGCTGAAGGGTTGGCCAAGGAAAGAGGAAAAATTTACAGACTCCATGTTTTTAGAATTCCTGGTCAGACCTAGACCCAGGATCCCATTGTTGCATGATAAAAAAAATGAAAGCCACTTAGCCACCATGTTGCACATTTTGCACACAGAGGTGTGAAAAGGGCTAAAAGCTGAACTTGAGGCAAATGGCTAAATACACCAAGGAAATATACACATGAGAGATGTCTTACCTGGAATTCTGTCCATTTAGTCCAGAGATGTACACAGCTCTCCCACAAAGCTCAGCCCTGTCTAGGAAGGCATAGGACCTGATCTTTTTTTTTTTCCACTAGATGTTTCACTTTAACTTACAGGTCCCCTCCCTACCCTGTGACTGGACAGTAAAAGGAAATGCAGCAGACTGGTGCTCTCATCTGTCACTCTGATCTCTCCTTCTATTGGTATGCTTCCTGCAACTGCAGCACACCTGACTGGCTCCTTGTGCTGCTTCCCCCCCCACACACACACTTTTAGCTCTGCTGTACAGACAGTACATAGACTGCAAGAGGATGATACGATAGTGAAAGTCAGGTACTTACACTGCTTGCATAAAAAAAAACCTTAAAGAATAAATGTGGGGTTTGTATAAAAATAAACCTACTGTACCTTCTTAAAGTGATTGTAAACAATCACCTTGTAAAATAGCTCATTCGGTTTAAAATAGAAATGAAAGGCAAAACATTTTTGTATAGATTTCCCTTTTTTTTTTTTTATAAGTGATCATGTTTCCTCTGTTCTCAGCTGCATAAGAGCTGGGGGAGGAGAAGCAGCAGCACACTGAGCTTCCCACTGAATAGCTGTGCAGCGGGGGCATGTCAGGACAAGTCTGATGGGTTCACACTGCCGTACAGAGCGTCTCACAGCAGGAGTCTGGTGCATCCCTGTTCACCATTTCAGGTTCGATTTCAGTGCAAATTTTTGGCTGAATTCGGACCTGGAATGGACCAGAAGACGCACAGGACTCTTGTGCAATTCACTCTGCAGCTGTCCCAGAGCTGTGTGAATCGGCTCTATTGAGACCTGCTCACAGTCTTTCTGACATGCGATGAGCGGGCACAGCTGGTGGGCACAGGCGGCTCCGGGTCTCAACTGCGTGCTGAAAGGCGGAGCCAGCTGTCAATCAGGCAGCTGGGTGGATCTCAACAATATTGTCGGGATCCTTTCAAAGCCTGGAGCGGCTCCACCATGTCAGTTGATAGTAATAGCTCGCTATCAACTGATTCTGGGTCACAGGAGAGAAAAAGTAAGGGCACTCCTGTAACCCACAAGGGAAATATGGCAAAAAAAACATTGCCCATACATCTCTTTTAATGATGTAATATTGATTACAGAGCTGCAATAATCTGTCATTTATATCTGTTTAGTATTCAGCTTTAAAAGGTATGTACAGGCACCTGAAGAGCGATAGCCCTTGACCTCTTGTTTAGGTGGTTTAGGTATTTGCTCACCATAACAGGTATACTCCATGAAGCTAAATGAAACAGAATTGTGTGTAACATTATATTTTCTCTGCTAAAAGGTTACGATATTTAGAAATAACCTATTAAATTTCGTAGTGGGAAAAAAAAAAAGAACCATGAGAAAGCCGCTGACCATTACATGGAGGATGGATAGTAAAGTGATGAACAAATCTACAAAGATCTCCACTATTAACCGTTTCCTGACCTCCCATCACTTAATGTATTGCGCTGCCACAGAAACAGACAAAAGGGCCAAGCGGTAATGAATTCCTTCCCCCCATATAGAGTAATAAAAACGCAGGCACACAGGATGGGCAGTAAAGCAGCTGTCAATTCAAACCACCCTCATAAAGATCCAAATACTATGGCTCTTATCACCATAGCAAACCATACAGGGCCTGCTCCAAATTAACCTCTTCCATGCTGGGGGTTAATAGACATTCACTTTTTTTATTTCTTTTTAGTGTCTGACACTAAATAGGTAATAATATAAAAAAAAAGCCCACCGCTGAAAAAAGCTGGGTAGGGCAGTACGGCTACAAACAAAGAAAAAAAAAACATCAAGCTCATCAACTTTCGTTAGTGACAGATACAGAAGCCATATCTTATGCAGGAGCAATAAAGCAGGATAATATTTCTAGTGTATCTAAACCCAAGAACTTACCAGTCGTTAGAAGTGGTGACTGCATTTGTTTTTGTTTTTTTTTAGGCTAAGAACATTTTCAGCAAGTACAGAAAATTGATCTGCCCAGAAATGCAGTGCCCTTTTTACTTTCAGCGAGCTTAAGTGAGCAGAGCAGGTGGACTGTACCTTTAAGAAGGGATGGCTTGAAATTTGGGCTTACTAATAGACAATGCTTTAGATTTCTTCAAATTTGCCACGCCTTCACCAGTGTTAATTTACTAAAACATTTAAGTCGACTAAAATGACTAAAACATTTTAGTCGACTCAATGAATAATATTTTAGTTGACTAAAATACGACTAAAACTAAAAGCCATTTTAGTCAAAAGACTAAAATGAGACAAAAACTAAAATGCCATTTTAGTCCCAAGACTAAAATTAACACTGGCCTTCACTGCCCAATTTGGATCCACCCCAGTGCTGCTCCTACGGTCCAACCTTGAGTCCACATTAGGGGATGTCCCTCTGGTCAAATCTACCTCTAACATTTACAAGGCCTTATTACCCTCAGTCCATTTTGGTCTGGAGGATTTGTTCTCTAAGTGGCTGGGCGAGATCCCTGATCTGGAATTAGAGGACTGGGAAGATGCTTGGGAGTATCCTTTTCTATAACTTATCTCCGTAAGAGAAATCGGTTGATACAATTTAAACTGATCCACAGGGTTTATTTGTCACCCCAAAGGCTACCCAAAATTTACCCAAATTCCTCCTCCAACTGTTGGAAGTGTGGTATAGCTGAAGCTGACTTCAACCATATGTTATGGTCCTGTTCCAGGATCAAGTCCTTTTGGATGGAGGTCACAAAATTCATAGAAACTCTGCTCATGATCCATGTTCCCCTGAAGGTGTCGATCTGCTTGCTGGGTCTGGTCGGCCCCCTGGCCCGCCGCCGAGCAACCAGAACCCTAATAGGACTCTATTATTTTATGCTAGGAAGGCTTTACTCATAAAATGGGAACAACCAGAGGTACCCACCTTGAATTCATGGAAATTGTTGATCAACTCAGCGGTGCCATTATACAAAGCGGCTTATCTCGCTAGATGCTGCCCAGCCAAGTTTGACAAAATTTGGCACGTGTGGCTAGATTCAGACATCTCGATCGCAGCACGATAAGATCTAGTTCCCTTTGTTTGTTTACTCTAACCAAATGTTTTGTAGCGCTGAAGACCTCAATTTGCTGATATTTGATGGTGCACCTAGATGCGTTTCCCCCAGCCTCAGCACCTCTCCCTGGAGTAGTCACCCAAAGTACATGATCCATTATCCTTCCCAATATCCCTTCAAACTGATAGCACGAGCAGTTTAAGTTGTAGTTGTTACAATAGATATATTAGAACTTATAGGACTGTTATGGCCCGTACACACGGTCGGACATTGATCGGACATTCCGACAACAAAATCCATGGATTTTTTCCGACGGATGTTGGCTCAAACTTGTCTTGCATACACACGGTCACACAAAGTTGTCAGAAAATCCGATCATTCTGAACGCGGTGACGTAAAACACGTACGTCGGGACTATAAACGGGGCAGTAGCCAATAGCTTTCATCTCTTTATTTATTCTGAGCATGCGTGGCACTTTGCGTCGGATTTGTGTACACACGATCGGAAATTCCGACAACGAATTTTGTTGTCGGAAAATTTTATAGCCTGCTCTCAAACTTTGTGTGTCAGAAAATCCGATGGAAAAAGTCCGATGGAGCCTACACACGGTCGGAATTTCCGACAACACGCTCTGATCGCACATTTTCCGTCGGAAAATCCGACCGTGTGTACGGGGCATTACAATGTGTGTTGTTTAAGCCGGGGTATGCCCAGAGGCTTTATTTTGTAATTTCTTTTCACACAAAACTCAATAAAAAGTGTTTTCAAAAAAAAAAAAAAAGAGGGGGTGGCTCCCCTTCAGTCCACCTGCTCTCACCTATCCATCAGAATGCATGTGTCTCCACTGTGAGGACACTTTACCGTTAGTGGTAGGTATCACAGATACCGGGGTGCCTTGACGAGGCTCTGTGGCTTACGCATGCATTTGCAAATGTGTGCAGACTAAACCTCTGCTTTTAACGCATACTGTTAGACAGGTTTACTTGGTTGTCTGCGGGCTGGTCGGTAAGTTAAGCTTGTTTTTTTTCCTTGGATTCATCCTTGGCCTTGTTTATACCTGTTGTTAGCCTTCCAATGCTTCTTACCGTGATAGCCAGCTATAGATGGGGGCAAGTGGCGTATCATTTTTGTATCGTATATATTATATTATATCCATGTTTGAAATCCAGCCATGGCTTTTTTTGTAGGATCACCAAGTGAAAATAAAAGGGTTAAAAGCCTGAAATAAGACTAATGCAATCACATTCATTATACCTCCATCTCCCCCAAATTAAAAACAATAATACTGTGCACCCCATAAATAATAAGGAACATGCGTGGGTTTCCTCCGAGTACTTCGGTTTCCTCCCACACTCCAAAAACATACTGGTAGGTTAATTGGATAAACTAGCCGTAGCATGTGAGTATATAAATGCCGCTGCCAGACTCATCCATCTTACCAACCGTTCAGTGTCCACCACTCCTCTCTGCCAATCCCTCCACTGGCTTCCCATTGCCCAACGAATAAAATTCAAAACACTAACAATAAAATACAAAGCCATTCGCAATTCTGCCCAGAGCTACATCCCCAATCTTATCTTCAAATATCACCCAAACAGTCCTCTCCGCTCCTCCCAAGACCTTCTGCTCTCTAGCTCCCGTGTCTCCTCCTCCCATGTTCGTGTCCAGGACTTCTTCCGGGCCTCTCCCATCCTCTGGAACGCACTACCCCAATCTGTCCGGTTATCTCCTACTCTGTCCACTTTTAGGCGATCCCTGAAAACGCATCTCTTCAGGGAGGCCTATCCTGCCTCCAGCTAACAACCAAATCTTCTACTCCCCTCATCAGTTCATCCCTCACAGTCCCTACCTTTTGTTTCACAAGCCCCTCCCTCTTAGATTGTAAACTCACAGGAACAGGGCTCCTCCAACCCTCTTGTTTTGAATTGTACTGTTGGTGTAGTGTCTCCCTACATTGTAAAGCGCTGTGCAAACTGTTGGCGCTATATAAATCCTGTATTATAATAATAATAATAATAATAATAATAATATGCATGACCTTAGACTGTAAGCTCCTTGAGGGCAGAGACAGGTGAATGTAAAATATGTAAAGCACTGCGTACATTTTCAGCACTAGATTAGTAAATCCCTTAAATGAATAAATGAATAGTAAACAGATTTTCCTGTCTTGACCTAAGGGTCAAAAGCCTTGCCTAGTCTAAGCTCACATCAACTGTCCAAGTCACAGAAAATCCCACGCAACAACCGTGACGTCTGTGACAACGCTCCATAATGCGGATCTCGTTGGTAGTGACACACTATTTACATACACGAGAAGCTGGAGTGTTGCAATTGTTTTAATATGGTCAGGTCAGGGCAGCAAAATTGCGCAGAACTCTACTTTCCCTGTATTACCTCTGTTTGTTTTGGCGACCGTTTCTTCATATTAAAGATTAGTGCGGCTTGTTTCACAAAGTTACAAGCACTTAACCTGCACTTAGCTGGTAACGGTGTCTGCTTATGACAAGGAATTTCAAGCCTTGGCCTTTTATTAAGTAGCACAAGAGACTAAATGTCACTCAGTCATATAATCTCACCAATAATAGCGTGGGGTGGAGATAATCTTTTTAAGTTGCAGAATGGTCGTGTGTTGTGCATGACATGTAATTAGGGAAAAGGGGCTATATTGTTTTTCAGATGGGTTGGGCTCTTAGAAATGGAAGTAGAAAACCAAAGACAGAGATAAGCTTTATAAATATTGGAACAACTTCAACCTTTACCAGCTTTTAGGCCTCCTAGAAAAGTGGTTGTGATCCACCGGGCCTACTGCCGGGCCGTGGGCGGCCTCCTTCCTACTGGCTCTCCAGTCAGTTGCAGATCCCCTAATTTCCGACAGTGCCCGCCAGCTTCTAAAATGCCTCCCAACCGTCCACAGTGGGTTGCAGTTCCCCCAACCGCCAACAGTGACTCCAACCTCCCACAGTCCCACCCAGCTCCCTGCAAGTGCCCCCCAGCTTATTGAAGAGCCTCCAGCCCCCCCCCCCCATAGTGTTTTTACCCTCCAACAGCTGCCCCTAGCTCCTGCAAAGTCCCCAGCAACCTAGAGAGACCACCAGACCTCTCCAGAAACCTCATCTCTTGCAAGGCCACCAAGTCTGCTGCAGAGTCCCCTAACCCCCTCCAGAACGGCCATCTTCCCACAGCCCCATTCAAAGCCTTCCAGCATTTCAATATGTATTTTACATTCTCATACTTTTAACGGGGGAGTATTCAATTTTACAGTTGGGGCATCGAAAATTTTGGAAGATTTTACTGGGCCTTGGTCTCAATAGCGTTGATACCCACTTTTCTAGAAGACCTCTGCCTGACTGACTGGGGCTTTACCACTGATGAGCATGACTGGGGCTTTACCACTGAGGGGCAAGACTGGGGCTTTACATAAGATTTATACTGAAGCAAAATGTCACTCAGTCATACAATCTTACAAATAATAGTGTGGCATTGAGATCATTTTTCTAAATGGCGGAATGCTTACCAAGTGTTGTGGATTACATGTAAATTAAAGGAACTGGGACTATGGGGGTAAATCCACTAAGAGTTAAATAACAGCAAATAAAATGTGGTAAAATAACGCATATGGTAAATCAGTTGTGAAAGTTCAATTCACTAAGAATTTTTATATTTTTAACAAATACAGTATTTTTTCAATTGTTTGGTAACTACCGCATTATCTCATGCGGTAATTTATCACAAGTGTCGGTGGTAAAGGGTTGTTTAAGGTAATTTCCTTATAACATTTTATGTTATTATAATACGTTTGTTATTTTTCTTTTGCAAAAAACATTTTTTAATCTAACATTTTTACAGTATTCTGTAAATTATAGCTGCTCCTTTACTAAATCCACCATGCCATACATTCATAAAACTGTGTTTTTTATAAATGAATTGCCTACTAGAGCTGTTGAACGTGCTCTTTACTAGACTGGTCTATGTTTTTGGCCCAGTTGTGTGCTGCTGCCTTCCTGTGGGTTGAATTAGGCCCCCTTTCTGTGGGTCTTCTGTGGGTTTAATCAGGCGCTTGGTGGGTGGAATGCCCCTTTGAGGATTTGAATAGACCCCCCTCCTTATGGTACTGCACTGATTACTGCCACCTCCTTCCCTCTACTTCCTGTCTCCTTTCCTTCCCTTCCCTCCCGCCCCTTTTTTTCCCCTTCTCCCCCCCCCTTTTTTTCCCCTCCTTCTCCCCCCCCCCTTCTCCCCCTCTCCTCCCTCTTACCTTCTTTCTCTCGTTTATTTCTTTCTTTCCCCTATTTCCTTTTCTTCCCCCCTCTTTACTTCTCTTTTTTTTCTCTTTTTTTTTTTCTCTCTCTCTCTCTCTCTTTCAACTCCCTCTATCCCCATGCACTCAGGTGGTGTATGTCTAAATACACTTTACTTCCCGAACCAATATACATTATTCTCTTTCATATACTAGCCCGTCTCATTCAGCCCCCCATGTCCACCCCCAGGGGGAACGCCCGATCCGGGCCTCTCATTACTGCCGTTCCATGCCTGTTGGGGCAGTTGTCGTTGAGTGTGTTCATATAACATGTAATCACTCCAATACTACTCTGCATTACAATGTATTACTATATTCTGTTGTCTTTAAATATAATTGTGATTATTTATCTTATTAGATGTTATATTTGGACGCCTCCTGAAGAAGCGGCGTTGGCCGCGAAACTGTTGAGGTCAAACGTCCTTTAATACATCAATGTGCCTTCAATTATACATGTGGGCTGTACTCACTGTTACTTTAATGTATGTCTCTTGTTGCAACAACTCCCAAGTTGTTTTGTTGTACACTGTATATATTTTACTATTTTGTAACTTAATAAATTGAAATAATTTTTTTTTATGTTCCATGTCTTAATTGGGTACCGCTATAGTCCAATAATTCCTTCATGAGGAGGTAGGGCTTGTTTGGAGTAGCCCTTGCTGTTCTCCTCCCATTCCCCCCTCAATATATTAATGTAGGATGATGGTACTCGGTGATTTAACACCTCTAGTCAACTTTTGTGGCAATACCCTTCTATCAAACGGGTGGTGATAAATATCATGCCTTTTTTTAGTTCCTGTTTCGTCCCTAAATTGGAATTAACAGATTACTGCACAAATTTTTGCGATATTTGCTGTAAATTTTTTTTTTTCGTTGTTTACCGCAAAATCTTTATTTTTCATGTATTGGATTTCATTTACCGCATGCAATAATTTATGCAAATGAGTAACATGATACCCTTACCGCATGCGGTAAAGCTTAGTGAATTGTTGTTTATCAGATGGGTTAGGTTCTAAGACGGGGATTAGAACTACCACCATAGATAAGCCTTATAAATATGGGGATTAAATACAACCTTTACTAGCTTTTATGACTTCTAAAAGACCTGGGCCTAAGAGGCTGGGACTTTATACTGGGGCAATATTTCACTTGTAGCATGTGCTTTAATTCTTTTCAATCAGGTAAACTTCTGCAGTGCTCAGAGCGGGGAAGAGAGCTCCGACGGGTCACGGAATCGCAGAGCAGCGCTGTAACAAAAGGTATTTGGCACAATTATATTACAGAAACACACACACACATTTTACATTATATACTACTGTAATAGAGTGGATTATAGGATTTTATAAGCATTTTAACTCGGTTTACACTGGGGATTCCTGACAGACAGGGAGGGAGAAGGGGAGAGAAGACAGCACATTACATTGTAAGACCTACCCTGAAAATTAGCCCTACTGTGTCTTTTAGGAAGAAAAAGGGGTCAAGCCCCAAACCTGAACAAATGGTTGATAGATGTGAGCAAATGCTGGTAGTGAGAGCAGCTTGTTATAAGCGAAAAAACATATGTGATAAAGAAATGAATAATACATTTATTTAAACCGCCCTCTCTGTGTGGTGTATCAATTAAATATTGATTATAATATACTAAACCATATAAACACCACTGTATCACACAGTAAAGTGCAAGTGCATGATTATAAGAGCATATTCCAAAAAACATTTAGCCAAGTGCATATAAAGTGTCCATAGTAGTGATGGTTAAACAAAAACAGAATAGAAAAAATAATGTCCAAATAACAATGTGTACAGTATATATATCTTCTTAATCCTGGTGAATGATTAGGAGTGACTGTTTATCTTCCATCACCAACACCTGCCAAACATCCTACTCACCAGAACTCCATGACACCCATTACAGGTAGTCAAAAGGTGCAGAGGGATCAGACCAATGAAGGGAATTCTCCCGATCTCGAATCATGCTGTCAGACATCCAGACATCAGTGGGGTAATGAAAGGAAGAGATAGACTCCCATAGTGAAGTTTGTCACAATGTATTTAAACGCCAATATGTCCATCGCAGCATGCAGTACAAACTTGTGTTTGGAGAATGCTGTGTGCGCTCCAGCTGCGTTGCAAGGGGCGGAAGTGACGTATCACGCTCAAGGTACCCTACGCGTTTCGCCAGCACGCTCTGACGTCATCAGGGGTCCAGGCAGCAGAGTTACAAAAAAATTCAATACAGGAGGAATCAGAGGGTCCTGCTCGTTAAAGCTCACAATCCAAAAGGGAGGATCAAATCGTACAAAAGGTAATAACTGTGGGGGGGATGAGCTGAGAACATAAAGGTACAGTTGTTAGGTGGAGGCAGGATAGGCGTCTCTCAAGAGAAAGGTTTTCAGGGATCGTCTAAAAGCAGACAGAGTACAGAGTAGGAGATGGTCAAACAGATTGGAGTAGGGAGTTTCATAGGATGGAAGAGCCTCTGGAGAAATCCTGGAGGTGAGCATGGGAGGAGGTAACAAGGGAGCTAAAGAGGTCAGGTCTTGGGAGGAACGATGAGAATGACTTGGTCTGTATTTTGAGACTAGGTTAGTGATGTAGCTGGGATCAGAGTTGTGGATGGCCTTGTAAGTTTTTGTTAGCATTTTGAATTTAATTTGTTGGGTGAACGGAAGCCAGTGGAGGGATTGGCAGAGAGGAGTAGCGGGTACAGAGCAGTTGGTAAGGCGGACGAGTCTGGCAGCAGCATTCATGATGGACTGAAGTGGGGATAACCTATGTAAAGGTAATCCAGTTAGGAGGGAGTTGCAGTAATGAAGGTGAATTAGAGACGTTGTGGTGTCATTGGTTAGGAAGAGGTGTATTTTGGTGATGTTGCGTAGGTTGAGGTGGCAATATTTGAAAAGGGATTGGATGTGGGTCTGAAAGGATAGCTCAGAGTCCAATGCCTCGTTTCCACTGAGCGGATCGGTTCGGGTCGGTACAGTTTGAATGGCCTAGAATGGTCCGGTCTATTCTGATGAGCGTTTCCACTGCAAGTGGGACCACATGGGGCCATACAGGGTTTAGAAAAAATGCCTCAGCATAGCACAACAGAGGGTTTCTTTCAGCCAATCAGTGGAATGTATCGTAGCTCCGCCCTAACCGAACCGTTCCATTTCCTATGGCCCCACATCTGAAGCAGGACCCTGAATGGAGCGGTATGGTTCGGTTATATGGGCCACTTTCATAATGGAAACACCCAAAATAGCGTACCGAACCAAACCGA
This sequence comes from Lithobates septentrionalis, assembly GCA_037952835.1. NCBI lineage: Eukaryota > Metazoa > Chordata > Amphibia > Anura > Ranidae > Lithobates > Lithobates septentrionalis. The sequence goes on along the minus strand of JBBDGP010002038.1, from coordinate 213,380 downwards.
TCCGCTCAGTGGAACCGAGGCATTAGATACTACCTAGAACCTTGGCATGCGGGGACGGGTTGATAGTTGTGCCCTCGATCTTGACCGAGAAGCAGGGCTGACCCAAGACATTGTGCTGCCTGGGTCAAAGAATAAAATGTTTCCCCCACCCCCGCCAAAAAAAAAAAATCATGCCCACCAAAAGGCCTCCACATCCATTATTTTATATCATTAAAATTAAAACTAAAATTAAATTTATCAGGAAGTCAGATTTACATGCAACAGCATCGTGCCTATATGCAAAATTATATGACATACCACCATGTTACCGCTCCCCCATCTTGGCGCCCTAGGGCATCCATGGGCGCAGTGTGTGTCAGCACAGTGGCCCCTCCACCCCTCAGGACCCATGTGCAGTGAACACATTGCACCTTTGGATGATATGCCACTGGTATAGGACTGTATGGGGGCGGGCTAGGGCAGTATAGTGGCAGGCTAGGGCAGTACAGGTGCAGGCTAGAGTAGTATAGGGTCAGGCTAGGATAGTATAGGGTCAGGCTAGGGTAGTATAGGGTCAGGCTAGGGTAGTATATGGACAGGCTAGGGTAGTATATGGACAGGCTAGGGTAGTATATAGAGGTGTTGAGGGCAGCAGGGCAGCCTTTTTACAGGTCCATGGAGCGGCTCAGGGGGGCATTTGTCACACTGCCCCCCAGCGCAGCTTCTGGATGACACACAAAACTGCTGGAAAAAAAAAATCTTGGCCGTCAATTTGCTGCCCCTCTCAAAGTGCTGCCTGGTCCAATGGACCCAGCGGGACCCATGGTAGGGCTGGCCCTGCCAAGAAGTCAAGGGAAGGGGCACGTGGGAAAGGAAATATTATGGAGCTCGGTTTTGGATAGATTGAGTTTGAGGAAGTGGTGTGACATCCAGACTGATAGGTCTGTTAGTAATATAGTGATGCGAGAGGAGCCTGATGGGGTGGACTTAGGGGTAGAGAGATAGATTTGGGTGTCATCAGCATAGAAATCATATTGAAAACCATGGGAGACTATTAACTGACCCGAGGAGGAGGTGTAGATTGCGAATAGGAGAGGTCTAAGGACAGAACTATGGGGGACAGCGACAGAAAAAGGAAAGGAGAAGGTAGACTTGTAAGTGACACTGAAGGTGCGGTGAAATAGGTACGATGAGAACCAACGAACAGCACAGTCACAGAGGCCAAAGGAATGAAGTTATTTGAGGAGGAGGGGGTGGTCAACGTATCAAAGGCAGCAGAGAGGTCTAGGAGTAGGAGTACAGAATAATAACCGTTAGCTGTTAGTAAATTGTTTGTAAGTTTTAGGAGAGCAGTTTCTGTCGCGGTTTGTGGGCAAAATCCAGACTGAAGGGGATCAAGAAGGTTTTTACAGCTTTGGTAAATTGCTGAGGAGTTACGGTAGTTAGTTTTTCCCAGCTAAACCAGGGCCAAGATGTATGTACAAATTGGCTTGACTGATGTGGTTATACTTAAACGGTTATATGCTACACTACAGTATGTAGTGATGACTTTATTCAATGTTATGAAGGCTACAGTACAATTTCTACCCTATACTATAGCTGAGTCTAAAGTATGACAATTTCAGAAACATGGAAATCGGTGTTGAAACAAACCATTTAACACTGACAGGGCTGCTTTTATGTAAAACCTTTATTCCAAAGGGAAAAAAAACAGTTTGCTGTAACTGCTCATAAAGTGTTAGCTTGAGTTCAGCTTCAATTAAAAAAAAAATAGTAATGCAGCCACCATATTTAAAGCGGAACTGTGTGCCAGGATGAGTGACTGATCCCACGTCGGCCAATGAAGATGGCCGAAGACCGGCACACAGAAGAAAACTCCCACCTTCGGATTCTTGGATCATACAGCCGGCCCCATCCGCTCTCCCTCCAGGCGGTCTGTGCTGTGAGACTTGGGGCTGGTGGACAGTCCCTCACCTCCAGCATGTTGATTCCATTCTCATGTCCCCCGAGCACCTACAGGCTCCACTTGACATCTGGTGTTTTTTATTCCATCATTGGAGGTAGGACAGTCCCTCTGCTCCACCTCTTCTGGCTCCTGAGTGTCTCTGCAGTAATTGTGAGTTTTTGCGGAATGCAGGTCAGCTATTATTTGTTTTATCTTACCAACATTATTAACTTCCCATTGCTTCGGAACTGTGTGCATTCTTTGGCAGTCACAACATATACATTTTTGTCTTCTCGTCAATAAAGAACCTATGTGATATATATGGAACTTTTATTATTGTTCATTCATCAAACCTTTGGTTCAGCGCTTCCCTATTTGTTTTTATATGTTTTTTTTTTTTCAATTTGGTCTTCTTAGTCTGGGAGCAACGGCCTTATGCCGCGTACACACGGTCGGACTTTTCGACTAAACTTTTCTCAACTAAAGCTGGCTGACAATCCGATCGTGTGTGGGCTTCCCCGGACTTTCAGCGGACTTTTCCAGCCTCAAATCTGACGGACTTTAGATTTGAAACATGCTTCAAATCTTTACGTCGTAACTACACCGGTCCCAGAAATCTGCTCGTCTGTGTTCTAGTCCGACGGGCAAAAACCCACGCTAGGGCAGCTATTGGCTACTGGCTATCAACCTCCTTATTTTAGTCCAGTGTACGTCATCACGTACAAATCCGTCGGACTTTTGTGTGATCGTATGTAGGCAAGTCCGCTCGTAAGAAAGTCTGCCGCAAGTCCGCCAAAAGTCCGACAAAAGTCTGTCGAAAGTGTGTCGGACAGGCTGTCGTACTTTTGTAGACGAAAAGTCCGACCGTGTGTACGCGGCATTAGTTTGGTGATTATTTCTCCAACAAGCCTTCCTTGGTTATCCATGTTTGCGCCTTGTTTCTGTTGATTTTTTGCCTCCCCACCCAAGCACATATTCCTCCCTCCATGCTATACAGTTCGGATGGACTGCCGGATCTTTTCGCAGCATCATTGCCGGCAGCTACAGTCTCCAGCAGTGATCATTGTATTCTGCCAGTGGGGAAGGCCCCCCCCGCCAGCAGAACACAATAGCGCCGGGGGAGGAATTCCTCCATCAACACTGACTGCACTGATGGGGAAATCGAGCAATTTTCTTTCCTTCAACTCGTGGTTGAAGGAAAGAAAATTGCATAATGTATGACCTGCCTAACACTGACATGAGCCATACTTATTTATGAAGAGTGTAGATTTTAATGACAAGTCTATTTTACAGGGACACAAACCGCAAAGATAAAAATGTCAACCTGAAACAAGAAAGAGAATGCGACTTTAGATCTGTTTTTTTAATCCTTATTATTTGTGATCAGCGAGGATTAAGTGGCACTCCCGCGCGCCTTATCTTGTTCATTCATTCTGCCGATACTGTATGTCAACACTACTTACGGCCTTCTATTTACACTAGACCTCAATTAATCAGATTCAGGCGAGTCCTTCATCCAATACACAAGCTGCTCCAATGATTTATCAGATATTACCATGGCACCAAGTCGCTGTGCGGGATGAAGGCCAGTGCATTAAAATGAAATATAGCTTGCACAATGCTAAAAGTAAACAGCAATCGCTGACATCCAGGGCCTACAAAAAAACTTCTATGGAAGCAAAGGAGGGGAAGAGGTAGGGATATCAATCACTGTAGTGCAACACCTTTAACAACCACTCCCTGCTACACAGGAAGGACTTGCCATAAGAAAAGATCACAAGACTGATACAGCAGTAGTGTATTTAGGTTTTTTGCTGCCCTAGGCCTGATTAAACTCGTGCACCCCCTAATTTAAATATGACCCACCCCTTCCTGTCAAGGACACACCCCTTGCTGTTTAAGACCCGCCATGAAATTTTTGAGTGGGGACACTAGTTCTAAGGGCCTGGGGGGGGGGGGGGGGGATGGATTGCCCTAATTTGTATAGATTTCCTCTCACTTCCTGTTTGGCTATGGGGCAGGAAGTGAAGGGAAATCTCTGCAATGGGACAGGGATGGTAAAAAATAAACTGACAGGGGCTATAACCCTCCCTTATCCTATCCAAAATGAGAAAAAAAAAGTGTTGCCTATAGCTCTACTTTAAGCATAAATTTCCGATAATTTTATGGAGAGGACTAAGAAGATATAACCAGCAGAAAACATATAGCACAGTGAGAAAGGTTTGTGGTCCAGGATGATAGGACATTCAAAATTAGAAGCGGCGCCCCCCCCCCCACAGTTGCAGAATGCCAGCCGCCCGAATACCGGAAGCAGTGCGGCCGCTTTAAGGGGGTGCTAGACTAATTTGCCTCTCAGCCCAGTCCGCCCCATAAGACTGGTGCTACACTAACAGTGTAGCGCAACCCAGCGGGGACTCTTTCTGTGCTGCTCCCCTGCAAAGTGCTGCCCTAGGCCTGGGCCTTGTCAGCCTAGGCCAGGATGCAGCGTTGTGATACAGTAGTTTACAGTCTAATGAGGTATGACTGTATCTAAGCTAGTAATGTAAGTTACATGTGTTTTCTTTAAAGACAAATTTTAGGCAAACAGCTAAATACATAGTCAGGTCCATAAATATTGGGACATCGACACAATTCTAAACTTTTTTTGCCTCTATACACCACCACAATGGATTTAAAATAAAACGAACATGATGTGCTTTAACTGCAGACTTTCAGCTTTAATTTGAGGGTATTTACATCCAAAGCAGGTGAACGGTGTAGGAATTACAACAGTTTGTATATGTGTCTCCCACTTTTTAAGGGACCAAAAGTAATGGGACAGATTAACAATCATCCATCAAACTTTCACTTTTTAATACTTGGTTGCAAATCCTTTGCAGTCAAATTACAGCCTGAAGTCTGGAACGCATAGCCATCACCAGACGCTGGGTTTCCTTCCTGGTGATGCTCTGCCAGGCCTCTACTGCGACTGTCTTCAGTTCCTGATTGTTCTTGGGGCATTTTCCCTTCAGTTTTGTCTTCAGCAAGTGAAATGCATGCTCAATCGGATTCAGGTCAGGTGATTGACTTGGCCATTGCATAACATTCCACTTCTTTCCCTTAAAAAACTCTTTGGTTGCTTTCGCAGTATGCTTCGGGTCATTGTCCATCTGCACTGTGAAGCGCCATCCAATGAGTTCTGAAGCATTTTGCTGAATATGAGCAGATAATATTGCCTGAAACACTTCAGAATTCATCCTGCTGCTTTTGTCAGCAGTCACATCAATAAATACAAGAGAACCAGTTCCATTGGCAGCCATACATGCCCACGCCATGACACTACCACCACCATGCTTCACTGATGAGGTGGTATGCTTTGGATCATGAGCAGTTCCTTTCCTTCCCCATACTCTCCTCTTCCCATCACTCTGGTACAAGTTGATCTTGGTCTTATCTGTCCATAGGATGTTGTTCCAGAACTGTGAAGGCTTTTTTAGATGTTATTTGGCAAACTCTAATCTGGTCCTCCTGTTTTCGAGGCTCACCAATGGTTTACATCTTGTGGTGAACCCTCTGTATTCACTCTGGTGAAGTCTTCTCTTGATTGTTGACTTTGACACACATACACCTACCTCCTGGAGAGTGTTCGAGTCGGCCAACTATTGTGAAGGGTGTTTTCTTCACCAGGGAAAGAATTCTTCGGTCATCCACCACAGTTCTTTTCCGTGGTCTTCCGGGTCTTTTGGTGTTGCTAAGCTCACTGGTGCTTTCTTTCTTTTTAAGGATGTTCCAAACAGTTGATTTGGCCACACCTAATGTTTTTGCTATCTCTCTGATGGGTTAGTTTTGCTTTTTCAGCCTAATGGTGGCTTGCTTCACTGATAGTGACAGCTCTTTGGATCTCATATTGAGAGTTGACAGCAACAGATTTCAAATGCAAATAGCACACTTAAAATGAACTCTGGACCTTTTATCTGCTCCTTGTAAATGGGATAATGAGGGAATAACACACACCTGGCCATGGAACAGCTGAGCAGCCAATTGTCCCATTACTTTTGGTCCCTTAAAAAGTGGGAGGCACATATACAAACTGTTGTAATTCCTACACCGTTCACCTGATTTGGATGTAAATACCCTTGAATTAAAGCTGAAAGTCTGCAGTTAAAGCACATCTTGTTCATTTCAAATCCATTGTGTTGGTGTATAGAGCCAAAAAGATTAGAATTGTGTCAATGTCCCAATATTTATGGACTTGACTGTATGTGAACTAATTTTGAGTTGTCAACATTACAGTAATAGAGAGGACGTCTTCCAATAGGGACACTTGCTCCATGAAAAAAAAGGAAGAGAGGAAGTGGGGGGAGGCAATAAATTTCCTCTCTGTTCCTGTTATTTTGGCACACAAAGTGAGGGAAACCCAAAATTTAGAGTCATCACCTGTGCAGTAAAAGAAGGGAATTCTTCCAATAGGTGCATTTGTTCCAAGAGAGAGAGGGAGGAGGAGAGAGGAAGCGAGGAAGGGGAAGGAGAAAGAAAAAAGAAAAGAGAAAGAAAAGAGAAGGAAGAGGGAGAAAGGGTGACAGAGGGAGAGGTTGATTTACTCTCACTTCCTGTTGTGTTTACAGAATATAAAATAAAAACAAATATCTCCAGTGGTGAAATCCCCAATCATTCCCTACTATATCAAAAATGGTAATAAAAAATGTTTGAAAAATTAAAGAGTTTAAAGTGATTGTAAAGGCTCGTTTTTCATTTTTTTAAAATAACAAACATATCATACTTACCTCCACTGTGCAGCTCATTTTGCACAGAGTGGCCCTGCACATCCTCTTCTGGGGTCCCTTGGGGCCTCTCTCGGCTCCTCTCCCCTAGGAGAAGCGCTCTCCCGGGCACGCTCGTGAGTCCAGCCTTTGCGTCCATAGATGCCCACCAGCGCCCGCGTCAATGGATTTGATTGACAGCAGTGGGAGCCAATGGTTGCACTGCTGTTAATCTATCCAATCAAGAGCCGAGAACCCCGGGCAGAGGAAGAGCACGTCTCCGGCGTGTGAAATTCCAGGGCTCAGGTAAGTAAAACGAGGGGGCTGGGGGGGGCCGCTCACTGACAGAAGTTTTTTCACCTTAATGTATAGGATGCATTAAGGTGAAAAAACACGAGGGTTTATAACCCCTTTCGAATTTTAGAATATAAAGTGTATGTATAACCCAAACTTTTTTTTATTTTTGGGAAGAGCAAAAGTCGTACACACGATCAGAAAAGTTAAATTTCGTCCGATGAACGATCTGCTGATTTTCTGAACGTTAGTATGGTGCTTTCGACAGCCGATTACGAATTTTCGGAAGACAAAAACTGGATGTGCAAACTATAAAACTTTTGTAGTGTGTGAACGCAACGTCCGATTTTCATTCAATAAGTAAATTTTTCGTCCGAAAAAAAAAAAATCATAAGAGCAAGGCTACGCATGCTCAGAAAGGAAAGAACACATACAAAACAATTCAACACATTACATCACTTCAGAAGTTGAATCCTGTATGTTGAGTAACCTCTTCACTTTCGATATGAGATTAGCAGCATACACAAAAACGGACGAAAATTCATCCGATAATCTGATCGTGTGTACCCGGCTTTAGACAGGGTTCAAACCCCTGGAAAATTTCATTCACTTCCTGTTCCAGAGGTGCAACAGGAAGTTAGAAGAAATCTTCCAAAAGGAGGGGAATTCAGCTCATACTGTATGCTGTTGTCCCCATTGGATGTCGCGCTCAGCCACAGGACCCAGGAGCTAGTGGAGACCACTGCAGTAGCAGTGCCTATATAGCACCCCAGTAGGCTACTACTGTTAAGCCAAATTTTTAGGCAAACAGCTAAATACATAAATGAACTACTTTAAATATGAAATTGTGTTTAGTTGGTGGTGTGATTCAGGCATCACAGGTCGGTGACCCCACTTTTCTCTACAGCAGTTAAAGTAGAGCTATAAGCAAAACTTTTTTTTTCCCCATTTTGGATAGAGTAAGGGAAGATTATAACCCCTCTAATGTTCATTTTTGCCATCTTTGTCCCAATAGGGAGATTTAGCTTCACTTCCTGTCTAATAGCTAAAACAGGAAGTGGGAAGAAATCCCTGCAAATTAAGGGAATCTCTTGGGGACCCCCAGGTAACCAGAACTAGTGTGCCCATTGGAAGATTTCCCCTCTATTACTTTTATGGGGACAACCCAAAATTTTGGATTTTCTTTTTTTACTTTCACTTTCAATTGAATATCTCGAACGGGGACACAGACAGCAATAAAAGCGGACAGGTGTTCTAATCCCTCTCCACTCTGTCCAAAACTAAAAAAAAAATAGTTATACTTTAAGCAAAGCAGCCTGGTCACTAACCAGCCTCCAACCTGTGATTGGATAATGAAGGAGAGGCAGCTCACTGATTGGATCACAGCTTTCATCTCACCTCAAACTGTGAACTGACGGCACTACATAAATCAATAGAGCTCAGAGTGCATTGGAGGGCTGAACCTCACTCTCCCAATGTGAGCCTTGCCGTGCAGGCGATGACATGAGGCTGATATCAGAGAGATTCTGGTATTTATGCTAGTGTATTTTGTTTAATGAACACATGGCAGAATTACAAGTTTTTTGTTTTTTTTTATATATCTCTCTGAAGTTCAACTTAACCACTTGACCCCTGGAAGGTTTACCCCCTTTCATGACCAGGCCATTTTTTGCCATATGGCACTGCATTACTTTAACTGACAATCGCACGGTCAGTGCTAAAAAAAATATGCATTGTCACTGTACTAATGACACAGGTAGAGAAGGGATTAACAGCAGGGGCGATCAAAGGCTTAAATGTGTGCCTGAGCTGTGGTTTACTACTGTGGGGGAGGTGCTTGTACTAGGAGAAGGCATGGATCGGTGCCCCCTGCCTAGCAGAGACACAGGATCCATGTCTTCTGTAGGGAGTCTAGTGACAGAGCGGCGATCTGCCTTGTTTACATAGGCAGACCGCCGTTCTGCCTGTCTATCGAAACATCGTCAGGTGCCGGCGGACATCGAGTACGACTTAACCGCCAATCAATTCCCGCTCCGTCTAACCACAGCGGGAGCGGGCTCAGACCCGGAAGTGCAGGAATACGTACTAGATTCGTGATCCTGCACAGGAGAGCCGCCTTGCCGCCGTGTATATACAGTGTACGGTCGGCAAGTGGTTAAAGGAAAATGCAATGTTGGGTTTAAATCGGGCCACCTAACTACTCCTAACTATGTTAGATGGGGCCTATAGCAAAACCATTAACAAGGCACCTACCTTTAATCACATGGACTATTCCTCTTCAAATCCAGAGCACCAAATCTTCCCAAACATTATATACATTCATTTATTCCAAATGTATTTGGAAAACTCTATTTGCTTCCTGCATAAATCACTGTGTAGCCCAAAAGGTCTGGACACCCTTTGCTTCTGGGCCCCAAAGCAGTCACATGGTCTGCTATAGGTATAGTTACGCCTTTGCACCCAACCCAACTTGGGTACCAGTGTGCCACATCAATTCTAGATCCAGTCATTCATGACTAAAGCAAGGGTAAAATACAGAGGGGCACCAGTGGGGAAGGGATCATAGTAACTAGAAATTAATACAAGGAACAGAGGCAAGTCATTTCACATTCCTCCAGCAATATGTCTCCCCAGTCACTCACCCTCGTGGATGTCGGTCCAGTTCATGAAGGACAGTGTGGTCACAATATTCAAAGACCAAATGTAATTTCCTCTTTCTTCTGAAGACTTCTAGCAGGTTAACAAGGTTTGGATGTTTTAATTGCTGTAAAATAAAATAAATTTTCACTAATTTACTGATAAAAGAACATAATGAGGCAAGAGACAGTAAAGGACGTTTAAAATATTTTATCTAAAATGACCACATAGCATATTTCTGTAATAAATAAATTTAAAGTTCTACTCCAGGTGCTAGTAAACATATAAAAATACACTGAAAGAAAAACACAGAGGGACGTCAGACTAAATGCATCAGGTTAGTATAAAAATCAAGACAGAGGGCAACTCACATCTTAAAAGATCCAACGGGCATATGCCTGTTGGATCTTGTAATGCCTCGTTTCCACTGAGCGGATCGGTTCGGTACGGTACGCTATTTTGGGTGTTTCCATTCACGAACCGTTCCATTCAGGGTCCTGCTTCAGATGTGGGGCCATAGAAAATGGAACGGTTTGGTTAGGGCGGAGCTACGATACATTACACTGATTGGTGGACGTGTGACGCCATGACGGCATTTTTTCTAAACCCACATATGGCCCCTGTCGGTCCGACTTGCAGTGGAAACGCTCGCCTGAATAGGCCGGACCATTCTAGGCCTTCCAAGCCGATCTGAACCGATCCGCTCGGTGGAAACGAGGCATAAGATTTAAGTTGCGCTTTGTCTTGATTTTAATACATTTTATACAAACTGCACTTAGTCTGGCGCCCCCCTGTGCTTTCTTTTTGTATGTCTACAGAGTTGTTTGCTTCACTCTAAAGCAGGGGTCTCAAAATGGTGGCCCTCCAGCTGTTGCAAAACTACAAGTCCCATGAGGCATTGCAAGGCTGACAGTTAAAAGCATGACTCCCACAGGCAGAGGCATGATGGGACTTGTAGTTTCGAAACAGCTGGAGGGTCGCCAGTTTGAGACCCCTGCTCTAAAGGGTGCTGCCGCTGGTGCTGCTCTTTATCATCTACACTATATATTTTCTAGTACAATATATTTTTGGAATATTAAAAAAAAAAAAGGATACAGATGCAACATTCCCACACAGGGGATATCAACTGTAGGCTCAAGACAAAACAATGTGTATAACTACACCTATGAGACGTTTTTTTTTCCTTTAAAGAATAAACTGTTGATCAACAGGGACCCTCCGGCCAATGCGGGGGGTCAACACAGGGTGCCTGAACCTTAATGCACAGGGACTGGAGTGTGAAACAATCCACATGAATATATGGAAACAAAGCTTAAACTGGTCATTTAATGAGATAAAAAAAATGGGGGGGGGGGGGGAGAGATATGAAAAGAAAGAAGATGGAAGGAGAGAAAAAAAAGAGACAGAAGAAGAAGGTTCCCCCAGGCTGGGAGAGGGGCAAAGAAGCAAAGAAATTTGCTTCATCAGGGCATAAAACTACATCACTGATTTATTTGAACTACTGGTGCAAGTCTAAAATCAGAGCAATCACCACCATTGCCAGGAGTCTCTTCCTGCCAATAACGATGGATGAGCGCTGGCGCTCATCCATCGTTATTGGCAGGAAGAGACTCTCATGGTTAGGAGCCACGCTGTCCGCCTCTGCAGATTCTTGCCCTGCTATTGTGTGGTCCAGTTCCTCTGTTGGCATTATCCGGTTGGGATCAGGCACCCATGGATTTTTTGCACCAGTTGGTACAGTAGATGACGCCTGGCAATGGTGGTGATTGCTCTGATTTTAGACTTGCACCAGTAGTTCAAATGAATCAGTGATGTCGTTTTATGCCCTGATGAAGCGAATTTCTTTGCGAAACATGTTGGCTGACAGTCACGAATGAATTTTGAACATAACACTGGATGGTCATACTTCTTTATATATGTCATGTTTGTTTTTGCATATTTTAATGATAATTCAAATAAATATTATATTTTATTTATTTTACTGATCTCTGCCTACTAAAAAATAGACGTACTATCTCCCCCTAAAAATCCCATTTCCTCCTTGAAAGAGTACCATGTTTCGTTTTATCTGTATATATTCAGGGATTGGGAGATTCGTCTGAATTATATCCTGTTTAGTGTCCAACCACCCATCACTGCAAACAATAAATATAAAAAAAAAAAGTAAAAAAACGAATTTCTTCCTCAGTTTAGGCCAATATGTATTCTGTTTTTGATAAATATTGATATTGATTGGTTTGCGCAAAAGTTATAGCGTCTACAAACTATGGGATAGATTTATGGCATTTTTATTATTATTTTTTTTTTACTAGAAATGGCGGTGATCTGTGATTTTTAGCGGGACTGCGACATTGGGGCAGACAGATCACTGGTTGGCTCCCCTGCTCGTGAATGGGAGCGCACACGCCCACAATTTGCTGTGTACGCGCTCGACGTACGATGACGGCGATTCACGCAGGGGAGCCAACCTGCCACAGTATAACTGCGGCGGGCGGTCCGTAAATAGTTAAGCCATTTACACATTATTAACAAGCAGTAAAGATTTTTAAAACAAGCATTCACTGACCTCTCTAGCTGCTTGTACTGTGAAGTAATTTATCCTCAAAGGTCACAACAAATACTCTATTTGAGCTCCTTCAAGCACTTTTGGAGCGCTTTGAACAAGCATATTTAGGCTTGAAAGTTTTTGTTATTGTAGCACTCCTTTCGTAGGAGATGCAGATGAACAGGGATCCCCCCACTCCTGCACAGCCAGGCATACCGAATCTTCACAGGCACACAAAGTCAGAAAACAGTCCATAGCTTTGTTTTTTTTATGTTGTTTATTAGGCGGTTAACTTGGACGGGTATAAGGAGTTTATGGGGTGCCCACTTGACGGTAACAATAACTTCAGGGACAGCTTCCTATATACAGACTCCTCCCCAGCTTTCCTCCTGCACATACGTCTCCCGATTCACTCCTGTTGGAACTGACAGACACCTTGTCAGATCAGTAACAGACCTTTAAAGGCAGGAGCTCACAGTCCCTTGGAATAGCACATGTGGAATGAAACCTTGTTTAACCTTTCCTTCTATTTCCTCTGTGGTCACTAATCCCAGCACCACTTCTTCAGCCCACCTGGCTGCAGCTGCCTCTTCCACCAGCCCTCCTGGCTGTCTCTCTACACCAGTCCATCCAACTGACTCTTCACCAGCCCACCCAGCTAACTCTCTGGAGATTCAGGGGAAAGATAAAAGACTTAAGACCACCACTGTCTTCAAGGGAGATGGGTTACATGTGGCAGTCTGCCCCTTTGTTAGTCCCCACCAGTGTTAAATTACTCACTCTGTCCTCGCTTTGCTCCTGTGCCTCCAGAAAAGCTTCCTCCCTTGTGTCTTTGGCAGGATCCTTCCAGCACCCGAGCTCTGGTCCTAGGTAAGACATCCCCCCCCAGACTAGGGGGTACCCCTCAGGGCCACAACAGCCTCCTCAACACTGCACCTCCATCTTCCTGCTGGCATGGCTCATGTCTATTTATGAGGTTATCTCAGTCCCCTGCCAGCCCACTACTAAGGCTTGGCTGAAGCCTCATAAATATGCATGGCAGCTCCTCCTAACCCCCCCCCCCCCCCCCCGCCCTCTAATTATAGAAGGTTCTCCATCCATCCAGATATCAGGGGGAGGCACCAGAGAACTGCCATGATGAGTCATCCAGCCCAAAACTCCAATATCCCTGACCCAATTATAGACTCACAAATTTAAAGCATGAGTCAGGATATGGTTTGCCTACTCTACTTCTAGCACACTCTAGAGCAGGGGTCTTCAAACTGCGGCCCTCCAGGTGTTCAGGAACTACAATTCCCATCATGCCTAGTCATGTCTGTGAATGTCAGAGTTTTACAATGCCTCATGGGATGTGTAGTTCTGCAACAGCTGGAGGGCCGTAGTTTGAGGATCCCTGCTCTAGAGGGTGCTACATTATCGTCAATGGAAAGTCAATTAACAAGAGAAGGAGGGGCATGAAAAAAAAAACCACACCCACAGTATTTTCAAGTGATTATTTTTTTTCTTTGCAGGCACTCCTATTAAAGCCTTTAGGCAGCACAAACGCATGACTCTACTCCAAAATAAGCTCATGTACTTTATTGAGTTCAGGTGCCACAACACGACATCCTATGGGCACCATAGGTGACACGATATGACATTATATGGGCACCATAGGTAACATGACACAACATCCTATGGGCACCATAGGATATAATGGGAATCCTCATGTTGAGCGTTAGGCCCCATGCACACTGGGCATTTAACCCTGGTGCATGGGACTCTGGCATTTAGCTGTGGGTGGAGAGCACAGGTGTCTGAGTTTTGTGTATTTGTCCCTGACCGCATACTGCCCTAAAACTTTGTACCAATAGGTGCCCCATCTAGCTCCAGCAGCTGTCAGCTATTCGCAGATCATTGACAGGCTGTTGGCAGCCAGGCTGGATGGGACACCTGTGCCCTCCGTCCGCAGCTTTTTCAAATTTGACAGCCATGCAGCTGCGGGTGATCGGCCCTGAATGCGGACAGTTTGGAGCTGCCCACCTGCACCAGCAAAGCTGTCAAATTTCAGCGAGCGGCTTTGTCCATGCAGCCACTGCTTCCCAATGTACATGAGTGGTTGGTACTTCCACCTAGCAGCACTAGGGTCGTCAGTTCGAATCCCAACCAGGGCACTACCTGCCTGGAATTTGCATGTTCTCCCTGTGCCTGCGCGGATTTCCTCTGGGTACTCCGGTTTCCTCCCACACTCCAAAGACATGCTGGTAGGTAAACTGGCTCCTCTCTCAGATGGCACTAGTAAGTATGAATGTGAGTTAGGGACTTTAGAATGTAAGCTCCTTGGGGGCAGGGACTGATGTGAATGTACAATATATACGTAAAGTGCTGCGTAAACTGATGGCGCTATATAAATGCCTGTACTAATAAATGATAACATAATGAATAAATGGACTGCCTGCACACAGCACCTAGTAGCTAAAGCCGCAAAAACACAGGTGCTCATATATGGGCTACAGGGCGTCAACGCATTTCTGAATGAGGCCTAATAGTGAAAAAAATGAACATTTCTGTCCCTTTGTGACCCAAAAACACAAAATTTAGGTGCCGCTCAGATAGAAAGGTAAAGTCCAACTAGACCTCTATGAATGCAGGCAGGGATATGAAGACCGTCCTAGCAATGTCAAAGGAAAAGATCCAGAAGCTGCACATGAGATGAATGGCAGCCTCAGCCCGGACTCCAGCCAGGCCACCAGCCAATGCGTTTCGCTTCGCCCCTTGGAGCTTAATCACGATCTCACTTCATGCACATGGGTCTGGCCTTGAGATGTGCCACTTATGGATCTTTTCTTTTGACACTTTTGTCCCTTTGTTGTGAACTTTGAACTCTGAACTGTAAACTCTATGAGCCCTTGCTAAGGGCTACAGTCATTGGATTGTTATCCAACATTTTATGAATGTCATGTACTTTTTGTGAGTACCTTTACCCTTACCACAGCCTGGGGATTTAAATGGTTGCCCAGGCGGGCCGTTCTCTTAACAATACTTTGTTTATGTTTTCCGTAGTATGTTCTAGTGTCCTACAGCAAGGAAGGATCTTCACTATCACATGATATGACATGTCATCTTTTCCATGTCAAAGGGACAATTTAAAGCATCACCTAATCCCACTAAGATCAAAACACAAACACAAGAAGTAAAAGGGTCCACCTTTGCTGCTGCTCACAGGACACACAAACATAGTTCCTCTCCATCTCCTCCAGGTATTGTTGGTTACAGCCCAGCGTTCCCCAAATATTTGCTTTCCAGCAGCCCTGTACAGGGAGGATCAGAGCAGCTTAGCTACACAAACAGGTTGGCAGATAGCGCTTTGCATTCCGGAGGATCAATAAACACAGGTTGTTACTATTTACTGTGCGCAGGGAAAACACGGCACCAACAGGTCTCCACATGTTCAACTAATACTGATAAAAGTCACTGGCCATTGCTGGTCGCCTCTTTTTTTATTTTTGAGAGGCGAGAAAGTGCATATGTGGTGGGCAACTTTACAAGCCAAGTGAGAAACCAGTAAAACTGCAACTTACAGGAAATGCACATCCTGACAACAGACATTTCTTTTTCTCCTTTTAACTACTTAAGGACCAGGCCTATTTTTCAAACTTGGTGTTTACAAGTTAAAATCCTTTTTAGCTAGAAAATTACTTTGAACCCCCAAACATTATATATATTATATATTAATTATATATATATATTATATATTAATGCCTCTTCAGCCAATCCCTGGTCAGGAGAGTGAGTGGCCAGAATGGGGCTGAGAGGAGTATAAAAAGACTGGAACCTAGAACAGCTTCCTCTTGTTCCTGGGAGAGTAATGCCGTGTACACACGGGCGGACTTTTCGGCATCAAAGGTCCGACGGTCTTTCCGATGGACTTTCGACGGACTCTCTAACGAATGGACTTGCCTACACACGATCACACCAAAGTCCGACGGATTCGTACGTAATCACGTACGACCGGACTGAAATAAGGAAGTTCATAGCCAGTAGCCAATAGCTGCCCTAGCGTCGGTTTTCGTCCGTCGGACTAGCATACAGACGAGCGGATTTCTCGATAGGAACTGGGTCTGGCGGAGTTCCGGCAGAAAGATTTGAAACATGTTCCAAATCTAAAGTCCGTCTGATTTTCGACAGAAAAAGTCAGCTGAAGGTCCGATAAAGCCCACACACGGTCGGATTGTCCGACGGATTTGTGCCGTCAGACTAGTCCGGTCGAAAAGTCCGCCCATGTGTACACGGCATAAGGCCAGCCTGAGGGCTGAGACATCCCTGGGAGATCAGCTGTAGCATGCAAAAATCTCTTTTGGGGCCTCAGCTCCTGCTTTGGCGCAGGGACCTCTGGCCTAGCCTCCTGAACACATGCAGAAAGTTCATCTCAGGATCCAAGACACAGGCAATTAAGTCCAGAAGCTGAATGACACTGCAGGAGGCAATACAGTATTCAGCGCACAGGCGCCGCCCTCCGACACCTCCGCCACCCTCCCTATTCATATGCCCGGCCCCTTTCAGGACGCCGGACACATGAAATACTATGGTGGAGATAGGCAGGGGGTGTGTATTTTGAAGCATGTGATTAGAGCCAGAGGCTCTAATAGGCTTCAAAATAGGGTGGGCTCGGGGCGCAGAGCAGTGCGTCCCGATCCCACCCTGTTGTATGGCATAGCAAATTAATTTTTGTTATTTTCACACTAACATTCCTCCCTGCCAATCAGCAGGCAGGTCAGTGAGACCTGTCTCCCGATTGGCCAAAGCATTAGGCGATCCTATTGGATGCCTAACGCTTCTGCGGTAGAGGAATACTGTGAAATAATGTGTGCCTGGCTGCTATGTGCCTATCAGGTAATGGAACCTGGGACCAAACATCCAGACCAGGACTCCACAGGTATGATATATACAGTCGGTATAGAAAAGAATCACCCCCTTTGAATTCACAGTTTGTTGCTTTGCAGCCTGAAATGAAGACAAAAAACAAAGGGAGAGGAGCGCCGCTAAGTAGGTTGATTTATTAACAATTGACAAATAAAAGTATCCACTTACATGTAAATACGGTATGTGCAGCAAGAGGGTACATTCCAAAGTGGGAAGGTAAGAGGACAATCATCGATTCCCAGGGACGCCCCAAGCCTATGCCGCAATCTGATGGGAAGCCAGGACGGAACACAGTCTGTCTGCGCAGAGGAGCGGAGCAGCAACCCAGGAAGCGGCTGGTGATGTATAGTGGTGGGGAAGAACACAACGCGTTTCTGAGCTTGCGCAAGGTCCGTACGGCACATGCGCGCTCCTTTTTCAAGTGTCAAGACAAGTGGCTGCTTGAAATGAAGAAAGACACCGTTTTTGTTTTATCCAGCTGTATTTACTTATAACATCGAAGTGAGACATTCACTCTTTTTTTTTTTAGCCCGCTGTGTGGTAATTTTTGCTGTGTGCTTTGGGTCATTGTCATGTTGGAAGGTAAACCTTCTTCCCATTGACAACTTTCTGGCAGAGGACAGCAGATTTTCCTCAAGCATTTGATGATATTTTGCCCCATCCATTTTTTCCTTCTATCCCGACAAGCGCTCCAGTCCCTGCTGCAGAGACTAACCCACATAGCAGGATATTACCACCTCCATACTTTACTGTAGGTAATGGCGATGGTGTTATCTGGGCATAACACCTTTTTGCACGTGGCCTCAGAATCTTCAAGGCGCGTGTTGTAATATTGGCAAAGCTCAGTCATGACTGCATGTGGCCTTTCTTGAGTGGCTTTTTTTCTTGCAACCCTCCCATACAAGCCACATTTCTGGAGAATTTGTTTGTGATATTGTTGTCACATGCACACAATGACCACTCTTTGTCATAAATTCCTGCAACTGCTTCAGAGTTGCTGTAGGCCTCTTGGTGGCCTCTCTGACCAGTTTCCTCCTTCATCCAGTTTGGAGCGACATCCTGATCCAGGGAGGGTCTGTGTTGTACCAAATACCTTCCATTTCTTAATAATAGACTTCACTGTGCTTCTAGGCATTGATAAAGCCTTTGTAGGGTTGTCCACATAGATCTTTTGATAGTGCCTTGCCACCCATGGTTGATTCTTTGCTTCAGTTGCACTAAGACCCCTTTCACACAGGGGCGTTTTTCAGGCGCTTTTGGGTTAAAAATAGCACCTGTAAACCACCTGAAAAACACCTCGCCTGCAGTCTCAGTGTAAAAGCCCGAGTGCTTTCACACTGAGGCGATGCGCTGGCAGGACGTTAAAAAAAGTCCTGCAAGCAGCATCTTTAGCACCTCTTCTGCCCATTGAAATGAATGGGCACCGCTGCTGAAGCGCCTGCAAAGCACTTTGGTGGCGGCGCTACACGGGGCATTTAACCCCTTCATCAGCCGCTAGCAGGGGGTTAAAAGCGCCCTGCTAGCGGCCGAAAAGCGCCGCTAAAATTACGGTAAAGCGCAGCTAAAACTAGCGGCGTTTTACCGTCAACGCCCGCCCGCTCCAGTGTAAAACGCAGCCTACCAGGGATCGAAAAGCTCCAGGAAAGCTCAAAATGACCCCAGCTGAACACAGCTGAAAGTCAAATTGCTTTGTTTGCCAATGAGACGGTGAGTAGCTACACCTGATTGAGTTTACAAGTCATTTTTAGGAGGGGGATAATCCTTTTTCCAACTCAGTGATTCTGTTTTTGTTTTTCTCTGACATGTTGGTGTTATATCTTTCACCTGGATCTTATAAGTTGCACAGCTGGATAAAACAAAAAGTGCGTCTTTGTTTCAGGCTGCAAAGCAACAACAATTTCTGATTTTAAAGGGGGGGGGGGGTGATTTTTTTTTTTCTTTACCCATTGTACACTAATGCAAGCTAGACTAATGTAACCATGTACGAACTGAGATACCTACATTTCAGCTTTAGCACAAGCTAACAAAAAAACACACACACATACATATATATATAAATATACATACACACACACACAGTATATTGGTTGCCACACGGGCTTCTTTCTGTCACTTTCAAGGGGCCCTGTGTACGCCTTGGCTGCCCAGTTTCCTCCCCATCAACACTCTGGTTAATCCTGATGTCATCACTACCTTCACAATTAAAGTCAGAGTATTCCTAATAGACAAATCTGATGTCAGCCAATTACACATGAAGCCAAAACTGACACCCGTTTACAGGCTGGTAATCTTCCCTAACAAAGCCTATGAAAAGAAGAGCTCAACCTGAATCCCCGGTGTGTTAATTAATGTTCCTGATACCTTCATTTGTAGCTGAGCAGCCAAATGCCTCCTAATCGGATTGTGGAGGACTCTTGAGGAATAGACCACATGCGTCTATGAACTGCCTTATTAATCCCAGAACTACACGCTGGCCACACTTTCCTTTAACTCTTCTTAATCATCAGATACGTAAATGTTATCCATCCCGCAGGGATGCAGCGGTATCGGTGGGCACGTGTGGTCCTTCCCTGCGGCTCGCCCATGTTAATTTTCCTTGCTCTATTTCTGTGCCCATAAAGGCAGAAAGGGTAGCTGTGCCACACTGTACAGAATTCTCACATACATGGCACCGCTGGGGCTGTCCATGTGGTAAAACACTACTCAGTCTTTGATGGCCCTAAATTTAGGTAGAACTCCAGATATAGAAGACACAAATTAATGCAACTCTGTATTCATTAATACATCACTAAATCTATTTTCTTAACCACTTGCTGACCATTCTTTGGCAGTTTTACTGCTACAGGGTAGCTGCGCTGTGCAGGATCACATATACATATATATATATATATATATACATATATATGTGATCCTGCATTTCTGGGTATCAGGGGTGAGTGCACGTTGCCAGAGGCCCGCTCCCAAGACCCGATGTCCGCCGTTTCCCCTCTGATCATTCAGGACACTATGTAAACAAGGCAGTTCACCGTTCTGTCAATAAGGAAGGCATTGATCCCAGTGGCAGCCGGTCCACAAGGGGCGCCAACTCCCCAGAGTTCCCAAAGTTAGTTTGGCAAAGAAAGAAAGCTACTTTAACATGTTAAAAACTGTTACTCATATTATCATTTATTGAAAAAATAAATTGTTCATATGTGTGTGCACTGTGCAGGGCACCGGACTAATGGGTGTCTATTAGGTCCATACATTTTTGAAAAGCATGCGATTTGAAGCTGAGGCTCTAATTGGCTTCTTTTAGGTTGTCCTCAGGGGCGCAGAGCACTGCGCCCTGAACACTCCCACTTTTGATTTTAGCAAATCAATATTTGTCATCGCGTCACTTTCGGTTTCCGGCTTCTCATCCCATGGAACGCAAGGCATCCTCTGGTGAGTGCAGACCTGGAGGGGTTTATTTGTGCCCCCCCAAAAAATTTATAGCACCGGCCACAACTCATTGATCCTGGGTTCCTGCAAAGCAGGGACACAGATCTATGCCTTCCCCTAGTACAAGCACATTCCCCACTACAGTAAATCACTAGTCGTTAGACACAAATTTAACCCTTTGATCACCCCTGATGTTAACCCCTTCCCAGCCAGTGTCATTAGAACAGTGACAGTGCATACTGATCACTGTATTAGTATCACTGATCCCCAAAAAGTGTCAGTTAGGTGTCTGATTTGTCCACCACAATGTCGCAGTCCCGCTAAAAATATCTGATCGCCGCCATTACTAGTATAAAAAAAATTCCATAAAAACATCCCATGGTTTGTAGATGCTAAAACTTTTGCGCAAACCAATCAATATACACTTATTGGGATTTTTTTAACAAAAATATGTAGCAGAATATATATTGGTCTAAATCGATGGTTAGTTTTTTACCTTTTTTTTTTGTATATGTTTTATAGCAGAAAGTAAAAAATGTTGTTTTTTTTTTTCAAAATTGTCAGTCATTTATTGTTTATAGTGCAAAAAATAAATAATGCAGAGGTGATCAAATACCACCAAAAGAAATCTCTATTTATTGGAAAAAAAGGACATCAATTTTATTTGGGTACAGCATCGCACGACCGCGCAATTGTCAGTCAAAGTAACGCAGTGCCGAATCACAAAAAATGGCCCGGTCAGGAAGGGGATAAAACCTTCCGGAGGTCAAGTGGTTAATCAGTACAGTTGTCCTTTGACAAATACACTACAACAAACGACATCACTTCCGAATTTTTATTCTGTTGTCACTTTAGTAAACTCTTTATTGAGCCATGCTGCTGCTTAGCACATGAGCAATGCAGCACAACCAGTTGGCTCTTTGTGCCGCTTGTCCTTCTCCCAGTCTAAGCTTTGCTATTCAGGCGGTGTTAATATTCGGTTACCAAGTCACTTTCAGGTACTTAAACTGTTTGTGTTGAAGCACTTCAGTCCCAGATGATTTACGCGCCCCCCCCCTGACCCACCCCCCCCCCCCCCCCCCGACCAGGCCATTTTTTTGCTATACGCCACTGCGGTAATTTAACTGATAATTGTGCGGTCGTGCGACACTGTACTCAAATAAAATTTTTGTCCTTTTATTCCAACACTTTTTTTTTACTTTCTGCTATAAAACAAATACAAAAAAAAGGTAAAAAAACTAATTTCTTCATCAATTTAGGCCAATATGTATTCTGCTATAAAATCGCTGATCGCCGCCATTACTAGTAATAGTCCCTAAATCTATCCTATAGTTTGTAGACGCTACTACTTTTGCGCAAACCAATCAATATACGCTTTTTGGGATTTTTTTTTTACCAAAAATATGTAGCAGAATACAAATTGGCCTAAATTGATGAAGAAATTTGCTTTTTTTAATCTTTTTATGGAGAATGTTTTAAAACAGAAAGTAAAAAATATTGTTTTTTTTTTCAAAATAGTCCTTTTTTTTTTTTTTTTGTTTCTAGCGAAAAAAATAAAAAAAAATGCAGAGGTGATCAAATGCCACCAAAAGAAAGCTCTATTTGTGGGAAAAAAAGGACATCAATTTTGTTTGGGTACAGTGTTGTACGACCGCGCAATTGTCAGTTAACGCAGTGCCATATCGCAAAAAATGGCCTGGTCAGGAAGTGGGTAAAACCTTCCGGATCTGAAGTGGTTAAATAGAGACGTTGGGACAATGGTACGTGCCAACCTGGAATTTTTCAGCCAACTGCCTGCAGTTTCCTTATAGTAACAGACTCCCCTACCTTTTATGTACATTTTGTACATTTTCCATCGTTAAGGGGAACAACTTATTAGAATGTTCCCACCACATGCAGTCCAGTGCATTTTTTTTCTGCATCAAAAACGCATGAAAAGAAGGTTATATGGTTTCCAAAGGCATAGTTCATGCCAGTGCTTGCAGTTCCAGAAAAAAAAGTGGAACATGCTAAATTTTTGCTGCACCGAGCTGTACTGGAATGCTGTAAAACGCATCAAAAGCGCACTGGAGCGCACTGAAACACACGTCCTTATTTAAAGGTTAAGAAAAAAGAGGGGGGAAAAAATGCACCGGACTGCATCAAAAAATGCACCAAAAACCGCACTGGAACGCATCAAAAACACGCATGCAGAAAAGCATCTGGACTGTGTTTCTATGGTGTGTAACTTACCATTCACTACAGGCTTGTTTTTAAAGCCCTTAAGGTGAGGGCACACCTGAAGGGGGAGAGTGCACATTGCATGAAGACACCATGGGGGTTATTTACAAAAGCCAAATTCACTTTGCACTGCAAGTGCACTTGAAAGTGCACTGAAAGTGCATTGGAAGTGCGGTCGTTCTAAATCTAAGGGGTAGATCTGAAATGAGGGGAAGCTCTGCTGATTTTATCAGCCAATCATGTACAAGCTAAAATGCTGTTTTTTATTTTCCTTGCATATCCCCCTCGGATCTACAGCGACTGCACTTTCAAATGCACTTGTAGTGCAAAGTATATATATATATACCCTGTTTCCCCGAAAATAAGACCTAGTGCGATTGTCGGTGATGGCTGCAATATAAGCCCTACCCCCCAAATAAGCCCTACCCTGTTTCCCTGAAAATAAGCCCTACCCTGAAAATAAGACCTACAAGGACTTTAACTAGTGCTTATTTGGGGGGTAGGGCTTATATTGCAGCCATCACCGACAATCACGCTAGGTCTTATTTTCGGGGAAACAGGGTAAGGCTTATTTGGGGGGTAGGGCTTATATTGCAGCCATCACCGACAATCATGCTAGGTCTTATTTTCGGGGAAACAGGGTATGTATACATACATACACACACACACACACACATTGAGCACTTGCACTTTATTCATCTAGTATTGAGCACTTGCACTATAATTGGGGATATTTTATATGATATCTTATTATCTGTTTATTTATTACATATTATCATTTTTAGAGTTTTAGTATATTGTATATATATATTGGGTATATATGGTGTGAACTGGCCTGGAATCCAATTATCCAACTGTCCAGGCAGGACATAATGGGCTTCCATAGAAAATCATTATGAGGCTCAATGGCTCCACAACCACACCCTAAAAAAATTATTAAAATGAAACAATGACATACGGATGATAAAAACAAGCCTATAAAAACCCCCCAAAAAACTCAAAACTACAAATCCTCAATTATCTGCCATTACCACTGTGTGGATGAACCATTATGCGGTCCGTCTGTAGTGGGCCCATCATTCTTATCATTAGAAATAGCATTATGAGCAATGTCTGCCTTCCTCCCCCCTGTCATCCTATATCTCTCTGCGGCTCCAGGGATCTCCCTGCTTAAGTACAGTTGGGAAATGCGAGCAGTGAAGCCGCACCAGCATTAGAACCCTTGTCATGTTTTGGGTTGGCGGTGTCTCCTTGATTAATGAAATATTCACTCTTAACCTTTAGGTCTCCAGATTAAATTTCTGCAGAGACGTCGTCCGTTGTTTTGTACTTGTGCACAAGCATGAATGTCTTCCCTGAATGATAGGAAAGTTTGAGGAGATGGGCGCTTGCTTACAGCAACGAGCAAGTGCGTCAGCATGGAAAATGCTAAATATTGCAATGACATGCGATGCAAATCCCTTCGGGGATCCCCGACGTAGGAAAGACCAACGTGACCATAAAGCAAAGCGCATGTAATTAGAAGAAACCAATGCAAAAGGCTGCTTTCCCACTGCTTTGTCGCATATGCATTTTTGCAGCATTTTTGGTGCGTTTTCTGGGTGCCTATTACCCAGCATGCACCTCTGAAACCTGGACATGTGACTCAAAAAAACAGACCAAAAACGCAATTGAGGTTGCGTTTTTGATGTGTTTTCTCTTATTTTCAGTGGGGAAGTGTGTTTTTTTGGCGTTTATAACATGCACCAAAAAATGCAGTAAGCAGGACTCTTAAAAATCCAACTGACCAGTGTGAAGAATTCCATAGGATTTTAGGCTCGGTTCACACCTATGTGTTTTTTTAGTGCTTTTTGCAGAAACGCACTGCAGTCCATTTAAGATGGTTTCCTACGGAACACGTTCACATCTATGTTTTTTCAGTCGCTGCGTTTTTTTTTTTAAAGGTTTCAAAGGCTGCTATTAATGACTTCGCTTGAAAGTGATAGTTACCTGGCTGTCGTTCTGATTCAGGCCTAGTTCGCGCCACAAAAACGCCCTCCAGATCTGTTCTGATGCATTTTTGCATGCACGTTTTTGATGCGTTTCCAGGTGCATCTGGATTTTTTATTATTATGTTGTTTTTTTTCACTGTACTGGAGTCCGGCGTGTTTTTGATGAGTTTTTAATGCGTGTAGGTGCCTTCTGGTGCGTTTTACCGCAATCCAGTAGAGTGCAGGAAAAGTGCAGCATGTTCTACAATTTTTTCGGGAACTGGAACGCCCTGGTTTGAGCTATGCCATTGCAAACCATGTCACCTACTTTCTATGCGTTTTGGATGAAGAAAAAAAAAAAAAAGCACTGGAATGCATGTGGTGTGAACCCGATTCATGAAATTTGAGCTGGGCACATATATCTGCAGTGTTTTCTTATCTCTCTTCAAAGCTCTAAGTCCTGTGGCTTTCTCCTGCTCTGTTCTTCTGTTATCAGCATGATAACTTCTGACAAGTTCTCCTACAACTGAGATAAAACCAGCCTGAATTTTGTGTCAGGGCAGGTGCTATAAATAGATTAGTAGAAAGCTGCTCTACTCACAGGACAGCTCTGAAAGTCTCTGCCTATCTGGAGGGGGGTGTGTGCCTGTCCTCCAATCTGCTGTCTCCCAGTGTAATCCAACACTACACTGCTACTGCTGAATGAGGAAGTGAAAATTCTAAAACAAATCTTCACTTTCTAAAGAATATAGAACATATAAAACATCCCTTGTAATAGGAATGGTGCGTGACAGGTCCTCTTTACGGAGAGAGATGTGGGGTCTATAAGACCCCACATCTCTCCTCCAGGCTGGAAAAATTGAGATTAAAAAAAAAAAGAGCGATCTCTTTCTTTCCAACCGAGATCTTGGCTTTGTTTACTTCCGCCGGCCGGGCATGACGTAATAACGCCGCGCCTGGGCCTTTGTAGCAAAGTGTCATTTGTTCAGTGTTGTGACATCACTTTTGTGAGATACTGTGTATATATAAATATAATATATGATAAAATGATTTTGAAAAAAAAATACACACACAGATTGTGTGTATTTGTGTGTGTAGGTAGATAGATAGATAGATAGATAGATAGATAGATAGATAGATAGATAGACACACATACACACACAGTGTGTGTGTGTGTGTATTTTTTTTTTTGTTCAAAATTATTTTATCATAATAAATATATATTTATAGATATATGTAAATGTTTATTGTTGTGTGTATATTTATATATATATATATATTAGACAATGGTGCAGCCTATATATAACGTTGGCACAGTAATGGACAGTCAGTAGGTGCATTCTACAAGACTCAATAGCATAAGAACCATTCATAGGTATAATTTATTCAGGTTGACATTTCGGCGGGGCACTTTTCTTTAGAAAGGTGAAATGTTAACTGGGGTATAAATAACACCTATAAATGGTTCTCTTGGTACTGAGCCCCATGGAGCGTGCCTGCTGACTTACATTACACTACATACAGTGCCTTGAAAAAGTATTTATGCCCCTTGAAATTTTCCACATTTTGTCATGTTACAGCCAAGAACGTATTTTTGGGGGATTTTATATGATAGACCAACACAAAGTGGCACATAATTGTGAAGTAGAAGGAAAATGATAAATGTTTTTTAAAATTCTGAAAAGTGTGGTGTGCATTTGTTTTCAGCCCCCTTTACTCTTATACCGCTAATTAAAATAGAGTGGGACCAATTGCCTTCAGAAGTCATCTAATTAGTAAGTAGAGTCCACCTGTGTGTCATTTAATTGCAGTATAGATATATATATATATATATATATATATATATAAAATGTATTAGGGTTGCGCCGATACCAAGTATTTTCACGAGTGCTCGTGAAAATACGCTGATACTCAAAAATGAATATGCTAAAATTCAACTGCAAAGAAATGCATGCGATTTGAACAGGAATGCGGTGCGATCGTATAGTATGCGGTTTCCCCCACCGCTCCTGTGTGAACCCAGATTTGTCATAGTATTTTCATCCTGGGTTCACACAGGAGCGGCGGGGAAACCAGGGCAGGAATCGCAACTGCATTTCTGTTCAAACTCCAAAGACATGCTGGTAGGTTAATTGGATCCTGTCTAAATTGTCCCTAGTATGTATGAATGTGTGTTAGGGACCTTAGATTGTAAGCTCCTTGAGGGTAGGGACTCATGTGAATGTACAATGTATATGTAAAGCGCTGCGTAAATTGACGGCGCTATACAAGTACCTGAAAATAAAATAAAAATAAATAAATCGCATTCAATTCTTTGCAGTGTGATTTGAGGCTATTCATTTTGCATTAACTCAGATCGCACTGCAAAGGTTCTGGGTATCGGAGCATTTTCATGAAAATACTCAGTATCGGTGTAACCCTAATAAATAAATATATAATATGATTTATTTGTAAAAAAAGGATAATGGCGTGCCAGTTCAGGATTTATATATTCTCATTTTATGCAAATAATGCAAAGGAAATAAAAAGTTGCATAAATCCAGATGAGGGCTCATTCAAACAAGCATTGCCAAATACAGTCCCATTGCATAAACAAGACACCGTAAAGGTATCATCGAGTACTTGACCAAAAAGTATCGGTACTTGTCGATAAAAATCTGGTATCAGTGCAACCCCAATATATATATCATTAGTGTACTGATTGCAGTGAAATCAGAAATCTAAACTATAACCAGAAATATTTACACCCAGGCACCACAGATCAGAACTCTCAGGTACCTTAAGCATGCGGATCTCGCGCAGAGCAATCTTCTTGATCACCGGGTCATCTTCGGATTCCAGGAACTTCTTCACTGCCACAATCTGCCCCGTGTCTCTGTTTCTGCATTTAAAGACAATTCCATAGGAACCTTCACCGATTTTACCAATTTTCTCATACTTCTCCATGAAGACAGAACCCGAAAACTTGATTTGGATCCTTTCTGAGTAGGTCCCCTGTAGGTCCAGGTTACGGCTGTCTCTTGGGTATCTCTGGGCGGTACCTGGAAACAGAAGAAAGCAGCCCGTTGGTGTACAATGCATTGAATAGCGGAGCACAGATAGAGAGGCCTTGATATAACAAGATCATTTATGTCACAAGAACGCCTTTCACTGAAGAGGCCTGCAAGCTATTGTCAAACTCAAGAAACGTTAGGGAGGGGGAAACAATCCCGAAAAGTCGTTGAACTTTAGAAGAACTATTAACCTTTAACTGAAAAGTGAGTGCAACTGTTCCAGGGAAAGAGGCTTCAACTAAAATCAATAATGAGACAAAGTTCTACATTGAAGTGACATTTGTGTTCTTTACTTTTATTTTATTTTGGCTCATTGTGGTATTTTGTGTGTTATTGCATTTTGAATTACGACAACCCATTCCTTTTTTATTGGGCTGCCAATGCATAGCAAATCATATTCTTGCACCATTTTTTTCATAATGCAGAGCACCACAATGCTCATATGGTTCACATCTGAAAGTTGCTCTAAAACCAGGGTGTGATGGTGCGTTGGCTAATTTAACCAAAGAAAAGAAGGGGGGAGGGATGATTGAAATCTTAAAAAAAAAAAATAAAGGGATATGTAAATTAAAACTTAAAGAGGAACTGCAGTCTGCTCACATAATTTGTAATAAAAACATCTTTGCCATTCTGAAGCTTCCCTCCAACCACTTTGCATATTATTTCATATGTACTGTGATTCTGTACTTGCCAAATATGCTGCAGAAATCTCCCTCCACTAAGACTGGCTGCGGCCATTCCAACTGTGGGCAGCTGAAGCTGCTGCCTGTTCACTTCCTGGATTTACACAGACACACCTCCAGCTCTGCAGCCCTCCAGCTCTCATTGGCCCTCTTATGATTCATTCCCCCTCCCTTCCTGGCAAACTCTCACTTAGAGTGAGAGAGAGAGCTGTGCATGATGTCATAAGCCTAGGCTAATGACCAGACAAGAGACAGGAAGTGGGCTGTATAAGGGATTTACTGGCAGAAAAAAAAATGTTTTACTATCCAAAAGGTAAAACAACAAGGGCAGAGGATTTAATAGATGGAAAGTTGAAAAAATGACTGCAGATCCGCTTTAAGTATGTGTGTAAAATAAGGTTCAGGAGAGCAGTATTTTCAATATGAAGCCATGATTGAGAACACAGGGACATCTGATCATCACTGTGTACCATAGGTATGTGCCGCTTGTTTTTTCCTGATTTGAAGTTATGTGCAAAGTTTGTAACTTTTTTCGTGATTTATCTAAAATAAAGAATAAAAAAAACAAAAAAAACATGGGGAATGACCTCAAACTAGCAGGAGGAAAGTTCAAAACTAACCTTAGTAGGTAATATTTTACAGTAAGACTAGTTGCCATTGGTGTGCGCAGCCTATTTCATTAGAGTGTGCACCCCAGAGCACAAACACGCATGTGTGTATATCAGCGAAGCAGTGGACGGTGTCAGTAGAGCAGAGATTGGCGTCAGTAGGGCAGTGGATGGTGTCAGTTGTTTTTTATTTTTTAATATTTTTTTATCATTTTTTACAATTTCTTTTATTATTTGTTTACAATTTTTTTTTCAGGAGCCCCGTTGGGGAGCTTTGGTGAAATATGTATAAACAGACCCCTGATGTCTCACTATTGAGACAGAGAAAGGGATTGAGGACACGGATTCCCCAGTCCCTTTCTCTGCAGCCTCAGCTGCACTGGACAGTGAACTGTGCTGAGAGGCTTCCTGTTCATTCACAAACTGAAGCATAGTAAACATAGTGCGACAGCGCTGAAAGCTGAAAAATGGCCTGGGCAGGAAGGGGGTGTAAGTGCCCTGTAGGCAAGCGGTTAAATGTAACCATAATAACACACTAGCGGCGCCTCTCTTCTTCTACGAATTTTTTTTTAAAAATTGCTCATCCTGTAAAACACTTGCAGACCAAAGTTACTAGCAATCCAAGGTTTTACTGTATTTTGAAGAATGCTGCTGATTTCTGAAAATTAAAAAAAAGAAAAAAAGACCTTTTGAAAGGACACAAGTATTTAGTGATTGGGTCGGTGTTTACTTTAAAGTGGTTGTAAACCCATTACAAGAAATGCAAGAAATATCTCCCAAACCTAAAAGGTTTAGGGGATATTTGCAGAAATAGCGGCACCGATGTCTACGGGCGCACTGAGCGTGCCGTTTCTAACGGTGATCATGCCGTTAGTTGCGGCACCAGCGCGCATGCGCGGGAGTGATGTCATCGTGGCTCCGGCCAGTCACTGCGCTGGAGCGGCGATACCCGGAAGATACCCGGAAGATAGATGGCGGCGTCGGAGGGGGGGCGAACGAGGGTCGCTTCGGGTGCTTCGATCTCAGATAAGTAACTCATAATGAGCTAGTATGGAATGCATACTAGCTCATTATGCCTTTGTCCTGCAGGGTTTTTTTTTTTTTCTGAGGCTTTACTTCCTCTTTAAGAGCGCCTTGTTTGTATGCTGTGAATGGGCCTCAGAGGTCGTCTTTGGATTTCATGGTTACTTTCACTGGGGCAGACCTTCAACATATACAGCAGGATCTCTTTCTTTTGGCACATTGTCAAAGTGTGAAGTTGAGGTGTAATTTAATGCTGCAGAACAAACACGGGCCTTCAGACTGAAGCAAACGACAGACCACCTGACTCCAGCAGAGCCATTAGCTGCTCTATCGCTGGTGAACCGATACATCACGACTTTGTACCTTGAGCTTCCAGTTTCCCCTGTCACTTTCCTTTTTTTTTTATTTCATTTTCTTTTGTATTTTAATCTCGTTTGGAAACACAGTGAGGCCGTCAGTCACGGTAAATGAAATATGAACACAAAGTATTTCTGCGGTTTTGCAGGTGAAACAAAATACCAGAAGTACGAGGTCAGTGTACACACTAAAAATGTAATTTAATGATCTGACATTGAATCAGGTCAACATGACACTTCTGACTTCTATGTAAGCGGAAGAGGGAAATTGTTTTATAATTAGGCCTCATGCACACTGGATGAATATAAAAATGTAGCTCCAGTAGCTTTAGCTGTAGAATTGCTGCTGTAATACCGTGAGTTTTTTTAGCATTCTTTTTGCGTTTTTGCATTAGCGTTTGCGTTTTTTTTTAGCAAAACTATACTCCCACAAAAGCTTATGGCTCAAAAACGTTCATATATGCTGCATTTTATCAGCATTTTTCAGTATTTTTAGCTTTTCCCAGCGTTTTTCAGCATTAGAGCGTTTTTACAGCTGAAAAACTCCTCTTCAGACCCACTAGTTCTGGGATTTTTTTTTCCTGCCAGAAAATGCCCCTGCCAAAAACTGCTGATAACAGTCTATGTGTGCATGGACACATAGGATAACATGCTGGGGAGTTTACTGGCTGTGGAAAAAAAACATCTGAAGCCAAAAACAGCAGCTGTAAAAACATCCAGTGTGCATGAGGCCTAAAAGTGATCGTAAAGTCAGTTTTATTTTATCTTAATGCATTCTATGCATTAAGATAAAAAGTATTCTGTGTACAGCAGCCCCCCTTGGCCCCCATAATACTTACCTCCGTCCAGAACTCTCCTTCCTGATTGGCTGAGACACAGCGGCGACGTCATTGACTCCCGCTGTTGGAAATCAAAGTCAGGTAGCCAATCAGGAGAAAGAGAGGGGGCGGGCCGAACCAAACTGAATGGACACACGGAGCTGGAGCTCGGCTTGCTGTGTCGGGCACTCAACAGGAGGGAGGGGCCAGGAGCACTGAAGAGGGACCCGAGAAGAGGAGGATCTGGGCTGCTCTGTGCAAATCCACTGCAACAGAGCAGGTACGGTGCCTTGAAAAAGTATTCATACCCCTTGAAATTTTCCATTTTGTCATGTTACAACCAAAAACGTAAATGTATTTTATTGGGATTTTAGTGATAGACCAACACAAAGTGACACATAATTGTGAAGTGGAAGGAAAATGTTAAATGGTTTATGGTTTTCAATATTTTTTTACAAATAAATATCTGAAAAAGTGTGGTGTGCAATTGTATTCGGCCCCCTTTACTCTGATACCCCTAACTAAAATCTAGTGGAACCAATTGCTTTCAGAAGTCACCTAATCAGTAAATAGAGTCCACATGTGTGTAATTTCATCTCAGTATAAATACAGCTGTTCTGTGAAGCCCTCAGAGGTTTGTTAGAGAACCTTAGTGAACAAACAACATTATGAAAGCCAAGGAACACGCCAGACAGGTCAGGGATAAAATTGTGGAGAAGTTTAAAGAAGGGTTAGGTTATAAAAAAATATCCCAAGCTTTAAACGGAGCACTGTTCAATCCATCATCCGAAAATGGAAAGAGTATGGCACAACTGCAAACCTACCAAGACATGGCCGTCCACCTAAACTGACAGGCCTGAAAAAGGCTTGAGACTGGGGCAAAGGTTCACCTTTCAACAGGACAATGACCCTAAAGATACAGCCAGAGCTACAATGGAATGGTTTAGATCAAAGCATATCCATGTGTTAGAATGGCCCAGTCAAAGTCCAGACCTAAATCCAATTGAGAATCTGTGACAAGACTTGAAAATTGCTGTTCACAGACGCTCTCCATCCAATCTGACAGAGCTTGAGCTATTTTTCGAAGAAGAATGGGCAAACATGTCACTCTCTAGATGTGGTAGAGACATCCCCAAAAAGACTTGCAGCTGTAATTGCATTGAAAGGAGGTTCTACAAAGTATTGACTCAGGGGGGCTGAATATAAATGCACGTCACACTTTTCACATATTTATTTGTAAAAAAATTTGAAGACCATTTATCATTTTCTTTCCACTTCACAATTATGTGCCACTTTGTGTTGGTCTATCACATAAAATCCCAATAAAATACATTTACGTTTTTGGTTGTAACATGACAAAATGTGGAAAATTTCACGGGGTATGAATACTTTTTCTAGGCACTGTAAGTATAACATGTTTGTTATTTTTATAGAAAAAAAAACGAGACTTTACAATCACTTTAAAGTCAACCTGTCAACTGTGGAGAAAACGCTTTTCCTATGAATATCGCCTGTCTGTCATTGGAACAATTGACATAACACTTTCCTTCCTGGTTCTGTTTCTTAGTAAACTTTAATCACCTGGAACTTTCATTGAAGTCACCCACACACAAATTGCTTACATAAATAAGACACATACCGGAAATATTACATTATTATAGTACATTATGTGGCCAGCAGAACGTGGACAACCCTCCAAATTAGTTCAAGGAGTTTCCAGTGAAGGGTAATTAATGCCAGGTCATACAGACAATTGTGCCCTTCCAGCCCTGTAGTAACAGTCTAGTGACCTTTTTTTCTTTTCCAACATGACTGTGCCCATGTGTATAGAGCTGGGTTCACACTATTGTGAATTGGATGCGGGTTTCCCCTCATCCAATTCGCATAGCAGGAGATTGTGACAGTCTCTCCGTGGAGCCGGTTCACACATCTTCGTAGCGGCTCCGGTGAGAATTGCACAGGAGTCATGTGCGTTTTTTGGTCCCTTTCAGGTCTGAATTCAGCCAAAAATGTGGGCTGAAAATGGACCTGAAACAATGAATGGAGATGCACCGGACTCCTGCTGTGAGCCGCTGCGTTCTCCAGTGTGAACCCAGCCTAAAGCCAGATCCATAAAGACCTGGTTTGATGAATTTGGTGTGGAGGAACTCGAGTGGCCTGCACAGAGCCTGAACTCAACCCCTCTGAACACCCTTGGGATGATTTGGAACACCAACTGTGATTCAGGTATTCTCATCTAACATCAGTACCAGACCTCACAAATGGGCACACATTCCAGCAGATATCCACAGAGATCCTGCCTACCCTGTTTCCCCGAAAATAAGACCTAGCGTGATTGTCGGTGATGGCTGCAATATAAGCCCTACCCCCCAAATAAGCCCTAGTTAAAGTCCCTGTAGGTCTTATTTTCAGGGAAACAGGGTAGGGCTTATTTGGGGGGTAGGGCTTATATTGCAGCCATCACCGACAATCACGCTAGGTCTTATTTTCGGGGAAACAGGGTAGTAGAGTGGAGGCTGTTACAGCTGAGAGGGCCAACTCCATATCAATGGTCATGGTTTTGGAATGGGATGTCCCATTTCAGTTTGGTGTGTAGGGACTCAAGTGGCCTGCACAGAGCCCTGACCTCAAACCTTTAGAACACCTTTGGGAGGAATTGGAATGCCCATTGCATGTCAGGTTTTCTCATCTAACATTAGTACTTAACTCCACAAATTCTCTTTTGGATTAATGAACACAGATTCCCCAGGGACACAGTCTAAAACATTGTGGGAAGACTTGTCAGAAGAGTGGAGGATATTATAGCAGCAAACATATGGGCAACTCTGTATTAATGTCCATGCTTTTTTTTTTTTTTATTTGTACATGTAAAAATCTCCAAATTAACAATTGTAAGGCTATATAATGGCTTTGATTTGTTGTTCATTTTCACAATGTAGGTCTACAGCTGGCCTCTCATTTACTTTGAAAAGCAGAAAACAAAAATGACATTTGGACTTTAGGAAGGATTTTGTTTTTTCCTATCTGCCCGAGAACCGAAAGTGACGTCGGAGGTCGCCCCGGTCCTCCAAGAACATGGAGCTGAGTGGGGGTCATCTTGCCCTCACTCGACTTCCGGTCTAGCCATCGGCCGCACCGTATCGTTTCTGGGTTTACCGACGGCTCCGGTAAGCTTGGAAACAACCGGGAAGCCTATAAAAGTGATCCTGTGGCTAATCTGCCACTGGGAATACTTTTATCTTGTAGAGAATTACCCACAGTAAATAATGATACCGGGGTAATGACAGCTAGCTGTTGCCATAAAACTGGTATTTAACTTCAAAGTAATGACATATACAGTATCTCACAAAAGTGAGTACACCCCTCACATTTTTGTAAATATTTTATTATATCTTTTCATGTGACAACACTGAAGAAATGACACTTTGCTACAATGTAAAGTAGTGGGTGTACAGCTTGTATAACAGTGTAAATTTGCTGTCCCCTCAACATAACTCAACACACAGCCATTAATGTCTAAACCGCTGGCAACAAAAGTGAGTACACCCCTAAGTGAAAATGTCCAAATTGGGCCCAATTAGCCATTTTCCCTCCCCGATGTCATGTGACTCGTTAGTGTTACAAGGTCTCAGGTGTGAATGGGGAGCAGGTGTGTTAAATTTGGTGTTATCACTCTCACTCTGTCATACTGGTAACTGGAAGTTCAACATGGCACCTCATGGCAAAGAATTCTCTGAGGATATGAGAAAAAGGATTGTTGCTCTACATAAAGATGGCCTAGGCTATAAGAAGATTGCCAAGACCCTGAAACTGAGCTGCAGCACGGTGGCCAAGACCATACAGCGATTTAACAGGACATGTTCCACTCAGAACAGGCCTCGCTATGGTCCACCAAAGAAGTTGAGTGCACGTGCTCAGCGTCATATCCAGAGGTTGTCTTTGGGAAATAGACGTATGAGTGCTGCCAGCATTGCTGCAGAGAATGAAGGGGTGGGGGCGTCAGCCTGTCAGTGCTCAGACCATATGCTGCACACTGCATCAAATTGGTCTACATGGCTTTCGTCCCAGAAGGAAGCCTCTTCTAAAGATGATGCACAAGAAAACCCGCAAACAGTTTGCTGAAGACAAGCAGACTAAGGACATGGATTACTGGAACCATGTTCTGTGGTCTGATGAGACCAAGATAAACTTATTTGGTTCAGATGGTGTCAATCGTGTGTGGCGGCAACCAGGTGAGGAGTACAAAGACAAGTGTGTCTTGCCTACAGTCAAGCATGGTGGTGGGAGTGTCATGGTCTGGGGCTGCATGAGTGCTGCCAGCACTGGGGAGCTACAGTTCATTGAGGGAACCATGAATGCCAACATGTTCTGTGACATACTGAAGCAGAGCATGATCCCCTCCCTTCGGAGACTGGGCCACAGGGCAGTATTCCAACATGATAACAACCCCAAACACACCTCCAAGATGACCACTGCCTTGCTGAAGAAGCTGAGAGTAAAGGTGATGGACTGGCCAAGCATGTCTCCAGACCTAAACCCTATTGAGCATCTGTGGATCATCCTCAAATGGAAGGCAGGGGAGCGCAAGGTCTCTAACATCCACCAGCTCCGTGATGTCAACATGGAGGAGTTGAAGAGGACTCCAGTGGCAACCTGTGAAGCTCTGGTGAACTCCATGCCCAAGAGGGTTAAGGCAATGCTGGGAAATAATGGTGGCCACACAAAATATTGACACTTTGGGCCC
This sequence comes from Lithobates septentrionalis, assembly GCA_037952835.1. Lineage (NCBI taxonomy): Eukaryota > Metazoa > Chordata > Amphibia > Anura > Ranidae > Lithobates > Lithobates septentrionalis. The sequence goes on along the minus strand of JBBDGP010002038.1, from coordinate 177,444 downwards.
AATTTGGACATTTTCACTTAGGGGTGTACTCACTTTTGTTGCCAGCGGTTTAGACATTAATGGCTGTGTGTTGAGTTATTTTGAGGGGACAGCAAATTTACACTGTTATACAAGCTGTACACTCTCTACTTTACATTGTAGCAAAGTGTCATTTCTTCAGTGTTGTCACATGAAAAGATATAATAAAATATTTACAAAAATGTGAGGGGTGTACTCACTTTTGTGAGATACTGTATTTACTGTGGGCGGTCGGCAAGTGGATAATTATCTTCCTGTCAAAAGATTTATCCAAATACATAAAGCAAACAAGATTTAAAGTTTTTTTTCCATTCCTGTGTCTTACTGATTTTTTTTATATTGCCCAGAATAGAAAAAAAAGCAGATACCGGTAATTAAAGTCAAATTTTTACATTCCATACTTTTATTATTAGGCTTTTATTATAATTGGTTTATTGTAAATGCGGTTTATGCACATTGGTTTATTGTAAATGCGGAGAAAATCAGCACTAAAAACTCACCTAAGCTGCATTTTTTTAAACCAGTTTAGGTGAGTTTAGAAGAGTTTGGGATTTGGGAGTTTATTTATTTCATATGAATAAATGCTGAAGTGCTAAACGCGCCTAGAGCAAAATAAATAAAATAAGACAATACAAAAAAAGTAGCATAGAACAAAAAGCAGTAATGGACATGACTAGAGACACATATATATGTCGTTATCAAGGTGGAGCACATGTCCAACAAAAGAAGACAAAAAAGAAAGCTTCAGACTTAAACTGGCTGGACCTTGAATAAGGTAAGAGAGTGGCTAGACCTGTATGTATTGGCCCCATGGGTCCCACATTTACTCAAATTGTTGTTTAGTGTCATTCCTTGTACTAGAAATCTTTTCATGGGTCATAATCCATGAAATCTTTTCTTTGGCTTGGCCTACAGAAACTGAAGGTTTATTTCACACTCCAGTTAGGGTAATTTTAGTTGCCAAAAAAAAATAAAAATAATAATAAGATCAACCTTTGCGAACTACAGGGTACATCTTGAATTGGTTCATTTAGTAAAGCTATGTGAAGTTGTTGCTGAATTTGGAGCCCTGTTGGGGCAGTGCAAAAATCCAGTTCTAGAACACCCAAAGTCTAGGGCAGGGGTCTCCAAACTTTCTGAGCCAGGGGCCAATGTACTCTCCTTCAGACTTTAGGGGGGGCCAGACTGTGACCAGAGGAAATAGAAATTACCCAGGCATCAGTGGGAGTAATCAATGCCTCGGGCTTGGTGGCCAGGGGGAGTAAAAAATGTACATGGCGCCTGTAGAATAGTACCCCATCATTGGTATTAGTGAGGAGAATAGCGCCCCATCATTGGTATTAGTGAGGAGAATAGCGCCCCATCATTGGTATTAATGAGGAGAATAGTGCCCCATCATTGGTATTAGTGAGGAGAATAGCGCCCCATCATTGGTATTAATGAGGAGAATAGTGTCCCATCATTGGTATTAGTGAGAAGAATAGTGCCCCATCATTGGTATTAATGAGGAGAAAAGCGCCCCATCATTGGTATTAGTGAGGAGAATAGTGCCCCATCATTGGTATTAATGAGGAGAATAGTGCCCCATCATTGGTATTAGTGAGGAGAATAGCGCCCCATCATTGGTATTAATGAGGAGAATAGTGTCCCATCATTGGTATTAGTGAGGAGAATAGCGCCCCATCATTGGTATTAATGAGGAGAATAGCGCCCCATCATTGGTATTAATGAGGAGAATAGTATCCCATCATTGGTATTAGTGAGGAGAATAGCGCCCCATCATTGGTATTAATTAGGAGAATAGCGCCCCATCATTGGTATTAGTGAGGAGAATAGTGTCCCATCATTGGTATTAGTGAGAAGAATAGTGCCCCATCATTGGTATTAATGAGGAGAATAGTGTCCCATCATTGGTATTAGTGAGGAGAATAGCGCCCCATCATTGGTATTAGTGAGGAGAATAGTGTCCCATCATTGGTATTAGTGAGAAGAATAGTGCCCCATCATTGGTATCAGTGGAAAGAATTATGTTCTAATATTTACAGTATATCAGTGGGAGGAATAGTGCCCCAGTGCTGGTGTCAGTAGAAGGAATGGTGCCTCATCCTTGGTGTCAGTGAGAGGAATAGTGGCTCTGGTCTAGGGCATTCCCACTATATACGGTACCCTTCATGGCACAACCTTGAAAGCAGAGAATTGCTTGGGTACAGTTTTGCAAGGGGGGGAAGGAACCAAGCACCACCTGGTTAGCATTTTAAGGTTAGCACTAATTAAAGAGACATTTAGTATTCTCCGATAGGAGGATTGATGCATTTAAGCCATTGTTCAGCATCTAGGATAACCATTCTGCCATGTAAGACCCTTTACAAAGGGTATCGAGTAAAAGCCCATAGACTGTGAAAATCCTCCCTCTCTGACCCATGGCCTGAGCAAGTCAAATTTTTAGGACATTTTGGCATTAGTCCTAGCAACATATGCAGCTAGAGAATGACACAAACCATGCCATCTGGGCGTCTCCTCCCTTAAATGCGTTTGTCATAATTAGCACAGAGGAAAGCTATCCTATAGTGGAGACTCAAGTAAATGTGCGCTAGTAAAGAGTAAGGGTAATTCTACTCACCGTCAATAACCCCTGACCCATAAGCGGTGGACTTGGCCATTGTGCCAGGACACTTGTTCGACAAATACACAGGGACTGCGCCTGCCAAGTAACCAGCTATCAGTCAAGCCTTGCCGACAATCTCTCAGCAGCTCCTGTTAACACCATGACATTATTCCAGCACAGTCACAGCAGGACAGCAGAGAGGAGACTTGGCTGCTTTGCACAGGGGACGGCCTTTTTCTTGGCTCACCAGTCTGGCAAGGTGAGGAGATCCTGGAAACAAGATTAGTCTAATAGGAGTATCTGCCATGGGACTGCTAAAGTGAACCTATCATTACCAAGCCCAAGCATCAAGAGATTTCAGGCGTTTCACTAAATTGCTACCGCTGTCTAGGAAACGTTTCCTGTATGCTGCAATTTAAGAGGATCAGTGCATTTTTCAGACAAAGTACACTTATCCTTTTTGAACCCCCCCCCCCCCCCCCGCCTCACCTGACTGACTGAATAAAACCCACCCAGACACATACTTACCTTGATCTCCTGGTGTTCGTTTACATCTTCAGTGCGTAACCGCACATGCACAGTAGATCCCCATAGACTTCAAATGGCACTGTGTCCTAAATGCTGGATACTTTAAATAAAGAATTTGCAAAAAAAAAGCAAAAAGAGAGTTGGTCTTAAATTAGCTGCCCTTTTACATTCATTGTATTCAATGCAACACAATGTAAGAGTGGCGTATTTTAGAACTATCTGGATTTGGTGCGCAGGTCGCTGCCAGAACCAAAAGTGTCACAGTGCCACGAGAGAGTTTTATTGAATTCCTCCCCATGGTGTTGACGCACGTATGAAAGGGCACTAAAAGTAATGCCTCCTACACACTACAAATTTTTTTTTGTTCAACCCAGAAAAAGAAAAAAAAAGACTGACAGCTCCGGTCGGATTTGCTGTACTAACAATCCGATGTCAGCGCAGCGATCTCCCCTGCGGAGCTTCTTTGTTCTGATAATGTATGGTCAGCCTCATCCTTTAATTCAGCCCACTGGGTTGAATTAAAAAAAAAATAAAAACGTACCAGGTTTTAGACTAAAATGTGTAAATAAAAGGTATTTTTTGTTTGTTTGTTTTTAGAGTAAAAAGTGTAATTACCATATCAAGTTTTTGACAAGTTCACAATGAGGGAAATTCACCCCATTTCTCTTTGTCCCTGTGGTCATTGACATTGTTACAAAAGTAATAAGATATTCAAAACACCTTTTGTGTTTTATTGACTGCTGTATAATAGGGAATATCTACTAAGGAGAGATTTCCACTTACTTTCTGTTGTGTCTCTGGGGTAGAAACTGAAGGGAAATATCCTCAAGAGGAACATACAGCAAAAAAAAAAAAAAAAAAAAAAAAAAGTGACAGGAGTTTTAACCTTTCCCTAATCTCTGTAAAGCCAAAACTTAAATTTTTTTTTAAACATTTTGGATAAAGACTGTACACAGACTGAATCAGATTACGGCGTGTGCAACCAGTTTAACCGCTTCAGCTCCGGAAGATTTACCCCCCTTCATGACTAGGCAATTTTTTGGTTTTTGGCTACTTTCACACTGAGGCGCTTTTTTCCCCACCAATAGAGCTTTCTTTTGGTGGTATTTGATCACCTCTGCGTTTTTTGGGGTTTTTTTATGCGCTATAAACAAAAAAAGACTGACAATTAAAAAAAAAAAATGTTTACTTTCCGCAATAATTTTTTTTTAAAAATCTTTTATAAATGTTTAGGTCAATATGTATTCTGCTACATATGCTTTGTGCACTGGTCCAAATTATTTGGTGGTGGGGGGATTATGGTGTGAGGTTGTTTTTCAAGGGTTGGGCTTGCCCCCTTAGTTCCAGTGAAGGGAACTCAGCATACCAAAACATTTTGGACAAATTTCATGCTCCCAACTTTGTAGGAACAGTTTGGGGATGGCCCCTCCTGTTCCAAAATGACTGCACACCAGTGCACAAAGCAAGGTCCATAAAGATGAGTGAGTTTGGAGTGGAGGAACTTGACTGGCCTGCACAAAGTCCTGACCTCAACCCGATAAAACACCTTTGGGATGAATTAGAGCAGAGACTGCGAGCCAGGCCTTCTCATCCAACATCAGTGCCTGACTTCACACATGCACTCAATATTGAACCCTACAGACTAGGACTGGGATGCCATTAGGCTTCATGTACACTGCTGCTGGGAAATAGATGTTTAGGAGCAGTTGGGTGTTTTTTTCAGCTGCCCCTGAACGCTCCGTTATCTGATCAGTACATGTACACAGGGTCGTTTATAGTTGTTTCTTGGCATTTTTTGGAAAGCAAAAAAATGCGTTCAGGATGAATTTTCAGAGGCATTTGAAACGCTAAATGCCTGTAACAGCTTGTAAACGTGATAACTCGTGTTTAGCTGCACCCCTGCCTATTAAAATGAATGGACACTGCTGCCGAAGCGCCTGAAAAGCGCTTCGGCAGCGGCGCTTTTAACCCTTTGCTCGGCCACTAGCGGGGGTTAAAAGTGCCCCGCTAGAAGCCGAATAGTGGTGCTTAACCGCTAACATGGAGCGGCCCCAGTGTGAAAGGGCTCTTATATATGTATATTCACAAGTTTCAACTTTTTGAATGTTTTGAATCGCGGGGGGTTGTGTGCAAATCTACAGCCTTACCGGACACTGGCTGCCAGAATGTGGTGTGCAGAGGCAACCCTGTGTCATGCTGTGTGATTGTGGCAGAAGCAAGCAAGCTAATTACACACCTGTGGGCTGGGTTCATATGCATCCCAGGGATAGAGCTCAGGTAGGGTTGCCACCTCATCCCTTTAAACCCGAACACATTAATTACACAGGTCCTGTGGATGATTAAGGTGGTAAATAAACTCACTTGGTGCCTGATCTGCATTAAATTAGCCTCAGAACCTGTGTAATTCATGTGTTTGGGTTTAAAGGGATGAGGTGGCAACCCTAAGCTCAGAGCTCCCACTTGGAGACATCTCCACCCAGGCAGACAGGAAGTCTGGCCGAGGAGTCAGGAGGACTCTGCCCTACAGGCACGAAGTCTGTGTATAGGTCCGTACACACGATCTGACTTTTTGACAACAAACATGCAAATTAGCTGTTTTGGAGCAACATACGACCGTGTGTACGCTCCATCGGACAAACTTTTTCTGTTTCCATCGGACTTTTGTTGGCTGTGCGAACAGACAAACTTTCCGGCAACAAAAGTTCGATGGAGCAAAGTCCGATCGTTTCCAGCGCGAACCCATCGCGCTGGTTCTCGGTGGAAGGGTACTGTACATCTTGCGCTGGCTGCAATAGGAAAAACACATTTTCCTATTGCCTAGAAATATATAAAACAAGGGTTGTGGCGCTTCCTAAGGGGTACTAGATGGGAAGGGTGGTTGTGATGTACACGGGTAGTTACCCTCAATAAATCCTAATGGGGGTCCCTGGTGGCTACCAGGGGAAGGCTTTGTAGCCGTAAGGGTATATATGTCTGTACCTACACATACACACACATATATCCACAAGCCCCCACATATATCAACAGAGGTAGTGTCTCCAATGGAGGTTCATTCAGACCTTATTTTAAGGGGTGTGGGCTGAAGCCCCTATAGCTGTGATACATATGCCCCCTGTAGGTGAGATACCTATACCATATGTGTGTAACCTTTGTGCGCTCTACTGCCAAAATAATCCAAACACTCTACTACCCGTGCAAAATAAACGTCCATAAAAATATGTTACCAAACCATTACATATTATAATCAAAATTGGTGCAAATAGTCATAATGTGATCAAAATAAGTGCAAAGAAGACCAGTATTAACAGTTTTTCAGTGATTATAGTCCTTAAGGAAAAAAATTGTTTTCAAATCCAGTGTTCCAAACAATTTCGTGACTTGAGTGCTCCCAGATAATTCCTGTGACTTTTGTGCGCCCCCTTGCGGATCCCCACTCACCAGATCCAACAACCCCGAAGAGGGGCAACCAGCATGAGATGTCTCAATCACGGTCTCTTCTCCACGCTAATCGAGCGGGCTATACAGGATGATTTCCGTTGGTTTTCCCAATGAATCACGAAATTGTTTGGAACACTGGATTTGAAAACAATTTTTTTCCTTAAGGACTATAATCACTGAAAAACTGTTAATACTGGTCTTCTTTGCACTTATTTTGATCACATTATGACTATTTGCACCAATTTTGATTATAATATGTAATGGTTTGGTAACATATTTTTATGGACGTTTATTTTGCACGGGTAGTAGAGTGTTTGGATTATTTTGGCAGTAGAGCGCACAAAGGTTACACACATATGGTATAGGTATCTCACCTACAGGGGGCATATGTATCACAGCTATAGGGGCTTCAGCCCACACCCCTTAAAATAAGGTCTGAATGAACCTCCATTGGAGACACTACCTCTGTTGATATATGTGGGGGCTTGTGGATATATGTGTGTGTATGTGTAGGTACAGACATATATACCCTTACGGCTACAAAGCCTTCCCCTGGTAGCCACCAGGGACCCCCATTAGGATTTATTGAGGGTAACTACCCGTGTACATCACAACCACCCTTCCCATCTAGTACCCCTTAGGAAGCGCCACAACCCTTGTTTTATATATTTCTAGTCAATAGAGAATCCCTAGGGAAGCTCTTTTAAGGGAGGCAGCATACCTAACCCATTGTTCTAAGCGCAGCTCTTTGCTTCTAACCCCACATTTTCCTATTGCGGCGAGCGCGAGAGGGAATTCCCCTCTGGGGGCATACCAGGCCCTTAGGTTTGGTATGGATTTTAAGGGGAACCCCCTACACTGAAAAAACGGCATGGGGGTCCCCCCAAAATCCATACCACACCCTTATCCGAGCACGCAGCCCGGCCAGTCAGGAAAGGGGGTGGGGACGAGCAAGCCCCCCCCCCGAGCCGTACCAGGCCGCATGCCCTCAACATGGGGGGTGGGTGCTTTGGGGGAGGGGGCACCCTGCGGCCCCCCCACCCCAAAGCACCTTGTCCCCGTGTTGATGAAGACAAGGGTCTCTTCCCGACAACCCTGGCTGTTGGTTGTCGGAATCCGGGAGCCCCCTTTAATAAGGGGGCCCCCAGATCCCGGCCCCCCATCCAATGTGAATGAGTATGGGGTACAAGCGCCCACCACCCGTGTTGAGGGCATGCGGCCTGGTACGGCTCAGGAGGGGGGGGGGCGCTCGCTCGTCCCCACCCCCTTTCTTGACCGGCCGGGCTGCGTGCTCAGATAAGGGTCTGGTATGGATTTTGGGGGACCCCCACTCTGTTTTTTCGGTGTAGGGGGTTCCCCTTAAAATCCATACCAGATCTAAGGGCCTGGTATGCCCCTGGAGGGGAACCCATGCCGGTTTTTTATTTAAAATTTGGAGTGGAGTTCCCCCTCAAGATTCATACAAAACACAGTGCCTGGCATTGGCGGGGATCAAAGTCGGATCCCCGCACCAGTGTGAACCCGGCTCGCAAGGTGTCAATCTCGACAATAAAAGTGGCGATATTGACACCTTATCAGACAACAATACAGAAGTTGACCAAAAGGTGGTGGTAAAGAGCTGAAAAAACACGTGATTTGGTGAAAGTTGGCTCGAAAAGTCCTGCCGTCTGTATGCAAGACAAACTTCTGGCCAACGCCCTTTGTACAAAAATCCAAGGGAAAGTTTGTACAAAGTCTTATCGTGTGTATGGGGCTTATGAGTGTCAGGAAGACTCTACCCTACAGATACAACATCTGTGTATGAGTGTCAGGAGGACTCTACCCTACAGACACAACGTCTGTGTAATAGGGCGTACACACAGTCGGACTTTGTTCGGACATTCCGACAACAAAATCCTAGGATTTTTTCCGATGGATGTTGGCTCAAACTTGTCTTGCATACACACGGTCACACAAAGTTGTTGGAAAATCCGATCGTTCTAAACGCGGTGACGTAAAACACGTACGTCGCGACTATAAACGGGGCAGTGGCCAATAGCTTTCATCTCTTTATTTATTCTGAGCATGCGTGGCACTTTGTCCGTCGGATTTGTGTACACACGATTGGAATTTCCGACAATGGATTTTGTTGCCGGAAAATTTTATCTCCTGCTCTCCAACTTTGTGTGTCGGAAAATCCGATGGAAAATGTCCGATGGAGCCCACACACGGTCGGAATTTCCGACAACACGCTCCGATCGGACATTTTCCATCGGAAAATCCGTCCGTGTGTACGGGGCATAAGAGTGTCAGAAGGACACCCATGTTCGCTAGGACAGGGAGGCCGCAGCTGGCAGCGTGAGCATACGCTCTGAGGAGCAACCCAAAGGCCTAGGAGTGAGGTCTGAAGCAGCGGTGCTGCAAGGGAGTTAGCCAGGAGGCTGAATGTTGAACTATACAGTAATAGTGTAATAGTGGAAAAGTGAAATTGCTGCTATTTTCTTTGAACTTTGTTTCCCTTATATAAAAGTGGGCTGCCACTCCCTTAAAATGCAGTCTGGACTGACACGTGTTTCTAAAATAACATGCACCACTTGACTTGAATCACCCCGATATCTTACAGTGGTCAACACCAAAAATATCTTTTGTGTTCCACAGGTTGGAAAAGCACTGTAATTGCAGAAAACGTTGGCGCTATTTGAAGGAGAAACAAAAAATGATCTGGTTATACACATTAACCACTCGCCGACCAGCCACCTTCATTATACTGCGGCAGGTTGGCTCGTTCCCGCAAATTGCCGTAGCTGTACATCGGCTCATTAGGCCTCATGTACACAGCTGCTGGTAAACAGACTTTTAGGAGCAGTTGGCCGTTTTTTTTTCCAGCTGCCCCTGAAGGCTCTTCTATGTTATCTAATCAGTATATGTATATGGTCATTTATAGTTGTTTCTAGGGAGTTTAGAAGTATTTTTTGGAATGCATTCAGGACGGATGTTCAGAGGCATTCGAAATGCCAAATGCCTGTAACAGCTTGTAAACGCTGCTAAACGCGGTAACTCGCAGTGTTTAGTTTACAGATGTTTTTCATTTTAAAATGTTTTCATTTTTAAAAAACGCAAACGCGGAAAAACACCTCTAAACGTGGCATGTAAACGTAGCATGTAAACGTGCCTAAACGGACGTTTTTTTAACGTCGGATTCTAGCTGTCAAGTTAAATCGTTCAGTAGAGGTTAAACAAAGTCCTGTGTACAGAAGTGGCTCTAGGCTTTGTGAGGCCTTAGGCAAAACTTACACATGAGGCCCCAGGGACTGGGATGAGGCTGCTATTCCTCAGGCTGCGGGCAGTATCCGATTTGCCGGTCAGTTCCTGGGCCACAGAGTCCCAGTGGGGGTAGGCGGAGCCGCCGGCGTCAACTTGACTGATTGAGAACAGGTAAATTAGGCGGCCGCGAGGCCCCTGTGAGTGCGAGGCCTTAGGCGACCGCCTAATTTGCCTAATTAGAGAGCCGCTTCTGCCTGTGTACATGAAGCCTAAAACAGCTATAGCAGGCGGCGTGCGCGCTGTGGGCTCGATGTCCACCGACCACCCGCGGTTGCGGGCACGAGAGCCAGAATGGGGGGGGGGATTTGTGTGTGAACACACAAATCCCTGTTCTGACAGGAGAGGAGAGACAGATTGCCTGTTCCTACTAATTAGCAACAGTGATATGTCTCCTCCTCTAGTCAGTGTTAACCCCTTCCTACCAGTGACATTTATACAGTAATCAGTGCATTTTTATAGCACTGATCCCTGTATAAATGTCAATTGTCCCAAAAAATGTGTCAAGTGTCCGAATGCCATAAATCCATTCCCTATTTTTTAGACGCTATAACTTTTGCGCAAACCAATCAATATACGCTTATTGCGATATTTTTTATTTCAAAAATATGTAGAATATATATTGGCCTAAACTGATAAAGAGGCTTCTTTTTTTTTCTTTTTTTGGGGATAATTATTATAGCAAAAAGTATAAAATATTGTTTGTTTTTTTTCAAAATTAACGGGTTTTTTTTGTTTATAGTGCAAAAAATAAAAAACACAGAGGTGATCAAATATCACCAAAAGAAAGCTCTTTCTGTGGGAAAAAAAGAACGTCAATTTTGATTAGGTACAGCATCGCACAATCGCAAATAATGGCCTGGTCATTAAGGGGGAAAATCTTCCGGGGCTGAAGTGGTTAAGATTTATCTCATTAAGTCCCCGAGCTAAACAAGACCTTTTTATTTTATTAGTGTAAAGTATCTCTGCATAGAAATATGGGCTTTGTAGGACATGATTAATGAACAAGTAGCAGTTAGAGACGCTCTCCCTAGCATTTATGTTGCTAGGTGTAAATGCAATCTATGGAAAGGTTGGTTTTGCAGCGAACCCGGTGATTTGTAGCTCAGTCAGCAAGCGCTTGACTTTTTCCAGTAATTGAAGTCACCCACACAATTGACATTCTCATTGGAATTCTCCAATACAGCAGCTGATAATTCCGGCACACCAGCGAGGTGTTGTTGCATAGACAAGCATTGTAGCCAATAAAGCAGCAACTCTGTAGAGTGATAAACTGCACACAACATAATCAGATTTGTAGATGTAACTCATTTCTTCTACAAAGTTGCTGATTGCACTTCAAATATAGTTACAGAGTTAAACTGGTCGGAAAAAAAAAAAAGGCACAAGGTCCATCCAGATCCAACCACAGAGGAAAAAAACAAACACACACAAAACAAAACACACACAAAACAAAACAAAAGAAAACACATACAAATAGAAAACCATACCCACAGTTGATTCAGAAGAAGGCAAAATATTGGTGAGCATTGTTAGTAGCTATTTGTTGAACATAATGTAACTTTTTTTATTTTAAAGTGATTTTAACCACTCCGAAACCCCCCTTCACCGGGCAATTTTTGCAATACGGCACTGCGTTACAATTGGCGTGTCGTGCAAGGCTGTACATAAATAACATTTATGTCCTTTTTCCCACAAATAGAGCTTTCTTTTGGTGGCATTTGATCACCACTTTTTTTAATTTTTTGCGCTATAAACAAAAAAAAAAAAAAAAAAAAAAAAGAGATAATTTAAAAAACAAACAAACATATCCAATAAAAATTTCTTCATGAATTTAGGCCAACACGTATTCTGCTACATGTTTTTGGTAAAATAAAAAATCCCAATAAGCGTTTATTGATTGGTTTATGTGGACGTTATAGTGTCTACAAACCATTGGATATATACTGGAATTTTTTTTTATTTTTTTACTAGTAACGGTGGCGACTTGTATTGTGATAATGCGGTGGACAGTCAGACACTGACACTTTTTGGAAACCAGTGACACTAATACATTGATCAGTGCTAAAAATATGCACTGTCACTGTACTAATGACACTGGCTGGGAAGGGATTAAACATCTGGGGCGATCAAAGAGTTAAATGAGTGCCTAGCATGTGTTTTTTGGTTACACTGTGTGCTGTTTTTACTAGGGGAAGACATGGATTCTAGTCCCTTCTTTGCAGGAACACAGAATCAATTCCTTCCCCCCTGTCAGAATGGTGATCTGCCTTGTTTACATAGGCAGATCACCGTTCTGTGTTCTTTACCGACGGTCGGCGGGTGCCGCAGGACATCAAGTGCCCGGCACCCACAGATCGTGTTCTGCGGTGAATATTCACAGCAGAAGTGGTGCACATGCCCCCTGCTGATGGAAATGCCAAATTGCGCATATATATGTGATCCCCTGTAAAGGTAAAACCTTGGAACTAAGCCTTTCAGCGTTGCGCTGTCATCGCTGAGAGGGCTGATATCTTCCCCCGGTCCTTCTTCTAGGTTTGCAGGCTTTGGCTATGTGATTGGCCGGAGCCACGATGACGTCACTCCCCGTGCATGCACGCGGGAGCCCTCCGTTCTGGCACAAAGCTATGAAGGTTCAGCAACGTATGCTGGATAACGTATGGATTCATATTATTATCTATGGTGCCCATTCACATGAATGCTACAAAGTGCAGTAAGAGTTTTGAAAAGGTGTAGGTGCTGCTTTTTTTGGCCCCATAGGCTTCAATGGGAGCACATGAAAAGCACATGAAAAATGCATGAACGTGCATTTTTGGCAGTTTTCATCCCCTACAAGATAAAAAAACATGAAGTATGAAAACGCATCAAAAATGTGTAAAAAGACATGATACAAAAACGCACTGAAAAATGCATGATTATGTAGCAGCAATAGGCTGAACTTGGGCAAAGGACTGGCAAGCGGCAAAACGTCACAGTTTTGTGTATAGATACGTGGCGATTATCTTAGTATTACCTTTCAGTTTGCCGCAAATAAAGTGACTGCCAACATCTAAATCTCTCAGAAGCAAAATAATTCATTTTCTCATGTAGTTCTAATCTTACTGATCTCTGAGGACCCATTTGCTTTTGTGCAGTGCTCTAATGCATGTACACTAACGTATGTTATGTCAGGCTTTAAGCAATTCAAAAAAATAAGACATGCAAAAATAGTTTGCAATAACGAGCTATCGTGCATTGCAGCATGTTGAAATGCATGTGCGTTGCCTTAGTGTGTTGGGGTGCCATGCAAAATGAATATAAACGCATGTAACACACGTTGCATCGCTGGATTGAAGTATTTCCCAAAAATGACCAGATGGTACAGTAGCTAAGTGGTCAGCGCTTCTGCCTAGCAACACTAGGGTCGTCGGTTCAAATCCCAACCACAGCACTACCCCCATGGAGTTTGCACAATCTCCCTGTGGGTTTCCTCCGGGTACTCTGGTTTCCTCCCACACTGCAAAGACATGCTGGTAGGTTAATCAGCTCCTGTCTAAATTGGCCCCTAGTATGTGTATGAATGTGGAGTTAGGGACCTTAGATTGTAACTTAACCCCTTCATGCCAACGCAACACATATATGCGGCCTCACTGCACTGGGCTTTTATACATGGGGCCACATATTTGTGTTTCTCCCTTTGCGCTGGGAGCATGCCGCACAGAGCCCAGGGGCTTACTGAGAGCCTGGCACCCTGATCTCCCAATTCCGGGTCACCTGATCGCTGTGGTAGCCTCTGATTGGCTACCAAAGTGATCAGTCCACTGTGAAGCCCGCCCATGTTTTTTTTTTCCTTTCTGTGAATGGAGAAGAAGGATATAATGTATCTTTCTCATTCCTTGCAGAAAGAAAAAAAAAAGTAAAATAACTAAATAATAAATAATTAAATAAAAAATAAAGAAAAATACCTAGATCAAGGTTCAATCTAGGTCAGTGCCAGGGTCAAGCAGGGTGGATTTGATTTAAATCAAGTCGATTTAAATCACCAGTAAAAAGGCTTGATTTAAATCAACTCGATTTAAATCATAATTTTTAAAGGACAACTGTCATCTCATTACCCTACAGTTGACTCACTGACAGTCCCATTCACTTTAATGGGACGGCTGGTGATGCGGTAGTGACACAACAAGGTGAGGGACGTGGCGGCTGCAGGTGAGTGTATACCCGCTAACAGGCGCTTCCATGATGGATCTGAAATAACAGGTGCTCTTTAAATGTAAGGACTGGTAGTTAGAATATTTAATATTTGCAAACAAAATGAAGGAATCCTATTTAGAATAATAAGCTGTCTGGTTAGTAAAACAGCGATATCAGAACCGATTCAATCATACAGTTTGTAGTGTACATAGATTTGCAAAACAATGGGATAAAGGAATATTCCTCAACTTTGCTTTATCTCATGGTTACTGTGAAATTGTGTGATTGCATCAATGCAGTGCATGTTATCTCAGCTTGCAGAGCTTGGATTCGTTGAATGAGTTTACCAAAAATGTAAATCTACAGCCTCATGCTACATAACTAAGCTCCATTTCATGCTGAATAAACTAAATTATTATTGTATTTTACACAGAAAACTATCTTTAGATACATTTTTACTCCAAAAGCGTTTTATTAAAATAAATCAGATTTAAATTTAAAAAAAAAAAAAAAAACAGATTTTCTTTTTTTTTTTAAATCACTGATTTTAATCCACCCTGGGGTCAAAGGGTCAAAGGTCAAAGTCAGGATCAGTATATTTTGGACAGGACTTTTTTTTTTTCTTTTTTAAATTAGCATCAGTGTCAGTTAGACCCCTTTCACACTGGGGCGGATTGCAGGCGTTATTGCGCTAAAAATAGCGCCTGCAAACCGCCCCTAAACAGCCTCCGCTGTGAAGCGGTGCGCTGGCAGGAGAAGAAAAAATCTCCTGCTAGCCGCATCTTTGGAGCGGGGAAGGAGCGGTGTATTCACCACTCCTTCACCGCTCCTGCCCATTGAAATCAATGGGACAGCGCGGCTATACTGCAGTAATACCGCGGCTATAGCCGCGCTATACGAGGGGTTTTAACCCTTTTTTGGCCGCCAGCGGGGGGTTAAAACCGCACCGCTAGCGGCCGAATACCGCGGTAAAACAGCGCTAAAAATAGCGCTGTTTTACCGCTCACGCCCCCTACCGCCCCAGTGTGAAAGGGGCCTTAGTGTCGGAGTGTTTCAGGTAGGAAAAAAAAAAAAAAGCAAAATGCGCACTATTGCTTTTGAGCTGTACTACGGGTACAAACGACAAATAACATACACATATGTGGTATCGCTGCAATCGTCAGGAACAGGAGAATTTATTTTTGGTTGTTCTTTGGTGGTAGGTTATGGTAGTTGAAAGAAATATACAGCTACATTTAATTTTTTTTTTTTTTTTTTTTACTATTTTGAGTCAGTTTTTCTTTGATAATAAAAAAAAAAGTTAGATATCCACAACTATTTACTACCAAGTTAAAGCCCAATTTGTCCTGAAATAAACGCGGTATAATCCATCTGGATGCACAAAGTATTTGTGATGATGTGTACGGTTTAACTAACACATAGTTGCAAAACTGAGCTTAGGCATTTCGATTTGTTTTACCCTTATGTGTGAGGGGGTTAAGCTCCATGAGGGCAGCGACTGATGTGACTGTACAATGTGTAAAGCAGCATGCAAATTGATAGCACTATATAAGTCCCAATAATAAATATGCATTGTGTTTCTAAAAATGCAAACCTGTATGCAAAAAAACTGACCTTTATGCGAGTACATAGTGAAAGTGGATTTATGCCTCGTACACACGAGCGGACTTTACGGCGGACTTTGCCCGGCGGACTGGATTTCGTCGGACAATTCGATGTGTGTGGGCTCCAGCGGACTTTGTTTGCTCAAAAGTTGGACGGACTTAGATTTGAAACTTGTTTAAAATTTATCCGTTGAAATCGAGTCCGGTCGAAAAGTCCGCCGTCTGTATGCTAGTTCGACGGACTAAAAAGCCACGCTAGGGCAGCTATTGGCTACTGGCTATGAACTTTCTTGTTTTAGTCCGGTCGTATGTCATCACGTATGAATTCGACGGACTTTGGTGGATTGTGTGTAGGCAAGTCCGTTCATTCAGAAAGTCCGTCGTAAAGTACGTCGAAAAATCCGCCGGGCAAAGTCCGCCGTAAAGTCCGCTCGTGTGTACGCGGCATTAGGCTCTGTTTCCACTACTGCGAGTTGTTGTGCGACTTGACACGTGTCAAGTCGCATGACAAGTCAAAACCCATGTATTCCAATGGTCCCCGTTCTAACTGGTGCGACTCAAGTCGCAGTGACTCCAAAAAAGGTTCTTGCACTACTTTGTTCCTACTTCGGTGCGACTTGTTCTCACATGGTTTTCACCGGTCGCATGACATCGCAACATAAATCGCATAGCAAAGTCGCAGTGTAAATCGCGCGACTCTGGGGACGCAATAGTGGAAACCTTAATTTCAGTACACACAAAAAGCTGGACTTGGCAGACATCTAAACTCAGTATGATACATATATGAAAACTCCCCTAAATACCAAGAACAGGAAAACCACTTATCACATTCCACAACAAATGAGCGTTCCTCTTTACAAACTTCCAGCAAGGATGACGCAACAGATATTAAACAAAATCAGGAAGCCTAAAGATTTTTCTACCACTTCCACCGAAACACAGAGGTCATTGTACAAAGTTTTATTTATCTGCTCAGCTGTCAACAATTGCAAAACAGTGCACAGTGTTTGAGCCATTAATGTTAGGCTACTAGGGTAAGGATATGCCCAACAAGTTGTATTATAAAAAAAATAAACTTTAAATAAAAATAAAGATTAGTAATACAAAACATTTTCAGCTGTGCAGAACTAGAGATACTCAGTCACATACATTCCCAAAGATCAGTATTTTCCTGTTCTACAACACGGCCACAGTCAAGTTCACATACTAAACTACACCTGCACAGCCAGCTATGAGGTTATTTACAGTACAGTATTCATACCCCTTGAAATGTTCCACATTTTGTCATGTTACAACCAAAAACGTAAATGTTTTTTTGGGGGATTTTATGTGATGGACCAACACAAAGTGGCACATAATTGTGGAAGGAAAATTATAAATGGTTTTCCAAATTTTTTACAAATAAATATGTGAAAAGTGTGGGGTACAATTGTATTCAGCCCCCCCCCCCCGAGTCAATACTTTGTAGAACCTCCTTTCACTGCAATTACAGCTGCAAGTCTTTTTGGGGATGTCTCTACCAGCTTTGCACATCTAGAGAGTGATATTTTTCCCCCGTTCTTCTTTGCAAAATAGCTCAAGCTCTGTCAGATTGGATGGGGAGCATCTGTGAACAGCAATTTTCAAGTCTTGCCACAGATTCTCAATTGGATTTAGGTCTGGACTTTGACTGGGTCATTCTAACACATGAATATGCTTTGATCTAAACCATTCCATTGTAGCTCTGGCTGTATGTTTAGGGTCATTGTCTTGCTGGAAGGTGAACCTCCGCCCCAGTCTCAAGTCTTTAGCAGACTTAATGCAGCGTACACACGGTCAGACTTTTCGACCGGACTGGTCCAACGGATGCTGACGGATTAAATCCGGTGGACAATCCGATCGTGTGTGGGGTTCACCGGACCTTCAGTGGACTTTTCCAGTCGCAAATCTGACGGACTTTAGATTTGGAACATGCTTCAAATCTTTACATCGTAACTCCGCCGGACCCAGAAATCCACTCGTCTGTATGCTAGTCCGAAGGACAAAAACCGACGCTAGGGCAGCTATTGGCTACTGGCTATCAACTTCCTTATTTTAGTCCGGGTTACGTCATCACGTACGAATCCGTCAGACTTTAGTGTGATCGTGTGTAGGCAAGTCCGTTCGTTAGAAAGTCCGTCAGAAGTCCGCCAAAAGTTCGTTGAAAGTCTGTCGGACAAGCCGTCAGACTTTTGTTGATGAAAAGTCCGATCGTGTGTACACTGCATTACAGGTTTTCTTCTAAGATTGCCCTGTATTTGGCCCCATTCATCTTCCCATCAACTCTGACCAGCTATCCTGTCCCTGCTGAAGAAAAGCATCCCCACAACATGATGCTGCCACCACCATGTTTCACAGTGGGGATGGTGTATTCAGGGTGATGTGCAGTGTTAATTTTCCCCCACACAGCGTTTTGCTTTTAGATCAAAAAGTTCAATTTTGGTCTCATCTCACCAGAGCACCTTCTTCCACATGTTTGCTGTGTCCCCCACATGGCTTCTGGCAAACTGCAAACAGGACTTCTTATGACTTTCTTTCAACAATGTCTTTCTTCTTGCCACTCTTCCATAAAGGCCAGATTTGTGGAGAGCACGACTAATAGTTGTCCTGTGGACAGATTCTCCCACCTGAGCTGTGGATCTCTGCAGCTCCTCCAGAGTTACCATGGGACTCTTGGCTGTTTCTCTGATTAAACCATTAGTAAACCGCTGAAAAAACAAAAAACCTGCAAGACAATAGCATACTGTGCTAGTATGCATCACATACTAGCACATTATGAAATAATCATCTTAGAACGAAGTCCCCGTATTGTGCCCATTAACTGCTGAGGGAACTGACATGTTCCCTCTGCGTCTCTTTTGGGTTTGCGGGCTCCAGTGCGCTGGAGTCCTCTGTTCCGGCAAGGAGCTCTGAAGTTTTGGCACAATCCTTCAGAGCGCATGCGCAGCTGACGTCAGTGACTGCATGCCGATTGAATATCTCCTAAGCCATGCAGGTTTAGGAAATATTCATTTTACCTACAGGTAAGCCTTATTATAGTAAAAATGACCAAGTGGGGTTTACTACCACTTTAAAGCTCCCCTTGCGCTGCCTGTCAGTTTAGGTGGACGCCCATCTCTTGGTAGGTTTGCAGTTGTGCCATACTCTTTCCATTTTCCGATGATGGATTGAACAGTGCTCCGTGAGATGTTCAAAGATTGGGATATTTTTTTTATAACCTAAAACTTCTTTAAACTTCTCCACAACTTTATTCCTGACCTGTCTGGTGTTCCTTGACCTCCATGATGCTGTTTGTTCACCAAGGTTCTCTAACAAACCTCTGAGGGCTTCACAGAACAGCTGTATTTATACTGAAATTAAATTACACATGTGGACTCTATTTACAAATTAGGTGACTTCTGAAGGCAATTGGTCCCACTAGATTTTAATTAGGGGTATCAGAGTATAGGAGGCTGAATACAAATGCACACCACAGAATCCACTGTGTTCTACCAAGTCCAAAGTCAGCGCAGCCCTCTACCAGGAGATTCTAGAGCACTTCATGCTTCCCTCTGCTAACCAGCTTTATGGAGATGCTGATTTCATTTTCCAGCAGGACTTGGCACCTGCCCACACTGCCAAAAGTACCAATACCTGGTTTAATGATTATAGTATCACTGTGCTTGATTGACCAGCAAACTCACCTGACTTAAACCCCATAGAGAATCTGTGGGTTATTGACAAGAGGAAGATGAGAGACACCAGACCCAACAATGCAGACGAGCTGAAGGCCGCTATCAAAACAACCTGGACTTCCATAACACCTCAGCAGTGCCACAGACTGATTGCCTCCATGCCACGCCGCATTGATGCCGTAATTCATGCAAAAGGAGCCCCGACCAAGTATTGAGTGCATACTATACTGTACATGGACATAAGATGGATACACACTATACCATTTTCTGTAGATTTTTTTCCTTCAGATTTACCAAAACCATATAATATGAGGTCAAACCTAAAGAATTTCAATTTGTATGCAATCAGGCAGGCCCTTACACTACATGTTTTTGTAAATCTAAAGGAAATCAGACAACAAAAGTTGTATAGTGTGTATGGGGTCTTACTTTTCAATAAGCCAACATTTATGCATTAATTATTAGGATTATTATAAGGCTTATTAATCCCTGTTTTTTTTTTTTTTGTATTGGTCTCATGTAATATTCTAATATTCTGAGATACTGAATTTTGGGGTTTTCACTAGCTGTAAGCCATAATCATCAAAATCAAAAGAAAGAAATGCTGGCAATATATCACTCTGTGTGTAATGAATCTATATAATATATGAGTTTCACTTTTTGAATTGAATTACTGAAATAAAATCAACTTTTTGATGATATTCTAATTTTATGAAATGCACAATATATATATATATATATATATATAAAAGAGCTGCACGATTAATCATCAAGAATCGTTATCGCAATTTTTTCCCAGTTGCGATCTTGACAAAAGTGTTTCACGATTCTGTCTATGCAAAGAATTCTCTCTGCTCTTCTGATGCCGCAGCCATCAAAGGAAAGCAAGAAAAAAAAAAAAACGGGCAGCAGGGTTGCCAACCAGTAAATTTACTGACAGTTTGTAAAAATCTGTGATTTTTTTTTACAATTGCTAGTAAATATAAGGGGCTGATAATGTCATGCGGTGTCGACTTTTTAAGTGTAAATCAAGCAAATTACTTTGTTATCGGTATTGTCAGTGTTTCCGTATCATGTTTATACTGTTCAAATATTCACTGTGTTAGTTTTCAATAGGAGTTCTGTCATTTCTCAGGTTGTCAGTAAAAAAATTGTGCTCTGCCAGTAAATTTACCATGTTTTGTCAGTAAAAAATGCTGCGGAAGGTAAGGCAGCCCTGACGGGCAATCTGCAAAGAATCACTAAAACTAAACATTGTAACAATTTGTCAATGGAATAGTCTTTGTGTAAATGAAGAAAGTTTAACCACTTAAACACTAAACCTTTTTCTGACATTTGTTGGTTTCAAGTTAAAATCTTTTTTTTTTTTTTTTTGCTAGAAAATTACTTAGAACCCCCCAAACATTATATATATTTTTTAGTAGAGACCCTAGAGCAGTGATGGCGAACCTTGGCACCCCAGATATTTTGGAACTACATTTCCCATGATACCCATGCAATCTGCAGTTGAGCATCATGGGAAATGTAGTTCCAAAACATCTGGGGTGCCAAGGTTCGCCATCACTGGCCTAGAGAATAAAAGGGTGGTTGTTGCAATATTTTATGTCACACTGTATTTGCGCAGCGGTCTTTCAAATGAAATTTTTGGGGAAAATGAATGAATTAAAAAAAAACAAAAAAAACTAACCGGTAAAGTTAGCCCATTTTTTTTTTTGTACAATGTGAAAGATGTTACTTCGCGAGAATCGTGAGCTTTTTATTCTAAGTAAAAAAATTGTGATTCTCATTTTGGCCAGAATCGTGCAGCTCTAATGTATGTATATATATATATATATAAATATATATATCTATATAGATAGAGAGAGAGAGAGAGAGAGAGAGAGAGAGAGAGAGAGAGAGAGAGAGAGAGAGATATATAGATATGTGTGTGTGTATATATATATATATATATATATATATATATATAAAATTTTATTTTTAATCAAGTTTACATAAACATACTGGGACCACACCTACACAGTTGGTGCTATGTGTATATATAATATTTAATCCGATGTACATCCTGGAAGTCCATTTACACAGCTATCCCTCTCCATACATATATATATATATATATATATATATATATATATATATATATATATATATACACACACATACACATACACACACATATGAGTTGGAAGGAGGTCTTCCCCTGGAGCTCCCATGCATATCACACACACTTTGTATGGATCACTCTCATATACTGGCAGAGCCCCATAATAAATAACACTTTATCTCTCATTGCACCGGCTATAGCTTGTGTATATAATAAAATCTAGAGGGGTCCGAAACCCACAAGGTGTATAGTAAATACATAGTAATGACAGAGAAGAATGCTTGCTGCCAATGCATTGATGAAGAATTCTAGGAGCTCCCAGCACTTTCCATCAGGTAGGTATCCTGTGCGGTAGGTAGGTGGGGCGGTGAGTGTATGGGGACCTCTGGGGGGGAATACAGCACTCAGTACATTATCAGCCTTGTATAGTATAAAGCAGAGCGCGCACACTGACCTGCACACACGGTAGGTTGCTCCGCACACACGGTAGGTTGCTCCGCACACTCCGCCGCCTCCGGCTCTCTTCTCTTCTGAGCCGCCTGAGCTCAGCCAGCCGCACTAGCAGCCCGGCCGTTCCCTTGGTAACCATCGGCCCGCCTCTGCCTCTCTGGGCCAATCAGCGGTTACAGGTGCTGTAGGGTTGCTTCCTCGGGCTGGGCTCTCCTTGTGTTTACAATGTCACTGCCATTCATTGTACAGAGGGGAAGACGGATCGTTCGTGGTGAGGAAAGAAGCAGCACTGTGTGTGTAAGAGGGGGAAAAAAAAAATACAGATTTTGGACAGAGACATGGAGCAGAACTCAGGAATTAGGAGCTGTGTGTGGTTGGTTACTTCTATGCCATGGCAGAGCAGCTCCACTCCCAGCATGCAGCAGGAAAGAGCCTGGTTGTATCCATTATTATTATATAGCGCCAACAGTTTATGCAGCGCTGTACAATTTACAAGAGACAATACAAAAAATAGAAAAGGGTTAAAGAGGAAGTGAATCCTGATGAGTTTTACTTCCTCTTTTCCCCCCTGTAAAGTAAAAGCATAATGGGCTAGTATGCATCGCATCGCATTCCAGCCCATCATGTGTCACTTACCTGCAAACGAAGCCCGCGCCGTCCCTGCTGGTGCCCGCATCCATCTCCACCCCTCTTCCGGGGCCGCGGACCCCGGCTCTGTGACTGGCCGGAGCTGAGTGACGTCACTTCCGTGTGTGCGGGAGCCGACGGTCACGGCCCTTGCTAATGAAGAAACGCGAGGGTTTGCAGCACCTGATTAGAGCCAGAGGCTTAATAGGCTTCAAAATGGGGTGGGCTCGGGGCCCAGAACATTGCGGCACGAGTCCACCCAGATGTGTTACATTAGCGAATTAATATTCGCTATTAAAAATGCTGATCCTCCTCCCGGCCAATCAGGAAGCGGGTCTGAGACCAGTTTCCTGATTGGCCGAAAGGAGAACTGTCCCGATTGGCCGCCGAGGAGAAGGGAGGAAACAGAAGCCGCCCCTGCCGTGATGCCCGCGGAGAGCAGGGGAAGCTGCTGCCTTGATGGCCGCGGAAAAGCATTCCAGACCTGATCGGACGGGGGGGTGTTGTCACTGTTTGCCGCCCCCCCAAAAAAATTACCTCCACTGCAGTGGGGACCCTCTGCTGTCAGAATACACTGATCTGCGCTGCAGCCGCTAATCAAGAAAACATTTCCAACCACCCCAATTGATAGAAGTCGATCCTTACATTGACTTCTGTCAAGCGGGAGTGGCCAAACGCGGATCGAAAATTCAGCCAGTCCATGCTCAACCCTCTATGGCCAACTTTACATGCTACCAGCAAAGAAAGGGGCTGGATGGAGCACCTGTGCTTTCTGCCCACACTAAAACCTCATGCACCAGGGCTAAACCATCCATGTTCATGGGACTATGTATGAATTCTTTACATAATGCATAGGCATGCGCACAGGGTGTGCCAGGGCACTTCCTAATCACCCTGTGCTGCACAGATTTCCTCTGCTGCTTGGCTGATAAGAAAGAGACCAGGGAATTTCTGTCCTCAGTCCCTTTCTCTCTCTGAAAAGTGAGACATCAGGGGTTACATAGTAACATTGTTAGTCAGGTTGAAAAGAGACACAAGTCCATCTAGTTCAACCAATAAAAGAGAAAAAAATAAATACATCTTTTTAGAGCCCTGATATTTCACCAAAGCCCCCCCTTAATCCTAATAAAATTGTAAAAAAAAAAAAAATTGTAAACAATAATAAAAATATAAAATGGTAAGTAAGAATAAAAAATAAATAAATAATAAAAATAAACGACTGACACCAATATCTGCCCTACTGACATTGTCCACTGCTCTAGTGACACTGTCCATTGCCCTACTGATATATATATATTAGGGCTGCGGAAATTAATGATTAATTCCTCGATTAATCGTTAATTTTATTGATCGATCAAAATTCTTTTGATCGGTACTCGCCTCTCCACTGGCTTCCGGGTCTTCAGGGAGTTCCGTCGGAGAAGGGGGGAGGAGTCCAGTGATGTCACGGACATTGACGTCACCGGACTCCTCCCCCTTCCCTTCGTTAGCAGACGGAGGCACTTGGGGAAGGGGGAGGAGTCCGGTGACGTCGATGTCCGTGACGCCCCCGGACTCCTCCCCCATTCCCCTAGTGCCTCCGTCTTCTAACGAAGGGAAGGGGGAGGAGTCCGGTGACGTCAATAAGACCCCGCTCTCCTGTAATTTTCCCAGTAAAACTCCATGTCCCCCCTCAGGAGAGGATTTGTAGTACACAGCCCCTTCACATGTATTGCCTTCTAGGGATATTGGGTGCTGTAGTTCCACAGATGTCTACTAGAGAGGCAGTGTCTAGTGCACTGTGTGGATCTGTATGTGCGTTATAATTAATCGAAATTAGTCGATTAATCGATTAAAAAAAATGATTAATCGAACACGAAAATTTTAATCAGTAACAGCCCTAATATATATATATATATATATATATATATATATATATATATATATCTATCTCTCTATATATATATATATCTCTATCTCTATATATATATATATATATATATATATCTATCTCTATCTCTATATCTATCTATCTCTATATATATATCTATCTATCTCTATCTCTCTCTCTCTCTCTATATATATATATATATATCTCTATATATATCTCTCTATGTCTATCTCTATCTCTATCTCTCTCTCTCTATATATATATATATATCTATCTATCTCTATCTCTATATATCTCTATCTCTATATATATATATATCTATCTCTATCTATATATATATATATATATATATATATATATATATATATATATATATATATATATATATATATATATATATATATATATATATATAGCTCTATCTCTATCTCTCTCTATATATATATCTCTATTAGGGATGAGCCGAACACCCCCGGTTCGGTTCGCACCAGAACCTGCGAACGGACCGAAAGTTCGCACGAACGTTAGAACCCCATTGACGTCTATGGGACTCGAATGTTCGAAATCAAAAGTGCTCATTTTAAAGGCTAATTTTCATGGTATTGTCCTAAAAAGGGTTTGGGGACCCGGGTCCTACCCCAGGGGACATGTATCAATGCAAAAAAAACTTTTAAAAACGGCCGTTTTTTCGGGAGCAGTGATTTTAATGATGCTTAACCACTTGAGCCCCGGACCTTTATGCTGCCTAAGGACCAGAGGTCTTTTTCCAATTTGGCACTGCGTCGCTTTAACTGCTAATTGCGCGGTCATGCAATGCTGTACCCAAACGAAATTTGCGTCCTTTTCTTCCCACAAATAGAGCTTTCTTTTGATGGTATTTGATCACCTCTGCCGTTTTTATTTTTTGCGCTATAAACGGAAAAAGACCGAAAATTTTGAAAAAAAATGATATTTTCTACTTTTTGTTATAAAAAAAATCCAATAAACTCAATTTTAGTCATACATTTAGGCCAAAATGTATTCGGCCACATGTCTTTGGTAAAAAAAAAGTTAATAAGCGTATATTTATTGGTTTGCGCAAAAGTTATAGCGTCTACAAACTAGGGTACATTTTCTGGAATTTACACAGCTTTTAGTTTATGACTGCCTATGTCATTTCATGAGGTGCTAAAATGGCAGGGCAGTACAAAACCCCCCCAAATGACCCCATTTTGGAAAGTAGACACCCCAAGGAAATTGCTGAGAGGCATGTTGAACCCATTGAATATTTATTTTTTTTGTCCCAAGTGATTGAATAATGACAAAAAAAAAAAAAAAAAAAAATATTTACAAAAAGTTGTCACTAAATGATATATTGCTCACACAGGCCATGGGCCTATGTGGAATTGCACCCCAAAATACATTCAGCTGCTTCTCCTGAGTATGGGGATACCACATGTGTGGGACTTTTTGGGAGCCTAGCCACGTACGGGGCCCCGAAAACCAATCACCGCCTTCAGGATTTCTAAGGGCATAAATTTTTGATTTCATTCCTCACTACCTATCACAGTTTTGAAGGCCATAAAATGCCCAGATGGCACAAAACCCCCCCAAATGACCCCATTTTGGAAAGTAGACACTCCAAGCTATTTGCTGAGAGGCATGTTGAGTCCATGGAATACTTTCTTTTTTGACACAAGTTGCGGGAAAGTGACAATTTTTTTTTTTTTTGCACAAAGTTGTCACTAAATGATATATTTCTCACACAGGCCATGGGCATATGTGGAATTGCACCCCAAAATACATTTAGCTGCTTCTCCTGAGTATGGGGATACCACATGTGTGGGACTTTTTGGGAGCCTAGCCGCATACGGGGCCCCGAAAACCAAGCACCGCCTTCAGGATTTCTAAGGGCATAATGTTGTGATTTGACTCCTCACTACCTATCACAGTTTTGAAGGCCATAAAATGCCAAGATGGCACAAAACCCCCCCAAATGACCCCATTTTGGAAAGTAGACACCCCAAACTATTTGCTGAGAGGCATGTTGAGTCCATGGAATATTTTATATTTTGACACAAGTTGCGGGAAAGTAACACTTTTTTTTTTTTTTTTTTTTTTTTTGCACAAAGTTGTCACTAAATGATATATTGCTCAAACATGCCATGGGCATATGTGGAATTACACCCCAAAATACATTCTGCTGCTTCTCCTGAGTATGGGGATACCACATGTTTAGGACTTTTTGGGAGCCTAGCCGCGTACGGGGCCCCGAAAACCAATCACCGCCTTCAGGATTTCTAAGGGCATAAATTTTTGATTTCATTCCTCACTACCTATCACAGTTTTGAAGGCCATAAAATGCCCAGATGGCACAAAACCCCCCCAAATGACCCCATTTTGGAAAGTAGACACTCCAAGCTATTTGCTGAGAGGCATGTTGAGTCCATGGAATACTTTCTTTTTTGACACAAGTTGCGGGAAAGTGACAATTTTTTTTTTTTTGCACAAAGTTGTCACTAAATGATATATTTCTCACACAGGCCATGGGCATATGTGGAATTGCACCCCAAAATACATTTAGCTGCTTCTCCTGAGTATGGGGATACCACATGTGTGGGACTTTTTGGGAGCCTAGCCGCATACGGGGCCCCGAAAACCAAGCACCGCCTTCAGGATTTCTAAGGGCATAATGTTGTGATTTGACTCCTCACTACCTATCACAGTTTTGAAGGCCATAAAATGCCAAGATGGCACAAACCCCCCCAAATGACCCCATTTTGGAAAGTAGACACCCCAAGGTAATTGCTGAGAGGCATGTTGAGTCCATGGAATATTTTATTTTTTGACACAAGTTGCGGGAAAGTGACAATTTTATTTATTTTTATTTTTTTTTTGCACAAAGTTGTCACTAAATGATATATTGCTCAAACATGCCATGGGCATATGTGGAATTACACCCCAAAATATATTCTGCTGCTTCTCCTGAGTATGGGGATACCACATGTGTGGGACTTTTTGGGAGCCTAGCCTCATACGGGGCCCCGAAAACCAAGCACCGGCTTCAGGATTTCTAAGGGCGTTAAGTTGTGATTCCACTCCTCACTACCTATCACAGTTTTGAAGGCCATAAAATGCCAAGATGGCAAAAACCCCCCCCAAATGACCCCATTTTGGAAAGTAGACACCCCAAGCTATTTGCTGAGAGGCATGGTGAGTATTTTGCAGCTCTCATTTGTTTTTGAAAATGAAGAAAGGCAAGAAAAATGTATTTTTTTTTTCTTTTTTCAATTTTCGAAAGTTTGTGACAAAAAGTGAGGTCTGCAAAATACTCACTATACCTCTCAGCAAATAGCTTGGGGTGTCTATTTTCCAAAATGGGGTCATTTGGGGGGGGGTTGTGCCATCTGGGCATTCCATGGCCTCCGAAACTGTGCTAGGCAGTGAAGAGTGAAATCAAAAATTTACGCCCTTAGAAAGCCTGAAGGCGGGGCTTGGTTTTCGGGGTCCCGTGCGCGGCTAGGCTCCCAAAAAGTCCCACACATGTGGTATCCCCATACTCAGGAGAAGCAACAGAATGTATTTTGGGGTATAATTTCACATATTCCCATGGCATGTTTGAGCAATATATCATTTAGTGACATCTTTGTGCAAAAAAAAAAAAAAAAAAAAAAAGATTTGTCTCTTTCCCGCAACTTGTGTCACAATATAAAATATTCCATGGACTCGACATGCCTCTCAGCAAATAGCTTGGGGTGTCTACTTTCCAAAATGGGGTCATTTGGGGGGGGTTTGAACTGTCCTGGCATTTTATGCACAACATTTAGAAGCTTATGTCACACATCACCCACTCTTCTAACCACTTGAAGACAAAGCCCTTTCTGACACTTTTTGATTACATGAAAAAAATAATTTTTTTTTGCAAGAAAATTACTTTGAACCCCCAAACATTATATATTTTTTTTAAAGCAAATGCCCTACAGATTAAAATGGTGGGTGTTTCATTTTTTTTTTTCACACAGTATTTGCGCAGCGATTTTTCAAACGCATTTTTTGGGGAAAAAACACACTTTTTTAAATTTTAATGCACTAAAACACACTATATTGCCCAAATGTTTGATGAAATAAAAAAGATGATCTTAGGCCGAGTACATGGATACCAAACATGACATGCTTTAAAATTGCGCACAAACGCGCAGCGGCGACAAAATAAATACATTTTTAAAAGCCTTTAAAAGCCTTTACAGGTTACCACTTTAGATTTACAGAGGAGGTCTACTGCTAAAATTACTGCCCTCGTTCTGTCCTTCGCGGTGATACCTCACATGCATGGTGCAATTGCTGTTTACATTTGACGCCAGACCGACGCTTGCGTTCGCCTTTGCGCGAGAGATGGGGGGGACAGGGGTGCTTTTTTTTTTTTTTTTTTTTTTCTTTATTATTTTTTTGCTTTTTTATCTTATTTTTAAACTGTTCCTTTCATTTTTATTTTTTTTTAATTAATTTTATTGTTATCTCAGGGAATGTAAATATCCCCTATGATAGCAATAGGTAGTGACAGGTACTCTTTTTTTTAAAAATTGGGCTCTATTAGACCCTAGATCTCTCCTCTGCCCTCAAAGCATCTGACCACACCAAGATCGGTGTGATAAAATGCTTTCCCAATTTCCCATTGGCGCTGTTTACATTCGGCGAAATCTAAGTCATGAAATGCTCGTAGCTTCCGGTTTCTTAGGCCATAGAGATGTTTGGAGCCATTCTGGTCTCTGATCAGCTCTATGGTCAGCTGGCTGAATCACCGGCTGCATTTTCAGGTTCCCTGTTGGGACAGGAAAGCCAGAGAAAAACATGGAAAACGGTGGGGGAGGGGGGGGCATTCCCTCCCACTGCTTGCAAAAGCAGTCTAGAGGCTAATTAGCCGCTAGGATTGCTTTTACATGAAAGCCGACCGCTGGCTGAAAAGAATGATACCAAGATGATACCTAAACCTGCAGGCATCATTCTGGTATAACCACTCAAAGTCCAGCAACATACCAGTACGTTGCTGGTCCTTGTTAGGCATATATTGTAAACTTTTTTTTCATGCAGCCTGTGGGCTGAACGAAAAAAAGATATTGATCGGTGGGTATGCCCACCATTAGAATACCTCCCTTCATCCACCCACTTCTAATGATGGGCATACATGCACCATTTATATATGCCGAAGCATGGGGGCATCCTCCCGCAAAAGGCAGGAGCAAATTGCTCCTCCACCCACTGCTGCCCCCACGCTTCGGCATATATGCTGAAGTATGTAACTGTGGTGGTGAAATCACCTCCGACAGCGTTGGAGTCACGGCTTTATATATCGTGGGAGCAAACGCTGTTGCTGTCAAGATAAATAAATCCGCGCTGCAACTGAATGGCGTACCTGCTAAGCAAATGATGGTTAACAATAAAACAAAGCAACATTACAGTATAACAGTAAGACTTACCATACCTGCAAAGCAAATACAAAAAAAAAATAGTAAAAAATAAAACATTTAACGCAACCTGTGCCTAAAATATATATATGCCGAAGCATGGGGGCATCCTCCCGCAAAAGGCAGGAGCAAATCGCTCCTCCACCCACTTCTGCCCCCACGCTTCGGCATATATGCTGAAGTATGTAACTGTGGTGGTGAAATCACCTCCGACAGCGTTGGAGTCACGGCTTTATATATCGTGGGAGCAAACGCTGTTGCTGTCAAGATAAATAAATCCGCGCTGCAACTGAATGGCGTACCTGCTAAGCAAATGATGGTTAACAATAAAACAAAGCAACATTACAGTATAACAGTAAGACTTACCATACCTGCAAAGCAAATACAAAAAAAAAATAGTAAAAAATAAAACATTTAACGCAACCTGTGCCTAAAATATATATATGCCGAAGCATGGGGGCATCCTCCCGCAAAAGGCAGGAGCAAATCGCTCCTCCACCCACTTCTGCCCCCATGCTTCGGCATATATGCTGAAGTATGTAACTGTGGTGGTGAAATCACCTCCGACAGCGTTGGAGTCACGGCTTTATATATCGTGGGAGCAAACGCTGTTGCTGTCAAGATAAATAAATCCGCGCTGCAACTGAATGGCGTACCTGAAAACAATAAAATGGTTACCAACAAAACACAGTAAACGGTAAAGTATGCAAAATCTGAAAAGGAAACATGGTAAAACATAATAACAATAAAACATTGCAGAATAGAATAGAGTAAAAAAGAGAAGAACAATAGAGAGAGAATAGAGAGAGAGAGAACAATAAAACAACAACTATTTTTGGTTTTTTTATTTTATATTTTTTTTTGTGTTTTTATTTTTTTTAATTTTTTTTTATTTTATTTTTTTACACTTTTTTTTAGTAACTTTTAACTTTTGTAACTTTTGTTCCAGGTTTGGGTCTCTCAAAATGCAATGGCATCTTGGGAGACCCTGTGTTAGTGTGCCTAGTCTGTGCAGTGCTGAACCCTACGCTAATACTCAACTAATGTATGGTAGCGTTCAAAGCATTCACCCATGCAAAGACCAGGATTGCCAGGACAGAGGGGACAATAAGTCCGGGTGTCACGCCTAAATCCGCGCTTGCTGCAGACACGACATCTTTTTTGGGGGGCTCGTTGGGTAGGGGTACTCGGGATGGCATAAAGAAAATGCCGCTCATGCAGCCGGCTTACTGCATTTGGTTGGGGAAGGTGAGGTAGAGCACCGTCTGGAAACAGAAGGGCTCTGACGATCTCTTCCTGGAATTTAAGGAAGGATCCAGTCTGTCCTGAAGCTCTGTATAGCACATGAGCATTCAGCAAAGCCAATTGAAATAAGTATACAGACACTTTTTTGTACCAGCGTCTGGCCTTACGGGCAACTAAGTACGGCGCCAACAACTGGTCGTTGAGGTCCACCCCTCCCATATTAAGGTTGTATTCGTGGACACAGAGGGGTTTCTCCACAACACCAGTCGCCGTAGAAATTTGGGTCGTCGTGTCTGCATGAAGGGAGGTGAGAACGAAAACATTCTTCTTATCCCTCCACTTCATAGCGAGCAAATTATTATACTTCAAGCAGGCTCTCTCCCCCAGCCTAAGACGGGAATCTACAAGCCGCTGGGGAAAGCCCCGGCGATTAGGTCGCACGGTGCCACATGCTCCAATCTGCTGATCAAACAAGTGACTAAAAAGTGGCACGCTCGTATAATAATTGTCCACGTACAAGTGGTACCCCTTTCCGAATAAGGGTGACACCAAGTCCCACACTATCTTGCCAGCGCTTCCTATGTAATCAGGGCAGTTTGTCGGCTCTACGTGACTATCTCTTCCCTCGTAAACCATAAATCTACATGTATAGCCTGTGGCCCTGTCACAGAGCTTATACATCTTGACCCCGTATCTGGCACGCTTGCTGGGAAGGTACTGTTTGAATGACAAGCGGCCAGAAAACTTAATAAGGGACTCATCAACGCAGACAACTTGATGGGGGGTAAACAAGTCTGCAAAACGTTGGTTGAAGTGGTTTACGAGGGGCCGAATTTTGTAGAGCCGATCGTATGCAGGGTCTCCACGAGGACGACAGAGTTCATTGTCGTTGAAGTGCATGAACCTCAAAATCTGCTCGTATCGTGCCCTGGCCATGGAAGCAGAGAACAAGGGTGAATGGTAAATTGGGTCAGTGGACCAATATGACCGCAACTTACTCTTTTTATTCAACCCCATGAGGAGGGAAAGGCCCAGAAAGGTCTTAAATTCGGAGACCGTAATTGGTCTCCAATCTCTGGCAAGGGAGGACTGGGGATTAGCGGCGATGTGTTGACCAGCGTACAAATTGCTTTGGTCCACAATAGATCTATAGAGATCTTCGGTGAAAAACAGTGAATAAAAATCCAGTGGCATAAAGTCAACTGTTTCCACCTGAATTCCGGGTTGGCCAGTGAAAGGGGGAAGTACGGGTGCTGCAGAAGTGGAAGGTTCCCAATTCGGATTGGCCAATGCAGCAGGAAGGGCACTATGGGCACGACGGGCCTGTCTTTGTCTTCTTGGTGGCAGCGGGACACTACTACTGCTTGCCACCTCGCCAGCTTGAACTGCACTTATGGGACTCGCCACGTCACCACGTGATACTGCAGTGCTGGATGTACGACCAGGGTGTACTA
The DNA here is from genome assembly GCA_037952835.1 of Lithobates septentrionalis. Taxonomy (NCBI): domain Eukaryota; kingdom Metazoa; phylum Chordata; class Amphibia; order Anura; family Ranidae; genus Lithobates; species Lithobates septentrionalis. The sequence goes on along the minus strand of JBBDGP010002038.1, from coordinate 144,898 downwards.
GGCCGCTGGTGCTTGCCAGTTCACCAGAAGGAATAGCGGCGCTAGTACTGCTCTGCTCCATACGAGAGTCCTGCGGTTCTTGCACTTCAAGGACAGCATAAGTTCGGGGTCTGGTACGCCTGACCCTAGCAGGGACCACAACTCTGTCGTCAGAGCTATCTGTCATGGAGCCGCTGTCCTCTACAGGTTCGTATTCTGAGCCTGAACTTGACAGATGAGTGACTTCCTCTTCACTATCTGTCATACTCAGAATCCTGTAGGCCTCTTCACTAGTGTACCTTCTATTTGCCATTTTGGGCTCTAAATTTAGGGGTACACTAGTGAGACTCACAGGCAAAAAAGCTCCTGACTGTTGGCGACTGTATCAAAACGCTACCAAAAAACTGTTAGCGATCGCAGGGATCAGGCCTGACTCTGCGACCGCTGCAGTTATGTGTGCTTAGTGTTTTGTAAGTGACAGTTATCGATCGATACTGCACTTGGGTGGGCTGGGCAGGGCTGGGCCGAGGAGCAAAACGCAGGTGCTAGCAGGTATCTGGGCTGATCCCGCTAACACTGCGTTTCAGGGAACCCTAAACTGCTGGGGAGTATAGATCTGATCGGATCAGATATCGATCCGCTCAGATACTATAGCACTAAGGGAGGTGTATGCTGCGTGCACGGGTTTTAGCTGTACTGGCGCTAGCCTGACGCTGCCTGGGGCGACGCAGACCTTATCTGATCCTAAAAACTTAACTTCTATCACCGCCGGGCAATTAGGGGGTTAAACCTTTATAGGGTAATAAACGGCGGGTGCCCTAAAACTATAATAAACTGTAATAAACTGTAATAAACTACAAAAAACAAACTAGCTAACCAGCGTCACCCGTAACACTTATACGGTGATCGCTGGTGAAAGGGTTAACTAGGGGGCAATCAGGGGGTTAAAACCTTTAGCAGGTAGTATATGGGGGTCCCTGTCGCTATAAAACACTGACAGCGAACCTATATACTTACCTCCCTAACTAGCGTCACCTGTGTCACTAATGCAGCGATCAGAAAAACGATCGCTTAGCGACACTGGTGACGGGGGGTAATCAAGGGGTTAACTTTTATTAGGGGGGGTTAGGGGGGTACCCTGGACCTAAGGGGGGGTACCCTAGACCTAAAGGGGGCTAACCTAACTGCCCTAAAACTTTTAACTGACACAAACTGACACCAATGCAAAAAAAAAAAAAAATGCTATTGGTGTCAGAGTGACAGGGGGTACAGGGGGGTGATCAGGGGGTGATCGGGGGGTGATCGGGGGTGACAAGTGTGCCTGGCGTGTTCTACTGAATGTGTAGTGTTGTGCAGACTTACTTGATGTCTTCTCTCCTCGGCGCGGCGACGAAAAGACCGGCTCGAGGAGAGATGACATCACTTCCTTTCCCTCTGTTTACATTACAGAGGGAAAGGAAGCATTTTCATTCGCCGGGAGCGATCGGGAGGGGGTGGCCAACAATGGATGGCCTCCCCCTGACCTTTCATCGCCCGGGAAGAAATGGCGACCGCCTCGGGCACCGGGGGGGGGACCGATCGGACCCCCCACCCGCGGAAAGCAAATCACGTACACTGTACGTGATTTTGCCTGTCCGTGCCACCTTGCCGACGTACATCGGCGTGAGGCGGTCGTCAAGTGGTTAAAGTAAAAAAAAAAAAAGTGAAATATTCTTTAAATATCGTACCTGGGGGGTGTCTATAGTATGCCTGTAAAGTGACGTGTGTTTCCCGCGTTTAGAACAGTCCCTGCACCAAATGTCATTTTTAAAGGAAAAAATCTCATTTAAAAATGCTTGCGGGTTTAATGTCATGTCGGGTCATGGCAATATGGATGAAAATCAGTGAGACAAACGGCATGGGTACCCCCCCAGTCCATTACCAGGCCCTTTGGGTCTTGTATGGATATTAAGGGGAACCCCGCACCCAAATTAAAATAAGGAAAGGCCCTATATACTCTGAACAGCAGTATACAGGCGGTGCAAACAAGACAGGGACTGTAGGTTTGTTGTTAAGTAGAATCTCTTTGTAATTTTGAACGGGTACATTTTTAACGTGTTTAAGCTTTTTGGAATACATAGGGAAGGGTTATCACCCCTGTGACATTTGTTTTGCTGTCTTTCCTCCTCTTCAGAAGATTTCACCTCACTTTTTGTCCCAATGAAAAATGTTTTTTGAAAATTTGGGTTTTTTTGTGGAACAAGGATTGGAAAGCATCAGTGGAAAGGAGAAATTGTTTTCCCATATTAACTCTTACAGGAGAGAATTTCCCTTTCTAGGGGTAGATTTCATCTCACTTCCTGTTGTCTCCTTCCGTTTGCAAGTAGGCGTCGTTTGTAAGTTAGATGTTTGAAAGTAGGGTCCTGCCCTATATACTCAGCAGAAATTTGGGCCTTAGGTGTTGCTGTGGCCACAACACTGTAAGCCCTCACAGGGACCTGCTGTGAAATATTAGATCAAGAATTGTAATTACATGCCCCTGTTGAACAGGAGCTGAAAAATTAGGCCTTAGGCACTGGTGCTGGTGCCACAACACTGCAACCCCTCACAGACACTCTAGTTGGAACGCAGGAACGAGCCCTGCTGCAAAGTATTGCATCAAAAATTGTAATTACACGCCCCTGTTAGACAGGGGCAGAAAAATTGGGCCTTAGGCACTGGTGCTGGTGCCACAACCCCTCACAGACACTCTAGTTGGAACGCAGGAACGAGCCCTGCTGCAAAGTATTGCATCAAAAATTGTAATTACATGCCCCTGTTAGACAGGGGCAGAAAAATTGGGCCTTAGGCACTGGTGCTGGTGCCACAACACTGCAACCCCTCACAGATACTCTAGTTGGAACGCAGGAACGAGCCCTGCTGCAAAGTATTGCATCAAAAATTGTAATTACACGCCCCTGTTAGACAGGGGCATAAAAATTGGGCCTTAGGCACTGGTGCTGGTGCCACAACACTGCAACCCCTCACAGACACTCTAGTTGGAATGCAGGAACGAGCCCTGCTGCAAAGTATTACATCAAAAATTGTAATTACACGCCCCTGTTAAACAGGGGCTGAAAAATTGTGCCTTAGGCACTGGTGGTGGCGCCCAGAACCAAAAATGTTCTTACAAGCTATCAGCATGATGATTGAGGAGGAAGAGGATAATTACTCAGGGATAGTCACTCAGCATCAGCATAGGCAGTCTTTGAAGGGATCTGAGATTTCAAAAAAAATTATTCGGTTACATCAGCATCAGGTGCTTGGTAGCTGGTGGTGATCCAAGACTGATTCATTTTTATGAAGGTCAGCCGATCGACCGAGTCGGTGGACAGACGCACCCTGTGATCGGTTACCACGCCTCCAGCAGCACTGAATGTGCGTTCCGAAAGAACGCTGGATGCAGGACAGGCCAGTAGCTCAATTGCATACTGTGCAAGCTCTGGCCAGTGATCCATCCTCAAGACCCAGAAACCCAGAGGATTTTCGGTGGGAAAGGTGTCCAAGTCTGATCTTGCCCCTAGGTATTCCTGCACCATGTAAAACAGACGCTGGCGATGGTTGCTGGAACCGATCATACCTTGGGGCTGTGGACCAAAAAATTGTCTGAACGCATCGGTCAGACGGCCACCTTCTCCACCGCTCCTTCTTTGACTGACCGAAGCCTCAGCAACACGTTGTCCAGAAACAGGAGTTTGTAACCTCCCAGTCTCTGGGAACGCATTGCACAGACCTTTCTGCAAGGCCTCCCGAAGATGTTTCATCCTCTGCTCCCTCTGCGATGGCAAGATAAGGTCCGCAACCTTACTCTTGTAACGTGGATCAAGGAGGGTTGCCAGCCAGTATTGGTCCTTCTCCTTGATACCACGAATACGAGGATCCTTACGCAGGCTTTGCAGGATCAGGGAGGCCATGCAGCGTAGGTTTGCTGAGGCATTCGGTCCGGAGTCCTCTGGGTCACTAAGGACGACAACGTCCGCAGCCACCTCCTCCCAGCCACGTACAAGTCCATGTGTTTCTTGGGACTGATCCCTTAAAGACTGCTGCTGATGCTGAGTGCCAGGCTCCACCTCCATACTGACACAATCTTCCTCCTCCTCCTCCTCGTCCTCTTCCTGTGTGATCGGCGGGCACGCAGGAACACTGTCTGGATAAAGGGGGCCTTGAGAGCTAAGGAAGTCCTCCTCTTCCTGCCTCTGTTCTGCCTCAAGTGCCCTGTCCATTATTCCACGCAGCGTGTGCTCCAACAGGTGGACAAGGGGGACAGTGTCACTGATGCATGCACTGTCACTGCTCACCATCCTCGTGGCCTCCTCGAATGGTGACAGGACAGTGCATGCATCCCTGATCATGGCCCACGGGAAAAAAAACCAAGCTCCCCTGACCCTGTCCTGGTGCCATAGTCGCACAGGTACTCATTGATGGCCCTCTGCTGCGTGTGCAGCCGCTGCAGCATGGCCAACGTTGAGTTCCACCTGGTGGGCATGTCACAGATTAGGCGGTTCTCGGGCAGGTTAAACGCCCACACCAAAGAACTTTTTGAATAACGCGCAGAGACTGCAGCGCCCTGCACATGTGGAGCTTTGGGGTGTGATGCAGTCAATGTGCTGCCCTTAGGCTGGCCCCTGGAGGGCATCCTGCCTCGTTGGTGATGTGCCGCCTCCTCCTCCTCCTCCTCCTCTCTCCTATCAGGCACCCACGTTGAGTCAGTGACCTCATCATCCCCTCCCTCCTCATCACTGGAGCAAACCTGGCAGTATGCTGCAGCAGGGGGAGCATGACTGCCAGATTGCTGTCCTTCTTGGGCACCCCCTCTGTCCGTGCTCATGTTACTGCCTTCATCGAGCTCAGTATCATCATCAGAGCCTTCCAAACGCTGGGCATCCTCCTGGAGCATGTACCCAACACTGTGGTCAAACAGTTCGAGGGAATCCTCAGGAGGACATGGTGGAGCTAGGGAAGGAGTCACTGATGACATTGAGCTGAGGGAAGAGGCCGCTGCTTTGCCAGACAAAGCACCCTGGGTGAGAGAGGATGAGGAGGATGAGGACGGCTTGGTCATCCACTCGACCAAGTCTTCCGCATGTTGCGGCTCAACACGGCCAGCTGCCGAAAAAAAGGCCAAGCGTGTCCCATGGCCACGTGCTGATGAGGATGCACCGTCTCCACGACCAGCACTAGACACAGAGCCTGCTTGCCCTCTCTTATTGGCTTGTGACTGTCTGCCTCTCCTTCATGGCCTTCCAGACATACTAATTGCCTGTAGCTGCACTAAGCTGGGATAGAACACCTGTAATTTTCTTCAGGTAGCTTTATATACTGTAACCAGACAAGCCTGCCTGTCAGTAGGAAGATAACAGGAACGGATCTAGCTGAACACTGTGAGCAGGACGCACTGTACTAAATGTAAATAGTCTAGCTGCCTGACCGTGGTACTAATAGGATCAAATAGAACACCTGTAATTTTCTTCAGGTAGCTTTATATACTGTAACCAGACAAGCCTGCCTGTCAGTAGGAAGATAACAGGAACGGATCTAGCTGAACACTGTGAGCAGGACGCACTGTACTAAATGTAAATAGTCTAGCTGCCTGACCGTGGTACTAATAGGATCAAATAGAACACCTGTAATTTTCTTCAGGTAGCTTTATATACTGTAACCAGACAAGCCTGCCTGTCAGTAGGAAGATAACAGGAACGGATCTAGCTGAACACTGTGAGCAGGACGCACTGTACTAAATGTAAATAGTCTAGCTGCCTGACCGTGGTACTAATTAGGATCAAATAGAACACCTGTAATTTTCTTCAGGTAGCTTTATATACTGTAACCAGACAAGCCTGCCTGTCAGTAGGAAGATAACAGGAACGGATCTAGCTGAACACTGTGAGCAGGACGCACTGTACTAAATGTAAATAGTCTAGCTGCCTGACCGTGGTACTAATAGGATCAAATAGAACACCTGTAATTTTCTTCAGGTAGCTTTATATACTGTAACCAGACAAGCCTGCCTGTCAGTAGGAAGATAACAGGAACGGATCTAGCTGAACACTGTGAGCAGGACGCACTGTACTAAATGTAAATAGTCTAGCTGCCTGACCGTGGTACTAATAGGATCAAATAGAACACCTGTAATTTTCTTCAGGTAGCTTTATATACTGTAACCAGACAAGCCTGCCTGTCAGTAGGAAGATAACAGGAACGGATCTAGCTGAACACTGTGAGCAGGACGCACTGTACTAAATGTAAATAGTCTAGCTGCCTGACCGTGGTACTAATAGGATCAAATAGAACACCTGTAATTTTCTTCAGGTAGCTTTATATACTGTAACCAGACAAGCCTGCCTGTCAGTAGGAAGATAACAGGAACGGATCTAGCTGAACACTGTGAGCAGGACGCACTGCACTAAATGTAAATAGTCTAGAAGATAACAGGAACGGATCTAGCTGAACACTGTGAGCAGGACGCACTGCACTAAATGTAAATAGTCTAGAAGATAACAGGAACGGATCTAGCTAAACTGAATACAGTGTATATATATATATGCAACACCTGGGATGCATATATATACACAATACACTGTAAGTGCAGCTAACTGACTGACTGTTCTGCCTAATCTATCTAACTCAAATCAAATGACACGGTCTCTCTCTCTATCTCTCAGCACACCGGAACACACACTACACAGGGCCGCCGTGCAGGCGGCCTTATATAGTGTGGGGCGTGTACTAAATTTAAAGATAATGTGATGAAATTCAGCGCTGACTAGTATGACAATATAAATGCAAGCAGGCACTAAGGTCAACTCAAAAAATACCTCAAAAACATGTATATAAATAGAAAGTGCTGCGCAAATAAAGTTCATAAACAACTAATGAAATTGAAGTATGGTAGCAGTATAGAAGAGCAGGAACCACCGGTGACAATAAATATCTGAATGGTGACTTTATCCCTCCACCGCTCTTAGATGGCCCCTCACCTCAGATATTCGACCTGAAACAGGTCACACCGCTTATAGGATTGAATGGATAAATCTGTACTCCTTCACTTCCTTCAGCTCACAATGCTCAGTATGGGCAGATGATGAATATAAAATAGGATGAAAAACAACAAACCATAGTGTTCTCCGTATAAAATTTATTAAATGAATGAAGACTAAAAAACATCAATAACACTCACATGAAACCGGCACTCCGATCCGAGTGCCGGCCAGCGGGCTTGTGATCGTGTCTGTCGGATGACCGCGGGTGACGTCACACGCTCCTTACGTCACCCGCGGTCATCCGACAGACACGATCACAAGCCCGCTGGCCGGCACTCGGATCGGAGTGCCGGTTTCATGTGAGTGTTATTGATGTTTTTTAGTCTTCATTCATTTAATAAATTTTATACGGAGAACACTA
>JBBDGP010002038.1:0-132500 GCA_037952835.1 Lithobates septentrionalis | reverse complement strand
GCACATCTGTTGATGTGGCCAAAAAGTGGGTGTGGCCAGCAAGTGGTGGTTTCTTCATGGCGTACAATGGTGATCAGTATTTTCTGGCCTCTGTATACCAACAAAGCAGGGTTCAGGAGGATGCTACATGCAGGGTGGGGGGTTCAGGAGGATGCTACATGAAGGGTGCAGGGTTCAGGAGGATGCTTCATGCAAGGTGCAGGGTTCAGGAGGATGCAGCATGCAGGGTGCAGGAGGATGCTACGTGCAGGGTGATGCTATGTACAGGGTTCAGGAGCATGCTACATGCAGGGTGATGCTATGTGTAGGGTGCAGGATTCAGGAGGATGCTACATGAAGGGTGCAGGGTTCAGGAGGATGCTACATGCAGGGTTCAGGAGGATGCTACGTGCAGGGTGCAGGAGGATGCTACATGCAGGGTGATGCTATGTGCAGGGAGCAGGATTCAGGAGGATGCTATGTGCAGAAACGCTGGAGCTCTGTCAGAGTGACCATCGGGTTATTGGTCACCTCCTTGACTAAGGCCCTTCTCCTCCGATCTCTGACGGGGGAGAAGGGCCCGCTCTAGGAAGAGTCCTGGTGGTCCCAAACTTCCATTTACAGATGATAGAGGCCACTGTGATCATTGGGACCTTCAATGCTGCAGACATTTTTCTGTACCCTTCCCCAGATCTGTGTCTCAATACAGTCTTATCTCGGAGGTCTACAGACAATTCCTTGGACTTCATGGTTTGGTTTGTGCTCTGACATGCACTGTTAACTGTGGGACCCTATATAGACAGGTGTGTGCCTTTACAAATCATGTCCAATCAACTGAATTTACCACAGGTGGACTCCAATCAAGTTGTAGAAACATCTCAAGGATGATCAGTGGAAACAGGATGCACATGAGCTCAATTTTGAGTGTCATGGCAAAGGCAACTTATGTACAACTTATGTACAGTGGATATAAAACGTCTAAACACCCCTGTTAAAATGTCAGGTTTCTGTGATGTAAAAAATGAGACAAAGATAAATAATATCAGAACTTTTTCCACCTTTAATGTGACCTATGAACTGTACAACTCAATTGAAAAACAAACTGAAATATTTTAGGTGTGCACACCCTCTTATAACTGGGGATGTAGCGGTGTTCAGAATTAAGCAATTGCATTCAAACTCATGCTAAATAGGAGTCAGTACACACCTGCCATTATTCAAAAAGCCTCTAATTGTGGGCAGCAGTGGTGTGTGTAGGGGTTAGCACTTTCACCTAGCAGCAAAAAGGGTTGCTGGTTTGAATTCCGCCCGCGACATCATCTGCCTGGAGTTTGCATGTTCTCCCTGTGCCTACGTGTGTTTCCTCCCACACTCTAAAACATGCTGGTAGGTAAATCGGATCCTGTCTAAATTGGCCCTAATATGTTTAAATGTGTGTTAGGGAACCACACAAACAGCACCCTATGTCAAAAAAAAAAATTTATTAAAAAGCCTCTGATTAACCCCAAATAAAGTTCAGCTGTTCTAGTAGGTCTTTCCTGCCATTTTCTTAGTCGCATCCTACAGCAAAAGCCATGGTCCGCAGAGAGCTTCCAAAGCATCAGAGGGATCTCATTGTTAAAAGGTATCAGTCAGGAGAAGGGTACAAAAGAATTTCCAAGGCATTAGATATACCATGGAACACAGTATAGACCATCATCACCAAGTGGAGAAAATATGGCACAACAGAGACAATACCAAGAATTGACGTCCCTCCAAAATTGATGAAAAGACGAGAAGAAAACTGGTCAGGGAGGCTGCCAAGAGGCCTACAGCAACATTAAAGGAGCTGCAGGAATATCTGGCAAGTACTGGCTGTGTGGTACATGTGACAACAATCTCTCGTATTCTTCATATGTCTGGGCTATGGGGCAGAGTGGCAAGATGGAAGCCTTTTCTTATGAAGAAACACATTAAAGCTCGGGTTAAATTTTGCAAAAACACATCTGAAGTCTCCCAAAAGCATGTGGAAAAATGTGTTCTGGTCTGATGAAACTAAGGTTGAACTTTTTGGCCATAATTCCAAAAGATATGTTGTTTGGCACAAAAACAACACTGCACATCACCAAAAGAACACATTATACCCACCGTGAAGCATGGTGGTGGCAGCATCATGTTTTGGGGCTGTTTTTCTTCAGCTGGAACAGGGGCCTTAGTCAAGGTAGAGGGAATTATGAACCGTTCCAAATACCAGTCAATATTGGCACAAACCCTTCAGGCTTCTGCTAGAAAGCTGAACATGAAGAGGAAATTCATCTTACAGCATGACCACCACCCAAAGCATTCATCCAAAAGGAATGGCTTCACCAAAAGAAGATTAAAGTTTAGGAATAGCCCAGCCAGAGCCCAGACCTAAATCCGATTTAAAATCTGTGGGGTGATCTGAAGAGGGTTGTGCACAAAAGATGCCCTCGCAATCTGACAGATTTGGAGTGTTTTTGCAAAGAAAATTGGGGAAATATAGCCAAGTCAAGATGTGCCATGCTGATAGACTCATACCCAAAAAGACTGAGTGCTGTAATAAAATCAAAAGGTAAACAAAGTATTAGTTTAACCACTTCCCGCCTCCCATAGATCAAAATGACAGCCAGAAAGTGGTTTCATTATCCTGACTGGGTGTCATATAACATCCATCAGGATAAGCCACGGGGGCGCACAGCCCACAATGGATGCCCACCCATGACCACCAGGGATGGCAATCATTGCCCATTAAGGATGGCACTCTGTGCCCATCAGTGCTGTATATCAGTGCCACCACATCAGTGCCAATCAGTACTGCCTCATCAGTGCCTGTCGGTGAAGGAAAATATTTACAAAGTTTTGTAAGAGAAACAAAGAAAAACTTTTTTTTTTTTCTAAATTTTCAGTCTTTTTTTCATTTGTAGCGCAAAAAAATGATGAAAATGTTGTTTGGTTACAGCATCGCATGACCGCGCAATTGTCAATCAAAATGTGATAGCGATGAAAGCTAAAAATTTGTCTGGGCAGGAAGGTGTATAAGTGCCCTGTATTGAAGTGGTCAAGGGTGTGCACACTTATACAACCATATTGTTTTATTTTTACTTCCCTTCACCTAAAAGATTTCAATTTGTTGTTCAACTGAGTTTATAGGACTCATTAAGGGTGGGAAAAGTTCTGAAATTATTTATCTTCGTCTCATTTTTTTTTTTTACATCACAGAAACCTGACCTTTTAACAGGGGTGTGTAGACTTTTTCTATCCATTGTACATCTGATTATTTTTTTTTTTATAAATTTGTAAAGATTTCAAACAAACTTCTTTCATGTTGTCATTATGGGGTATTGTTTGTAGAATTCTGGGGAAAATAATGAATTTAATGCATTTTGGAATAAGGCTGTAACATAACAAAATGTGGAAAAAGTGAAGAACTGTGAATACTTTCCAGACGCACTTTACTTTTGTTTTAAATACACAAACCTGACAGCAGTGTCCTTTTTATTGCAGTAAATGTAAAAGTCACAGATCTTATAGTTTTATTTTTCCTTTCGCCCTGTCCAGATAATGACTAGGAAAATGCGTCATTAATTAGAATGTAGTCAGCGTTTTTGTTCAGTGACTCCAATTATCGCCATCACATGTCACCTGGAGCATCTCTAAACAAGGTACAAATCCCACAATTCAGGAAATCACTAATGATGTTTGTTCGATTCACATCTCTTGGGTGACTACCAGGCGGTCGCATTCTCTTTCAGCTTGAGAGTCACAATAAGTACATGAAGTCTGCAAAAAAAAAAAAGAAAAAAAAAAAAAGAAGGACCTAAAATCTCCAATACCCATTGCATAGAGTTTAAAATAGAACTAAAAGCAAAACTTTTTTTTTAATTTCTATTTTGGATAACGCAAGGGAGGGTTATCACCCCTGTTAAATGTTCTTCTGCCTTCTGTGTACCCTTGGGAAGACTTCCCTACACTTCCTGTTCCATGGCCAAAACAGGAAGTGAGAGGAAATCCCTCCAAGGTGAGGGCATCCCTGGTTGTCACCAGAACTAGTGTCCATACTGGGAGATTTTCCTTTTATTCCTGTTCTGTGACCACCTAACATATGGGATCTTTTTTTTTCATTCAGTGATAACAGTAAACAGGACAAATAGAGAGAGTGAATCTCCTTAATGGGGACACAGACAGCAATAAAAACCTGGCCGGTGTTCTGATCTGATCAATTTTTATTTTATTTAATTGCCTTTATTTAAACTTTAAGGGATAATTTAATGCATGGCAACTCACATTACATGCCTCATTTTGAATGGTATTCTAACACGGTTGGTGCATTTAAAAAAAAAAGGCCACACCCAATTTTCAGCAACCAAGCCCCCATTGACATTGAGAGCCCATTCACTCAGGGGCAACACGACTTGCAGGTCGCCTCAGAGAGGCGACCTGCAAACGACTTCCGCGGCGACTTGCAAAACGACTTCTGTATAGAAGTCTATGCAAGTCGCCCCAAGTCGCCCCCAAAGTCGTACAGGAACCTTTTTCTAAGTCGGAGCGACTTGCGTCGCTCCGATTAGAACGGTTCCATTGTACAGAACAGGAGGCGACTTGTCAGGCGACTAGGTCGCCTGACAAGTCGTCCCTGTGTGAATGGGCTCTTACTGCGACTTCATCTGAAATCACATGATTTCAAAGCCGCATGTCAGTGTGCCTTGGAAGAAATCTGTGCAGCTTCATGCACAAAGTCCTAAGCAAGTCGCATCCTAAATCGCCAAAAGTAGTGCAGGAACTACTTTTTCAAATTGGAGCGGCACCGCAAAGTCGGTGTTGCTGCGATTTGAACAAATTGATTGCCGGCAATAGGCTGCAACCTGTCAAATCGCTCCAATGTGAACGAGAGCAAGTTGGCAGCTCATTTATTCTTTCATTGAGGCTGCCGCCTTAGGGCTGGTTCACACCACAATAACGCAGTCCAGATTGGTTCCGGATGCATGTGCGTTTTTAACGCGTTTCCGGGTGCATTCCAGATGCCTTTTCTCGTTTTTTCATTGTACTGGGGTCCGGTGCGTTTTTCCATGTTTCATTACAGTCCAGTGCAGGAAAAATGCAGCATGTTCTCTTTTTTTTTTCTGGAGCTGGAAAGCCCTGGAACAGACCACACTGGTGTGAACTATGCCAGTGGAAACCATATAACCTAGTTTCCATGCATTTTTGATGCAGAAAAAAAACCCCCATTGGACTGCATGTGGTATGAACTGGCCCTAAATGCAATACATGATACCCTGCATTTTCAATGCATTACTGCATTGAAAACATTTAAATGGCTCCTGGCTTTTTTTTTTTTGACTTTCAGCGATAGGGGTCACCAGGATAAATAAAGAGGGCAAAACTACCCAGCAGGCAAGACAGATAAAATATAAAGTTGATCAATTTAAGCTACGAATAGGGGGTGGTAGAAACAGGCAGTTGATCCACTTTCTTACCCTCCAACCACCTACAATGGACCATGGGGGTCCCTCAAGTCTGTTTACAATACTGTGGCTGTGATGGTTCACAGTGCGGCAATTTTAACTAGGCAAGGGGTCCCTCTTGCTGCTTGCATTTGCACCCTTCCCCTGGCCTAACCTAAGCCCCCTCTACCCCCACAGATGTAAACTTACGTCGATCCGATGGTCACATTTCTACTGTTTACTTACATTCAGGGGAGCAAGTCTTCACTGTCCGAGCCATGCATGAGCCATGCATGTGTGTTGCTTCCCCATAAACTTTTACGAGGCTGTTTCAAGCCTGGAGACAATGAGAGACCCATAAAAGTCTATGGGGCAATTAAATGGTTGTAAACCCTTACATATATCCAGTGAAGTAACTGGCCTCAGGTGATAAACAGAGATGAAACGAATCCTCCTACCTGGTTATTCATAGTCCTCTCTCCTCTACAACCTTCTAAAACACCTACATCAAAGGCTTTTCTCATCTCCAGAAAGAGTGTAATCTGAGACCTGAGTGGAGGGAATGGACATACAGTATAGTGGGACATGCTTTGTTCATTTTTCCTTTCAGGGTTTACAACTACCGTATTTATCGGCGTATAACAGGCAATTTTTCCCCTTAAAATCAGGGGGAAATCGTGGGTGCCTGTTATACGCCGATCCCCGATGACTGTGAGGGGGAGAGGAGCGAGCGCCGCCGAAATAAACATAGCCGAGTGTACAGTGTACTCGGCTTGGCTCGGCTCCACTCGCAGTCACGCCCAGTCCCGCCATTGGACCTGTGTTATGTCCATCATAGGAGCCGGGCCAAGGGGCGGGACTGCGAGAGGAGCCGAGAGAAGCATAGAGGAGCAGAGTACACAGGACATCCGGCTCTGTGTATCTCGGCGGCGCTCGTTCCCTCAAGGCTGCCAATTGACACTGGATGGGCGCAAGGCTGTAGATGGATGGGCAAGGCTGTAGATGGATGGGCAAGGCTGTAGATGGATGGGCAAGGCTGCAGATGGATGGGCAAGGCTGCAGATGGATGGGCAAGGCTGCAGATGGATGGGCAAGGCTGCAGATGGATGGGCAAGGCTGCAGATGGATGGGCAAGGCTGCAGATGGATGGGCAAGGCTGCAGATGGACACTGATGAGGCTGCATTGATGGGCATTTAAAATGTACGTTTTTTTCCTTAAACTTCCCTCTTAAAATTAGGGTGCGTGTTATATGCCGATAAATACGGTACTTTAAATGCACATGTGCAGCCAGGGCAGTGAAGAATTGCACCACTAGATGTAAACAAACAGCAGAACCGTGGCCATGGATTGGAGGTAAGTATACATCTGTGGAGGGGAGGGTGGGTTAAGTTATGTCAGGGGAAGTGGCAAACGCCACCAGCTTAGGTTTCATTAGGGGAAAGATTTCTTTTTAAACTGCATGTCTCCATGAATTCCAAAAGTCTTGGCTCTAAAATGAATCCTAGCCAAAGGCTGAAGAAAAGAGCAAGTTAGGAAGAGGCACTTTTCACTTTAATGGCCCAGGTGCTAATTATATGGGTCTGCAGTGCCTGAAGACCTGGGATTTGGCTGACATCAGTTACCAAGTGACACCATGCCTGGAAGCCCTAAACACACCGCACCCGCCTTGGCTCTCATCCTTTGTTCAGTGGAATTCTTTAAGTGCACTCGACACAAACTCCCACTATGTCAATGACCTTTCTATATCTATGGGGAGGTTCAGCCTGGCCTCATTCTGTTCAGGTGAAATCTGTGACAATCTCCTTGCTTCTGATTTACCTATTCATTGGCGGTATCCTTGTTTGCAACAAACTGAAATCAATAGCACAGGGCGCCATGGACCTCCCCCCTCGAGACTTCACGGCCCCCTTCACGGTACAGTGAGGGGAAAAAGAATTCGATCCCCTGCTGATTTTGTACATTTGCCCACTGACAAAGAAATGATCAGTCTATAATTTTAATGGTAGGTTTTTATTAACAGTGAGAGACAGAAATAACAACAAAAATATCCAGAAAAACGCACTAGTATTTGACCCCTTTGCAAAACATGATCTAGTACTTGGTGGCAAAACCCTTGTTGGCAATCACAGAGGTCAGACGTTTCTTGTAGTTGGCCACCAGATTTGCACACATTTCAGGAGGGATTTTGTCCCACTCCTCTTTGCAGATCCTCTCCAAGTCATTAAGGTTTTGAGGTTGACGTTTGCTAACTCGAACCTTCAGCTCCCTCTACATATTTTCTATGGGAATAAGGTCTGGAGACTGGCTAGGCCACTCCAGGACTTTAATGTACTTCTTCTTGAGCCACTCCTTTGTTGCCTTGGCCGTGTGTTTTGGGTCATTGTCATGTTTGAATACCCATCCATGACCCATTTTCAATGCCCTGACTGAGGGAAGGAGGTTTTCACTCAAGATTTGAGGGTACATGGCCCCATTCATCATCCCTTTGATGCAAGGAAGTTGTCCTGTCCCCTTAGCAGAAAAACACCCCCAAAGCATAATGTTTCCACCTCCATGTTTGACGGTGGGGATGGTGATCTTGGGGTCATAGTCAGCATTCCTCCTCCTCCAAACAGGGCGAGTTGAGTTGATGCCAAAGATTTTGATTTTGGTCTCATATGACCACAACACTTTCACCCAGTTCTCCTCCGAGTCATTCAGATGTTCATTAGCAAACCTCAGACAGGCCTGTACATGTGCTTTCTTGAGCAGGGGGACCTCGTGGGCGCTGCAGGATTAAAGTCCTTCACAACATAGTGTGTTACCAATTGTTTTATTGGTGACTATGGTCCCAGCTGCCTTGAGATCATTGACAAGATTCTCCCATGTAGTTTTGGGCTGATTCCTCACCGTTCTCATGATCACTGAAACTCCACAAAGTGAGATCTTGCATGGAGCCCCAGACCAAGGGAGATTAACAGTTAATTTGTAGAAAGAAAGATGATGTGATGGGGTAAATGGCGCTACCTATATGTCAAATAGTGCTCTACCAAATCACTCTATAGTGGCTAAGTATTAAAAGACACAGTGTTATTGTGGAATAAATTATAACAAAACAGTTACCGTAATGCCTAGTCCCATAGGGGCTGCACTTGCCGGTATAAAGCATAGGCAACCGAGCTGTAGGTGGACAGCATGCACTTTGGTTGCGTTCCACCCACTCGCTCCGCTTCCTGGAAGTCACGTGATGTGAGTAGTGACGCCGTACGTGTTTCGTCATAGACGTCTTCAGCGGCTGTGTGCATGCTGTCTACCTACAGCTCGGTTACCTATGCTTTATACCGGCAAGTGCAGCCCCTATAGGACTAGGCATTACGCTGCATGAACTGAATTTTTTGTCGATTTGCTTTTATACATTTTTTTAAATAATCTTTTAATAAACGGAAGTTTTGGTTATATTGCACTATGGGAGCCAATCTCTTTTTTTTTTTTTTTATGAGTATTATGAAAATTACATCTATTACAACCTAGATATCCCAAGGCTGCTCGAGGAACTGCAAAGGCTGACACCAGTGGTTACCTGCCAATCTAAGGCACTACATGCGCATTACCCCTGTAGGGGTAGTAGGATCTGGTGAGTTGGAACCCTTGAGGGGAAGCATGCAAGTCACCTGTCAAGATTCTGTGATCACTAAAGTCACCTGCTACAATTCCTCTAAACACAGTCACCTTCATTGGGATGAATGCACCTATGTGTTCTTTGTACACGGTGTGATAAACTGCATCTTGGTGTAATTTTTAATTTTGGTGCGATTTTTACATTTTTCTGTTTTTTGGTGCAATTTTTTTGCATTGTTTTGTTTTTGTTTTTTTTGCATTTTGGGTTTATATACACCTTGATTTTATGATTGGGACACTATATGTATACACTTATATGTTTTTGTATATGGTGCGATAATTACATTTTGGTGCGATTTTTTTTTTATAACTTTTTTGTTTTTTGGTGCGATTCAATGCATTTTTATTTGGATTTGGTTTTTGGGTTTACTCACAGACTGTATTTTAGGTTAGGACACTATACGCACTATTACAAGCAGAGGATCACTATACTATCATGATATTCATGTCTGTATGTTTTATACACTAATTTGAAAGCCATTACATTTTTGGTGATAACCTCTCCTGTGTAGGATTGGTGTCCACACCTAGAGGGTTTTAGTACTCACCTACTGGGGTAGGTGAGGTGTGATAACTATTACACTACCACCTTTATGGAAACTGTTTTGTTATAATTTATTCCACAATAACACTGTGTCTTTTAATACTTAGCCACTATAGAGTGATTTGGAAGAGCACTATTTGACATATAGGTAGCGCCACTCGCCCCTTCACATCTTCTTTCTTTCTATATTCTAGAGCCTTCTTACAGGGTTTTTTTTGGAGAGGCTGCAACCTTCACACACGTCCTAAGCGCAGCCCTTCCTAATTAATTTGTTAACAGTTAATTTGTGTTTCTTCCATTTGCAAATATTCGCACCAACTGTTGTCACCCTCTCACCAAGCTGCTTGGCAATGGTTTTGTAGCCCATTCCAGCCTTGTGTAGGTCTACAATCTTGTCCCTGACTTGGCCAGGATAGAGATTGGAATCTGATTGATTGCTTCTGTGGACAGGTGTCTTTTATACATGTAACAAACTGAGATTAGGAGCACTCCCTTTCACACCGAAGGCACTTTACAGGCACTTTAGCGCTAAAAATAGCGCCTGTAAGAGCCCTTGCACACTGGGGCGGGGGGCGGCGTCGGCGGTAAAACGCCGCTATTATTAGCGGCGTTTTACCGTCGGTATTCGGCCGCTAGCGGGGCGGTTTTACCCCCCGCTAGCGGCCGAGAAGGGGTTAAATACCACCGCAAAGCGCCTCTGCAGAGGCGCATTGCCGGCGGTATAGCCGCGCCGTCCCATTGATTTCAATGGGCAGGAGCGGTAAAGGAGCGGTATACACACCGCTCCTTCACCGCTCCGAAGATGCGGCTAGCAGGACTT
This sequence comes from Lithobates septentrionalis, assembly GCA_037952835.1. Taxonomy (NCBI): domain Eukaryota; kingdom Metazoa; phylum Chordata; class Amphibia; order Anura; family Ranidae; genus Lithobates; species Lithobates septentrionalis. The sequence continues at coordinate 122,058 of JBBDGP010002038.1, read as the reverse complement.
TTTTTACCGTCCTGCCAGCGCATCGCTCCAGTGTGCAAGCCCTCGGGGCTTTCACACTGGAATGCAAGGAGCGGCACTTTCTGGGCGGTTTGCAGGCGCTATTATTAGCGCAATAGCGCCTGCAAACCGCCCCAGTGTGCAAGGGCTCTAAACTGCCTCCCCAGTGTGAAAGCCCAAGTTCTAGCACACGGGGGCGAGACATAAAAAAAAGTCATAGTAGGTGAGGTTGAAAAAAGACACAAGTCCAACCTATGTGTGTGATTATATGTCAGTATTAGGGATGAGCCGAACACCCCCCTATTCGGTTTGCACCAGAACATGCGAACAGGAAAAAAGTTCACGCGAACACCGTTAAAGTCTATGGGACACAAACATTAATATTTAAAAGTGCTAATTTTAAAGGCTTATATGCAAGTTATTGTCATAAAAAGTGTTTGGGGACCTGGGTCCTGCCCCAGGAGACATGGATCAATGCAAAAAAAAGTTTTAAAAAGGGCCGTTTTTTCAGGAGCAGTGATTTTAATAATGCTTAAAGTCAAACAATAAAAGTGTAATATCCCTTTAAATTTCGTACCTGGGGGGTGTCTATAGTATGCCTGTAAAGGGGCGCATGTTTCCTGTGTTTAGAACAGTCTGACAGCAAAATGACATTTCGAAGGAAAAAAAGCCATTTAAAACTACCCGCGGCTATTGCATTGCCGACAATACACATAGAAGTTCATTGATAAAAATGGCATGGGAATTTCCCACAGGGCAACCCCGAACCAAAATTAAAAAAAAAAAAATATGACGTGGGAGACCCCCTAAATTCCATACCAGGCCCTTCAGGTCTGGTATGGATATTAAGGGGAACCCCGGCCAAGATTAAAAAAAAAAATGACGTGGGGTTCCCCCTAAATTCCATACCAGACCCTTTAGGTCTGGTATGGATTTTAAGGGGAACCCTGCGCCAAAAAAAACCAAAACGGCGTGGGGTCCCCCCAAAAATCCATACCAGACCCTTATCCGAGCACGCAACCTGGCAGGCCGCAGGAAAAGAGGGGGGGACAAGAGTGCGCCCCCCCCTCCTGAACCGTACCAGGCCACATGCCCTCAACATTGGGAGGGTGCTTTGGGGTAGCCCCCCAAAACACCTTGTCCCCATGTTGATGAGGACAAGGGCCTCATCCCCACAACCCTGGCCGGTGGTTGTGGGGGTCTGCGGGCAGGGGGCTTATCGGAATCTGGAAGCCCCCTTTAACAAGGGGACCCCCAGATCCCGGCCCCCCCCCTGTGTGAAATGGTAAGGGGTACTTACCCCTACCATTTCACTAAAAAACTGTCAAAAATGACAAGAGACAGTTTTTGACAATTCCTTTATTTAAATGCTTCTTCTTTCTTCTTCTGGTTCTTCTGGCTCTTCTGGTTCTTCCTCCGGCGTTCTCGTCCAGCATCTCCTCCGCGGCGTCTTCTATCTTCTTCTCCTCGGGCCGCTCCGCACCCATGGCATGAGGGGAGGCTCCCGCTCTTCTCTTCATCTTCTTCTTCATCCTCTTCTCTTTTTTCTTCTTCATTTTCTTCTCCGGGCCGCTCCTCACCCATGCTGGCATGGAGGGAGGCTCCCGCTGTGTGACGGCGTCTCTTCGTCTGACGGCTCTTAAATAACGGGGGGTGGGGCCACCCGGTGACCCCGCCCCCCTCTGACGCACGGTGACTTGACAGGGACTTCCCTGTGACGTCACGGGGAATGCCACAGGGAAGTCCCGTCATGTCCCGTGCGTCAGAGGGGGCAGGGTCACCGGGTGCCCCCACCCCCCGTTATTTAAGAACCGTCAGATGAGGAGACGCCGTCACACAGCGGGAGCCTCCCTCCATGCCAGCATGGGTGAGGAGCGGCCCGGAGAAGAAAATGAAGAAGAGAAGAAGAAAGAAGAGAAGAGGATGAAGAAGAAGATGAAGAGAAGAGCGGGAGCCTCCCCTCATGCCATGGGTGCGGAGCGGCCCAAGGAGAAGAAGATAGAAGACGCCGCGGAGGAGATGCTGGACGAGAACGCCGGAGGAAGAACCAGAAGAGCCAGAAGAACCAGAAGAAGAAAGAAGAAGCATTTAAATAAAGGAATTGTCAAAAACTGTCTCTTGTCATTTTTAACATTTTTGACAGTTTTTTAGTGAAATGGTAGGGGTAAGTACCCCCTTACCATTTCACACGGGGGGCCGGGATCTGGGGGTCCCCTTGTTAAAGGGGGCTTCCAGATTCCGATAAGCCCCCCGCCCGCAGACCCCCACAACCACCGGCCAGGGTTGTGGGGATGAGGCCCTTGTCCTCATCAACATGGGGACAAGGTGTTTTGGGGGGCTACCCCAAAGCACCCTCCCAATGTTGAGGGCATGTGGCCTGGTACGGTTCAGGAGGGGGGCCGCACACTCTCGTCCCCCCCTCTTTTCCTGCGGCCTGCCAGGTTGCGTGCTCGGATAAGGGTCTGGTATGGATTTTTGGGGGGACCCCACGCCGTTTTTTTTTTAAATTTTGGCCGGGGTTCCCCTTAATATCCATACCAGACCTGAAGGGCCTGGTATGGAATTTAGGGGGTCTCCCACGTCATTTTTTTTTTTTTTAATTTTGGTTCGGGGTTGCCCTGTGGGGAATTCCCATGCCGTTTTTATCAATGAACTTCTATGTGTATTGTCGGCAATGCAATAGCCGCTGGTAGTTTTAAATGGCTTTTTTTCCTTCGAAATGTCATTTTGCTGTCAGACTGTTTTAAACACGGGAAACATGCGCCCTTTTACAGGAATACTATAGACACCCCCCAGGTACGAAATTTAAAGGGATATTACACTTTTATTGTTTGACTTTAAGCATTATTAAAATCACTGCTCCTGAAAAAACGGCCCTTTTTAAAACTTTTTTTTGCATTGATCCATGTCCCCTGGGGCAGGACCCAGGTCCCCAAACACTTTTAATGACAATAACTTGCATATAAGCCTTTAAAATTAGCACTTTTGATTTCTCCCATAGACTTTTAAAGGGTGTTCCGCGGCATTCGAATTTGCCGCGAACACCCCAAATTGTTCGCTGTTCGGCGAACTTGCGAACAGCCAATGTTCGAGTCGAACATGAGTTCGACTCAAACTCGAAGCTCATCCCTAGTCAGTATTACATTGTATATCCTTGTATGTTGCAGTCGTTCAGGGGCTTATCTAATCGTTTCTTGAAACTATCGATGCCCCCCCGCTGAGACCACCGCCTGTGGAAGGGAATTCCACATCCTCGTCACTCTTACAGTAAAGAACCCTCTACGTAGTTTAAGGTTAAACGTCTTTTCTTCTAATTTTAATGAGTGGCCATGTGTCTTGTTAAACTCCCTTCTGCGAAAAAGTTTTATTCCTATTGTGGGGTCACCAGTCCATTATTTGTAAATTAAAAATCTTACCCCTCTCAAGCGTCTCTTCTCCAAAGAGAATAAGTTCAGTGCTCACAACCTTTCCTCATAACTAAGATCCTCCAGACCCTTTATTAGCTTTGTTGCCCTTCTTTGTACTCGCTCCATTTCCAGTACATCCCTCCTGAGGACTGGTGCCCAAAACTGGACAGCATACTCCAGGTGCAGCCAGACCAGAGTCTTGTAGAGCGGGAGAATTATCGTTTTATCTCTGGAGTTGATCCCCTTTTTAATACATGCCAATATTCTGTTTGCTTTGTTAGCAGCAGCTTGGCATTGCATGCCATTGCTGAGCCTATCATCTACTAGGACCTCCAGGTCCTTTTCCATCCTAGATTCCCCCAGAGGTTCTCCCCCCAGTGTATAGATTGCATTCATATTTCTGTCACCCAAATGCATTATTTTACATTTTTCTACATTGAACCTCATTTGCCATGTAGTTGCCCACCCTATTAATTTGTTCAGATCTTTTTGCAAGGTTTCCACATCCTGCGGAGAAGTTATTGCCCTGCTTAGCTTAATATCGTCCGCAAATGCAGAGATTGAACTGTTTATCCCATCCTCCAGGTCGTTTATGAACAATTTAAATAGGATTGGTCCCAGCACAGAACCCTGGGGGACCCCACTACCCACCCCTGACCATTCCGAGTACTGCTAATTAAAGTCCTGCAAGCAGCATCTTTGGGGCTGTGCGGTAACGGTGTATACACCACTCCTATACTGCAGCGCTGCCGAAGCGGCGCTTTTAACCTCTTCTTTAGGGTTAAAAGCGCCCTGCTCCCGCCCGCACAGCGCCGGTAAAGCGCCGCTAAAGGCACAGCGCTTTACCGCTAGCGTGGGGCAGTCTTCAGTGTGAAAGAGGTCTAAGAGAATGCTCCTAATCTCAACTCATTACCTGTATAGAAGACACCTGGGAGCCAGAAATCTTGCTGATTGATAGGGGATCAAATACTTCTTTCACGCATTAAAATGTGTTTTCTGGATATTTTTGTTATTCTGTCTCTCACTGTTAAAATAAACCTACCATTAAAATTATAGACTGATCATTTTTTTGTTAATGGGCAAATGTACAAAATAAGCGGGGGATCAAATACTTTTTTCTCCCTCACTTTACAAGTCAAGCAGTCACCCCGTCTCTGGATCACTAAAAATCACACATCATGTGACCAACCAGAAGACCTCTAGAAGAAAGTTAAGGATGAAAAAATCTAAACATTAATAATAAAATAGGTGAAGTTGAAAAAATCGCGCTTAGGACAAGTATATAGGCCAAGTGTATACAGGTTGCTGCCTCCCTTAAACAAAGACACTCCCTAGGAATGTCCTGCAGAAATAAAAAGTATTAGGGGATAAATAGGGAAAAACGGCGTTACCCGAGAGACCTGTTTGGCTCAGCCTATACAGGGAACGTTGTATAAACGTAATTTTATATATATCACAAGGTTTCAAAGGATGCCGTAATTAAATGGAAAACAAAAATTGCTGCAGAGTCACACTCAATTGGCTAAATTACATATGTGTGGATCAGTATATGATCGCGTACAGGGATAATCAGAAAAAACTTGTTATGTGCTAAAATATCATATGCTCTTCATAGGACAGTGTAGTTTTACCCATCACAACACACATTCAGCACTTAGTACCAAATAAAGACATCTTGTTTGTAGCGACAAAAATGCATGAAACATGCGTGGATCCACTTATGTTGGTTCCTATGGGGAAAAGGATTCTATATACAATATCGCAACAGTATCTCTATGTCTCAGTGCACGTATAGTTCATATATTGTAGCAATTGCACAAGTGTGTAATAGTCTCATGTATTTCATGCGGCAATCAGACTTGATATTTTCCCCAAAGTGACTTGGTGTGTACAGGGTAGGATGGTGACTTCTGTGATCCCCCTCAGATTGCTCACTCACCAGATGTCGGAACCCCTGCAGGGGTATCAGGCCTGTAATGCTGCACGGAAGACTGCTACTGCTGCGATGCTTCAGATGGCTCCAATGATCAAGTTGCAATTAGCCCTCATATCAGGGAAAGAAAAAGGCTTCCATAGTATAATATAGTCCCAAAAAGTATTTATTTAAAAAGTAGTGTAAAAAACAAATATAAAAAATATAAAAAAGTTGCAAACATCCAACAGGTCCCGTTCGTTCACCCCCCCTTGGCCACTGGGGAGGGATATTACTCGAGTGTGGGTTTCGTTGGTGTTTGGTTGCTCAGTCACTGTAACCAAAGCAGGTACAAGTGGGGGAAGTAGCGGTCAGCTGGAGATGTGATACATTCCTCCCACTGTTCTGCCAGGAAGTGATGTGTAGGCGCTGGTCCGTCGTGCGCGCTTCGTCATCTGACGTCTTCAGCGGCGGTACCACGCAGCTGCAGATTACAGGTATATGTGCAGAGGGATCGTTCACTATACCCCACCCCTCTAGAGCGTCACACCCAATCGCTGCTTGTCATTCCAATATCAGGGAGGGGGAAGGGCGGATCAAGAGGTTACCATGGAGGGGGGTGTGAATTCGTCCCAGTGCAACCATATACATGGGAATGTGGGGGAGGCATAGAAACTACCAGTCCCAGCATTCCCAGGGTCAGTCATACTATTATATGCAGGTGAAAAGGGAGGCATAATAGATTGGAAGAGGGGATAAAGTTAATGATGGAAAGGCCCCCAGTGGTCATGGGTGGTAAAACTTAGGTGCTGTTTTACATGTCAATAGTCATATGGATTTAAAGCCATAAAAATATGTTACTATTTGTGGTAACACAGCATATCTACTTCCACACAAGATATGTTAGAGCAAATACAAGGTCACTGGATACATATTTGAATATAAAAATAAAAATATATAAAAAATTATAAAGAATATGAAAAACCTGTTGTATAGGGTCTGACTCTAGCTCGTAATGTGTAGCAAATGTAGCCTTGTATAACTGTCAGCCCTATTAAATGTTCTAGTGTGTGAAAGAACAGAGATGAGAGTCTTTTTTTCGTGTGTGTTTTACAAAATCGTGCTGAGGACATTATAGACCAATGAGAAATGCACATACATGCAACTGTATATATGTGAACATGTATCTATCAGTCTACATAGCAGTAAGAAAACTGCAATAAGCACAATCGATATGTGTACCCATATGTTAAGTGCTGCAGTGAGGGGTATGGTTTAAAGATAACCTAGTTAGTTCTGTGAAGGTGTGGTATATAACTACCCTAATTAGGGAGTGAGTATATATGATGAACGATCATACTTGTGTGTGCATAATGTGTGTGTGTTATGCCGAAGGTCACTTATTTACCGGTTCATTTGACACTTAATGTATATGTGTTGTAAGTACATTTCAGGACAACGTGAAGGTGAGTAATTAATAGTGAAAACATGCTGATGTTTTGGATTACTCCATGCATCAACGTGATAGGCTTATCTGGGAAGAAGTGAAGTGTAGCTGTATGATAAAGTGTGTGGAGGTAGGTCATCCCCACCGCTCAGATAAGAATAGTATGTTATTATCCTCCAGAGGTCAGAATGTAAATATAAAATGATCAGGATCGTAAATATATAACCTGGGTACCCTTTTCCTGGTGACTTAGTATCAGGAAGTGGAGAGTACAAAAACCAAACTATGGGTTGAGGGTGAGACCAATGGGGTCTATATCCATACCTTAGAGTACCCGAAAATGGAGAACACTTGGAAACATACTAAGGGTTGGCAATGAAACAGTTAAGGTCTATATCTAGGTTGAGGCCCCTGGGGGCCAGGGACCCCAACCTATATATCCATGCTGTTTCGTTTTGCGAGATTAGGGTAGTCATGTTACCGCCCCTCCAGTGCTGTTGAATGGAATCAATACCATAAAATATTAGGCCCGATGGGTCCCTATTATGTACCTGATCAAAATGCCGTGATAAGTTGTGCTTAGGGAAGCCCTTTTTGATATTTTTAATGTGCTCCCTTATCCTGACATAAAGGGGCCTTGTGGTTCTACCCACATACTGGAGGTGGCAAGGACATTCTATAACGTATGTTACATGAGTACTGTGGCAAGTGATCAGATTTCTTATCTTATATTCTTTCTGGTCGACCCTGGACCTAAATGTGTCTTTTTTTGCGGGGCTGTTTTTTACTAACCCTGCAGGGTAAGCATTTTTGACATTTGTAAAACCCTCTAAGGTTTGGAAAGATCTGTATCTGTTTAGGGCAGGGGTCCTCAAACTTTTTAGACAGGGGGCCAGTTCACAGTCCCTCAGACTGTTGGGGGGGACGCACTATAGTATAAAAAAATATGAACTAATTCCTAAATTCCTATGCACACATCTTTTTTGTAGTGCAAAAGAATAAAAGAATGAATAATAAATAATAATATATATAGGGGATGGACAGGGGGACAGAGGGATGGACAGTGGGGTGGACAGAGGGGTGGACAGGGGAACAGAGGGGTGGACAGGGGAACAGAGGGGGGGGACAGTGGGATGGACAGGGGGATGGCCAGAGGGGTGGACAGGGGGACAGAGGGGTGGACAGGGGAACAGAGGGGTGGACAGGGGAACAGAGGGGTGGACAGGGGAACAGAGGGGTGGACAGGGGAACAGAGGGGTGGACAGGGGGACAGTGGGGTGGACAAGGGGACAGTGGGGTGGACAGTGGGATGGACAGGGGGACAGAGAGGGGGACAGAGGGTTGGACAGGGGGACAGTGGGGTGGACAGGGGGACAGTGGGGTGGACAGGGGGACAGTGGGGTGGACAGGGGGACAGTGGGGTGGACAGGGGGACAGTGGGGTGGACAGGGGGACAGAGGGGTGGACAGGGGGACAGTGGGATGGACAGGGGGAAAGGGGGACAGAGGGGTGGACAGGGGAACAGAGGGGTGGACAGGGGAACAGTGGGATGGACAGGGGGATGGCCAGAGGGGTGGACAGGGGGACAGAGGGGTGGACAGGGGGACAGTGGGGTGGACAGGGGGACAGTGGGGTGGACAGGGGGACAGTGGGGTGGACAGGGGGACAGAGGGGTGGACAGGGGGACAGAGGGGTGGACAGGGGGACAGTGGGATGGACAGGGGGAAAGGGGGACAGAGGGGTGGACAGGGGGACAGAGGGGTGGACAGGGGGACAGAGGGGTGGACAGGGGGACAGTGGGGTGGACAGGGGGACAGAGGGGTGGACAGGGGGACAGTGGGATGGACAGGGGTCCTCACTTGTTAGCAGGCTGTTGCCTGAAGCCTCCGCTCTCGCTGTCACCCTCTGCGCCTCCTGTCTGTGTGAGGAAGACGTGAATCCGCGCGGGACTGTGCTGGAAACTACACTTCCCAGCATGCAGCGCGGCACACGGAGCCCTCCATTACTGGGGTGGGGGAGGCGGCTTGAGCGGAGCGGATATGCTCCCTGCTGAAGCAGAGTGGACCTGCCCAAGCCGAGCCGACCTGGCCCCGGCCCGAGCCTGGCCTGTCGGGAATCCGGCCCTGGGTGGGGTGGGCCGGATAAATGTCCTCGGCGGGCCGCATGTGGCCCGCGGGCCGTAGTTTGAGGACCCCTGGTTTAGGGGGATTGATGACATTGTGGACCAGATGATCACGGAGGGTAGGAGCTTTCCTGTAGATGAATTTTGGTTTACTAGGAAGTATTTTGGTTAGTACTCTATCTTCCTTAAGAATCGGCCAGTATTTTCTAAAGATATGTTCCAGATTTCTGTATTGATTATTGTAACCCGTTATAAATGCTATGTCCATTGGTTTATCTTTATTTCGGTTCTTCCTGAGCAGTTGGTGTCTGTCCATACCTGCTATTTCCATTTTTGTCTGTATCAGCTTTTCCATATCATAGCCTTTTTCATGGAATTGTACTATCAACCTGTCTGCTTGTGTTAAGAAGTCCTCCATGATGTCGCAATTTCTGCGTAGTCTTAACATTTGGCCTTTCGGAATATTTTGTTTCCATTGTGGGTGGTGGCAGCTGGTAATGGGTATGTACCCATTTTTATCTGTAGCTTTAAAATAGGTTTTGGTGTATAGCCTATCTCCATTTTTGAAGATTTCCAGATCTAGATATTCAATTTTTTCTTATTGGCATCCAAGTTTTTAAAGAATTCTTCCAGATCTTCAGGTGTACCATCCCAAACGATAATGAGGTCGTCGATATACCTCCGATAGAATTTGAGTTGGGGAATGTTCCTTCCGTACAGATATTCCTCCTCCCACATATTCATAAGCAAATTTGCAACACTAGGTGCATACCGTGCCCCCATTGCAACTCCTTTTTGCTGGACGTAGTAGCTGTGATTGCGCCAGAAATCGTTGCAGCTCATAGCCATCTCCAAGCTTTCCAGTATGTAATCAATTTGTGCTTGCCTCATATTGGTTTGTTCATGCAGAGCTTTCTTAATAATTAAATGCACATTCAAAGTGATGTCCACCCCAAACTCGCTCATCCATGTCTTTATAGACCTTGCTTTGGTTGGACCCCCTTTTGCCTTCAAAACTGCCCTAATTCTTCATGGCATAGATTCAACAAGGTGTTGGAAACCTTTCTCAGAGATTTTGCTCCATAGTGACATGATAGCATCACGCAATTGCTGCCGATTTGTCGGCTGCAAATCCATGATGCGAATCTGCCGTTCCACCACATCCCAAAGGCGCTCTCTTGGATGAGATCTGGTGACTGTGGAGGTCATTGGAGTACAGTGACCTCATTGTCATGTTCAAGAAACCAGCAATGAGATGATTGGAGCTTTGTGACATGGAGCATTATCCTGCTGGAAGGAGCCATCAGAAGATGGGGACACTGTAGTCATAAAGGGATGGACATGGTCAGCAACAATACTCAGGTAGGCCGATGTGTTTAAACGATGCTCAATTGGTACTGAGGGGCCCAAAGTGTGCCAAGAAAATATCCCCCACACCATTACACCACCAGCCTGGACCGTTGATACAAGGCAGGATGGATCCATGATTTCATGTTTACGCCAAATTCTGACCCTACTGCCTGAATGTCGCAGCTGAAATCGACACTCATCAGACCAGGCAACATTTTACCAATCTTCTATTGTCCAATTTTGGTGATCCTGTGTGAATTGTAGCCTCAGTTTCCTGTTCTTAGCTGACAGGAATGGCTCCCGGTGTGGTCCTCTCCTGCTGTAGATTGAAAACTGCAGACTAAAAAGGAAAGGTAATTTTTAATAACATTAAAATACAAAAGGCCTTTTGCGGCAATTACCGTATTTATCGGCATATAACATGCACTTTTTTCCCCTTAAAATCAGGGGAAAATCGTGGGTGCGTGTTATACGCCGATCCCCGCTGATTTTTTGCGATCGCGCCGACATACACATCCGAGTGTACAGATTCAAATATGGCGCCGGCGGACTCGGCGGAGCAGAGCGAGCACCGCAGAGATCGGAGGGACTGGGCGGAGCCGAGATACACATACCCGAGTGTACTCGGCTCTTTTCGGCTCCGCTCACAGTCACGCCCAGTCCCGCCATTGGACCTGTGTTATGTCCATCATAGGGCGGGACTGGGCGTGACTGTGAGCGGAGCCGAAAAGAGCCGAGTACATTCGGCTATGTGCATCTCTGCGCCGCCGAGTCCCTCCGCGGCGCCATATTTAAATCTGTACACTCGGATGTGTATGTCGGCGCGATCGCAAACAATCGGCGGGGATTGGAAGACTGCACTGGGGCAAGGCTGCAATGGACACTGAGGAAGGCTGCACTGACATGGCTGCAAGGCTGCACTGGGACAAGGCTGCAATGGACACTGGAGAAGGCTGCACTAACAAGGCTGCACTGACATGGCTGCACGGCTGCACTGAGGCAAGGCTGCAATGGACACTGGGGAAGGCTGCACTAACAAGGCTGCACTGGGGGAAGGCTGCACTGACATGGCTGCAAGGCTGCACTGGGGGAAGGCTGCACTGACATGGCTGCACTGACATGGCTGCAAGGCTGCACTGAGAAGGCTTCAATGACACTGACAAGGCTGCATTGATGGGCATTTAAATGTAAGTTTTTTCCCTTAAACTTCCCTCCTAAAAGTTTTTTTCCTTAAAATTCCCTCCTAAACTTGGGGTGCGTGTTATACGCCGGCGAGTGTTATACGCCGATAAATACGGTATATAAATTATCTGTGTAGCAAAAGTGGAGTATTATTTTAGGTGGGCTCGGTTTCTTTATATCTGATAAATAATAATAGGTAAAGATAATGATGATCAACAGAACTTTATCAAGGAGAAGGATCCAGCACCCATACCCTCCTAATGCTGCCGTTACCTGTCCCCTGCATTCTTCATAGGAATGTATAGGAAAACGACACAATGCATGCACCAAGCTGGGAAAGGATGAAGTCTCCAGGGTCAGAGTCAGCAACCATTGACGACTGGGGGATCAACCCAACTCACTCCATCAGTCATAAAATGTAAAAAGTAATATAAAATACTAATTGATCTTTGTATATAGTACCGAATACATCATTTATGGGGAGAACACCCCCTGCTGGTTGAATAAATTGATGCATGTTGCATGTTGGTCACTCCAGGACAGTCAGAACATCTGAGCCTAGGTTCCACCACACAGGAATTTGAGCCCATTTTTTACCCGCACTAGAATTGGATCGCTTGGGTGTTTGTACCCATGTGATCTGTTTCAGGCAAACGCACTACGTTTGCGACCTACTTTTGGGGTGTCGTTAACTTTTAATTGACACCAGCAGCAGATTGCAGAACACAGCGCGATTGATTAGGGGCATTGCTTCTTTCCAGAGGTTATGATTGCTAATGTAAAAACTAAGATAAAAACAAAAACTGGAATAAGATATTTAAAGCCCAGAGACCTTTTTAAAAAAAACAATGGGGATAAAGAAGTTAAAGAGCGGCACAAGCATAAAGCCTGCACTGCTCTTCTAAACTGAGTAAAGGGAGATTCTCATTGACAAAAGTGGCGCAAGTCCCTTTGTAATTAGGAGCAATTTGCTTTGTTTGCTATGCCGTATCTGCACCTGGCACAGCTAAGAGAGCAGGAGAGCTGGAGCTACTCTGCCTGCCCTGCCCCTAGCCATTCAGCTGAGTGAGATCGAGAAGAAAGGCTGTTAACCCTGCAGGTTAACAACCAGGTATATAGGAAGGGAAAAGAGCTTTCTTTGCCTATATGCAGGCTCTGCTCATGTAGTGTGTTTACTGCACGAGCAGAGAAAGGTATGCAAGCTGTACCAGATTACCGGCAGACAGTTTACATCCTGTTCCTCAGATCCAATCTGATGGGGATCTGTGAAGGTTTTCTATATTAAAAGCTAGGGATGCACTGATACCGAGTATTTTCACAAGTATCAGTGCAACCCTATTAAAAACTGCTGTAAAGTCCTTAATGATTAGGCATGGAACTCGCACCACTTTCTATTTCACTCTGAAACAAACTGGCATGGGTGGCACAGAAAGACCTGGGACACTTCTATCTGCTTTGTTAAAGTGCAGCATGTCACTGATGCCAGGTTCCTGCACCATTATAATGGGACAGGAAGCTTAATTCCCCCAATGTTTTGAACTTATTCTGCTATATGGCATTAGAGGCAACTAAACAAAACCTAACAAGAGGATTCTTTTGTGCAACCCAGTTAAGATATTTTCTAAGATTTACTTGAAGAAAAAAAAAAGGCACTCAAGACAGATAACATTAGCATTGTTTAATTCAGTCTCTCATTTAATAAAACCTAAGTACACAAGAAAAAAATCCTTGGCATTAAACAGTCAGTTGAAGATACTGCTATGGATATAAAACTTTGGTGATTTTTTATACATAAAGGGAAAAGAACCCCATTGAATATCAGGCAAGTTGTGTCATAAAATGACAGGCACTGGGAAACCAGGCAATATTAATGGAATATCACAGGATAACCAGCTCTTTGGTTACAACGTACTGTGCTATTCTGTTGTCTGGATAAGGAGGCCACATCTTCTACTTGACACACCTGGGCTTATTCCACAAGGCAGTGCAAAGAGCCATACCACAGATCCCAAGTTACTATAATCAGATCCATAAAACAAATATGAATAATTCTGATTGGTTGTTCTGGGTCACTGATTTGCACATATAAAACAAGCCAGAATAGACCCAAAGATAACAATTCTTAAAGACTAACGCCACCTGAAACAGAACATTTTGTATGGCTTTAAACAAGCTTAGCCACACCTTGCCTTGTTCAGTTGGTTTGGAATGGATATGTACGCTAGAATCCAGTTCTACCAAACTGATGTGGCCGCTATAAAGCTAAAGGTTGGTGACACGCTTCCTTGACAGAGTCTCCAATAAATTGGGGGATACAGAGGGGAAACCTTTGATTTGGACCTTTAGGCTTCATGCACACTGGGGCTTTTTTAGACACTTTTCACCTAGCATCAGAAAAGCAGCTTCAAAAATGCTCCTAAGGCCTCATGTACACTGCTGCTGGTAAACGGACATTTAGGAGAAGTTGGGCATTTTTTTCAACTGCTCCTGAACTCTCCTCTATGTTATCTTATTTGTTCAAAAAAATGATTTCAGAAGCTGAGTTTAGAGGCATTTGAAACGCCAAACGAGGCTATACGCGGTAACTCATGTTTAGCCGTGTTTCATTTACCGGCGTTTTTCATTTTTGGCTATTTTGGAAAAAAAATGTAATTTTTTTTTTTTCAAATGCCTTTAGACGCAAACGCAACATGTAAATGCCGTTTTTAGACGCCGGTTTCTAACTGTCAAGTTAAATCGTTCAGGAGAGGTTGAACAATGTCCCGTGTACATGAAGCCTAAGGCCGGCCATACACGCAGCAAATTTCTTTCCTGCAACCACAGGTTGCAGAAAAAAAAATGTGCATGTTTCCCCATCAACATAAACAGTGCTCACAGGGGAATCCCTCCTGCCGAGCGATTGTCTGCTCCCAGCCGAGGGGAGGGGGAAACCGTCCCTGCTGGGAGAAGACAGTGATTATTGCTAGTGGCTATAGCAGCCGCTAGCGGTAATCGCAAGAGAATCCGTCAGGCTGGTTGTACCAAAGTTGATCGATTGATCAACTTGGTACATTCAGCCTGCCCATTTAACGGTCAATCTCAGCCAGTTCAACAGGACTCGAACCATGTACGACTTTTGCAAACCCATTTAGGCTCATCAAACGCTTGGCGTTTGACAGATGCAGTGTGCGATAGGTGAGGGGGGGACACTGGATACCTTCGCTGCCATTGTGCTATTGCTGGGTGTCCAGTGCATTCCTTTACATTTAAGGAGAAGTGGGCTCTCTCCAGGCGTACCTGCCCTTAATCTATCTGTTATATATGTGCTCCAACTTTGGAGGCTCTCAAAATTTATAGTGTTAGGACTGCAGTACACTTGGGTGCCGTAAAGTGGCTCTGCAGCTTACGCATAGATTTGCAAATGAAACCCCTTGTTTTAACGTGAACTGTTAGGACAAATCGGTTTGTTGCAGGCTGGTTGGTAAGTGAGCTGCGAGATTTCTTTGTTGTTTTTTGAAGTGTGCACAAGGCCTTCGAAGTAGCTGGAGACACAAACTACCTAAGGCCTCTTTCGCATGGGCTTTCCAATCAGGTCTGCCTGTCCATTTGTCAAGCAGACCTGATTGGAAGTTCTATGAGGGTCTATTGGTTGGCTGATGTAAATTAACTTGTACCTCCAAGTCCGCCCAGGTTCAGAAAAAAGAAAAAGAAAAAAAGGACTGCGTCTTTTTCCATTTTTTTGGACCTAAATGTGATGGATTAAGGTAGCCTGATGTAAATGGACACAAGTCCATTAACATCCAGCTGCCCATAGAGCCATCACGGGTCCACTCTTGTCCGCTGTGTAAAGGGGGCACAAACTGAATGGGCACAAGAAGCCAAAAAACTGACATCTGCTCCAATCAGCTCATGGAACCCCTGCCCAACAGAGCAGACTGACTCCATGTGAATGGGCCCCAAGGAAAATCACATAAGCAAAGAGATACAAGACTAATGGATGTTCAATGAGACCAACAAATGTTTCAACGCATCAATCCCCATCCAAAATTGTGTAGGTCAATACTCGAAGATTGCACGGCCTAATCATTGTTGTACACAGGAGGGCACTTCAACAACAACAACAAAAAAAATGTATATTAATACTTCTTGTTCCGTGTGCGCAAAGATTAGGAAGATCAAAAACCTCTAAATTACACATTACATTATCCCTTCTCTCCCTCGTCAAGTTAACAAGTTGCATTTTAATTATTTACAGTTTGTAAAAATTATCTCTTATCCTCATTGTGAATTCTGATTGGTACTACACAGACCAGCTCAATGGCGGCATAGGTGAAGCCTGTTGGCCTGTCGGGTGCTGCTTCTTTTAGGCTTTACAGGGACAAAATCAAATTATAGGCGAGTTAATTCAAAGAAAAACAATTCCTTTGCTTGATATATATTGAAAAACTAAGCGTTTTGTCCATCAAACCTCATCGCAACGCGGCTCCAGTTTGGCCTTGATGAAGAGCACCTTTGGCAAGAAGCCTTGGCCTATCCACGTCTGTTTCGGCTGTGCAAAATGTAATTTTCAGACTTAAAATAAGCGTAATAAGGCACTAGCGCTATAACAGATTACACGTCAGAGTTCCCCTATACAAACAGTAAAAAATACAAAACGGAATCTGCTGCAAACATGTCCTAAGGATTAGCAGATATATTACCCATAAATAAGGATATAAGGATCTATATTACAGGAGGCAGAGGAAAGACTTGGCTTCTAAGACTCTATGAATACCTACGAAAATAGGAACTGACCTGTAGTGTCAAAGCAAAGCAAGGAAAAAAAAAAAAAGAAAAAAAGAAAAAAAGAAAAAAAAAACCCACATCCTGTGGCATTCTAAATGTACCTGTCATCACACAGCAGAAGCAGCCATTTTATCCCCATTAGCCAAAATGTAATGGCGCCTATTGACCTCAATTAGACTTAAGACAGCAATCTTACTATTTCTAGTCAACTTTTTTCCCCGAGTATCGAGTCAACTCATAATATTGCTGCTGCATTCAGGTAATGTTTATATGTAAATGCTAATGTTAATAAAAATAATCTTATTAATGTATTCAGAAAAATACAGTTATGATCTGCAAAAATGCCTGAGCTCACACCCTGTCTTCCATCATCTGAGTGTGCATAACAGTGTGTGAGCTCTGCCAGCTAAAAGTCTTTAGCTTATTTGTCAGGGTCAAAGTAAAGCTAAATAAGGAAGAAATCTACATCTTTAAAGCGGTTCTAAAGCCTTAAGGTTTTCCACCTTAATGCATTCTATGCATTAAGGTGAGAAATCTTCTGTGCTGCAGCCCCCCCCCCCCCCACATGCCCCCCTTTTCCTTACTTGAGCCCACCCCAGTGATGTGCAGGACAGCAGTGGTTCCCACCACTGTCTATCTCCTCACTGGGCAGCTTGATAGCAGTGGGAGCCATTGGTTCCCGCTGCTGTCTATCAAATGCTGTGACATAGGAAAGGGGGGCAGGGCTGAGTCAGTGGGCTGTGTCAATTGACGCAGCAGCTTTCCATAGGGGCACCATCAAAAATGAGGGGCCTGAAGCGCCATCGGGGGAACCCAGAAGAAAAGGGTCGGGCTGCTCTATGAAAAACCATTGTTGGGTTTTTTTTGTTTTTCGTTTAAATTAAAATAACAAACTAAGGTTTACAACCACTTTAAGTATGGTGGGACAGTCATATTTACTTATTACAAATGCTGTGTTTCCTGTTCAGCAACACAGGAAAATGAGTAGCTCATCCTCATTTTGATGCCAGTCTAGCAGCCACCACAGACCTAGTGGAAGCAAGCCATTATGTGGCTTATCCTGTTATCTCAACAGCTGTCCATCAAGGATGCCCCCGGAAGCAGGCTGACAGACTAGACTGCCCAATAGAAGGAGAACCTAAATATCTGCATAACAGCAAATATAATCATCCAATAGATGGAGGAACTAAATATCTGCATAATAGCAAATATAATCATCTGTACAAGACAGTAACAATGTGAATGTGACTTAAACAATTACATTCAGGTAACATTTACAATGATAATTCAAAATGTGTACTTCATGAAAACCCCAAATAGTTTTCCTTTAAAGACTAAGTTCACCTTTTCATGGAAAAAAAAAAAAAAAGGAAAAAAGGTGAACATTGTACACCCCCCCCCCCCCCCCCACTGTACATACCTCTGTGGGTGATGAGCTGGCAGTGCCCATGCAGTAGTCGGGGATTTGAAATCTCTGCTCTTCTTTTTGCAGGGCTTCCAGGGCAGATCAGAGGAATTCTGACTGGTCAGCGTCATCACAGAATGTCACTTTGAACTGTCCTAGAAGCACTGCACAGAGAAGAGGGAGGAGGGTAGGGATCCCTGGACCACGGCGTGGGCCCTGACAGCTCAGCACCCACAGAGGTAAGTAGAGGGGCTGTGGTGGGGGTGAAGAGCCAGTGTGGTGTTAGTTCACCTTTTCATTTTTTTCAGTAAAGGTGAACGCTCTAAAACTGGAGAGTAGCAAGAGGCTATAGAGCAGGGATATGCAATCAGCGGACCTCCATCTGTTGCAAAACGGCAAGTCCCATCATGCCTCTGCCTCTCGGTGTCATGCTTATTGCCGTCAGAGTCTTGCTATGCCTTATGGGACTTGTAGTTCTGCAACAGGTCTGCTAATTGCCTATCCCTGCTATATAGTATACTCCACTGAATAGACTTTAAACACACAATGCATTGCATAATAAAGAACTGGTAAGGGCTCATGCACACAGGCCTTTTGTACAGCTGCTGTTAGGGGTGTCTGACGTTTTGTTTTTTAACAGCCTCTAAATGCCCCTCCATGTTAGCCTATGTGTCCATGCACACATGAACTGTCAGAGGCATTTGGAGGCAGTAGGAAAAAAAATAGACAGCCTGTGCTTCCAGGAGCAGTAAAAACTGAAAATACAGGTAAATGTTGCAACAAGCTGATAGCCGCGTTTGGCGTTTTTACATTATAGGGAGTGTTTTTACTGAAAAAGAGCCAAAAACGCTAACGCCAAAAAACATAAAAAAAATACGGCCATAAACCCTGTTCAAAAAAGCAGCTAACCGCGCGTTCGACGCTTTTTCCTGGCAGCAGCGCTGGCGTTGTTAAACGTCCTGTGTGCATGAGACCTAAGAGTTGATAACATTCTTTAAAATTTCATTTTAGTGTGCAGAAGGTTAGAAGCACACTGGATTTCTATTAGAATCAACGTTTTTTTCTGTTCTTTCAGAAAATGTACTTGGCCTGAAAAAAAGAAAACAAATGCAGCCATCACATCTTAGGACTGATAGGCTGCAATATATAAGATTTTTAGTTGGGGGTTAAATATACTTTAATTTCCTTTTATGTTGCTCGAGTAAAAACTGGGCGTTTTCATGTGTTTTTTTTTTTTTTTTTTGAGTTGAAGCTAAATGAGCCATTAATTAAAGTTAAAGAAATAGCTTAATAAGAAGGTCAAAGCTTGGTGCTGCAGCCACTGGGTGAGAATTTACAATTCTACGATGTCCTGCCAAGTAAAATCTACTCAATTAAGTGGCACTGTGGTGAGAAACAGATCATGCCAAATAAAAAAAAAAGAAGGAATTAAAAAAAAAAAAAAAAAAAAAAAAGCAAAAGCCAGCTGGGCTACCGCCAAAAGGTAACAGAAAAAAAAAAAAAAAAAAGAAGGCACCCCTTATTTTCCTCTATAAGAACATAATGCTTCGCATCTCCCACCCCCTCCCAACTTATCATAAAAGGGCTGTATGTCACAGCTTTTAGTTAAGCAATCAATTAAAAACCAACACCACACGGTGGTGAAAAGTGCAGCTGTTTCCAGCATCACAAAAAGGGTTAAAAACAGTCCTACCAAATAATACAGATACCATCAATAAAATACAGGTTGAGTTGCTGTCAGCTTGTAAAAGTCCAAAAAAAGGCAGGGTTTATGATGGAATTTATATTCCTATGTCATATTTGTTAAACACTGGTCTGTGATTGGTTTAGTAGCTGTTTTCGTGGCCGGCCAAGATGTACAAGTTGCTGTGAGCTGTCGGGTTGGATGTAGGTCTGCTCTCCAAAACCACCACCCTGTGTGAGAGAGAGAGAGAGAGAGAGAGAGAGAGAGATAAGGAAGGAGCTTCAGTACTGAAAAGTCTAGCTACGTTCTACACTCATTAAAAAAAATAAAAAAAACTTGCTCTAGATATACATAGCAATCATGTTAGGGAACCATTCTGATTGGTTAGTAGGAAATGCAGCTGTCTACAACAGCCAGGTTTGATAGCTAGAAGAGGAAGGTATGGGAAGCGCCACCATCTAAGTGCAGATTGTTAGTAGTAAGAAAAATAATTTTACTTTCCTCCATAATTCAAAAATGTGCACTCACCTTTTATAGAAGAGTTAAAAGCATGTGTATATCCAGATGGAGGAACTGCAAACTGTGCAGCCATCAGCTGTTTGGAGAAGGGAAGCAGATGTCCGGGAGTGAGCCAGGGCCAAGACAGCGATGCAGGAGGATTCCAAGATTTATGTGGAAGGCCTGGGGACATGTTTTGGGAGCAACAAGGACTGCAGCTTTGTCAAACAGATGGTTTAACAAAGGGGCAGGCCTTTTTGCCCAAAAATATGTAGCCATGCCCCCACGCCTTCCATGTCATCCTTTTGGAATCCTCGGCTCCAGCCCTGGCTCACTCCTGGACATCTGCTTCCCGCTCAGACTGACACAATCTTTCCAGCTGCTTCTACAGCCCGATTCAGCCACAATCCTGCCGAGCTCTGCAGTTCTGCCATCTGGATATACACGTGTTTTTTAACTCTTCTATAAAATGTGCAAATTTTAGAATTGTCCTTGGTTTACTAACAATCTACACTTAGATGGTGGAGCTTCCAATACCTTTCTCTTTACACAAATTCAAGAGCATTATCCAATTCTCTTTTCATCTACCTAGTTTTGGTAGGTACCCACTCCCACTTTCAGTTAGATCACCACCGAAAGTTCGCCTTCTTTCCTTCCTATATCCTCTTGGGACAAGTCACAGGTCTCAAAAGGCTGTGGGACATTCGCACAGCACGGCTCGCCCATGTGCACTGAGAAACTGGCTGTAAAGCAGCAAGGGGTCACAGACGGCTTCCCATACTAAACGTGCCAGCGATGGGGATCCAAAGAACACCGATGAACCATACTGCGTGAGGATAGCGCTGGATCCCTGGACCGGTGGATACACAGGAAACTCACCCAAGCTCTACTGCAATGTTGAGATACATATGAGGTGAGTGTCAGTGCTGTCACATCCACTGTAGATCCATAAAGTCAAGGAGCCGGCAACATGAATGCTTTTTAGCTTTCAACTTTATTCAAGCGCTACAGCAATTGTAACATTGGAAAATCGAACGCGTTTTGGCCAAAACCTTCCTCGTAAGCTATGAGAAAGGCTTCGGCCGAAATGCGTTAGTTTTTATGAAGTTACAATTGCTGTAGTGCTTGAATAAATTTGAAAGATGAGAAGCATTTGCATCGCCGACTCCTTGACTTTATCGATCCCTGGACTGGAAAGTGTCCTTTTTTTGTAATTTTTTTTTGCAAACTGGTTGAAGATCCTCTTTAACACAAAGTGGTCTCAAAGGCACCTTAGTGAACTTTGGAAAGTGCAGAAAAAATAAGTATTTATTTCAACACAGAAGTCCAAAGACAGCAAGCCAATGCGATTCAGGGGCAACAAGGTTCTTAACTGGCTGGTTTGAATGTAATGTTGGACTTGGGTTAACAGAGGGTTAGCTGAACTCTGCAATAAACTGGCTCTTGTAATGCCAGAATCATGCCTCAACAGTGGGTAAAGTATGATATTAGTATAAAAACAGCTAAGTTTACTTTTAAGTAAACAGCACAAAAACGAAAGCATTATTTTTTTAATGGTTTCTATGAGATGGAAGCTAGCACAGTGTAAAATAAAGTCCACTAGACCAATATAAACGCGAATTGAGTACTGTATAGTCAGTTTTTCCAATATTTGGTTCTAGAATATTACCTGTCCGATCCCAGCAGGCGAAAGACTCTTGATTCATCTGAAATCTCTTGTGTAACCTAAAAGAAAGGAGAGAACTTATCTTTATTTTCTGCAGTTAAAGTGTTCCTAAAGTTTTATTTTTTTCCGAAAATAACACATATGTCATACTTACCTGGTCTGAGCAATGGTTTTGCAGAGAGCAGCTCCGATCCTCCTCCTTCTCTGGGGTCCCCTCTGGCAGTGCTCCTGGCTCCTCTTTCCTTCTGAGTGCCCCTACTTGCTATGGAGACACTCGTGCAAGCTCAATCTCGAGCTGCACTGTGTGCATCTATTGATATACACAGTGTGGCTCAGCCCTGCCCCCCCCCCCATTTCCCTGCTCACAGGAGTTGATTGACAGCAGCACAGGAGACAATGGCTTCCATGGCTGCTGACCCTCCTGTGAGAGGGGGAGAGAGGAACAGCGCTGCTGCAGACGTGCACAGTTCTGGATCGAGATCAGACTCAGGTATTTTAGAAGGAGCTGGGGGGAGCTGAACATGTAAAGTTTTTTTTTACCTTAATGCTGAGAATGCATTAAGGTAAAAAACCTTTTACCTTTATAATCACTTTAAATAATTCAGGTAGGTACCCTCCCTGCCGCCAGCATATGAATGGACAGTAAAAGGAGAACCAGTAGATTGATGAGCCCTTCTTTCTGCTCTTTCCTCATATCGGCAGGTTTCTTGTTGGCTCACGGGCACTGCTACACGTGATTGGCTCCTTTTGCTGCTTCTCTATCACCCTGCCTGAGCACTTTAGTACAGGGATTGCAAGAGGTGGATACCTAGTCAAATTCATGTACTCATACTGCTTGCATTTACAAAAATACAGTTCATAAGATATTAACATACAGAACTGAATAATATGCGTCTTTTATATTTTCCTGAAGTTCGGCTTTAAAGACTAAGGAACTTTCTCACAAAGTCTCCTTACTCTTTTGCTCCCAACCTCTAAAGCAGATGTAGCCTACCCTTCCTGCTCAAACCACTTTACTTACCTGGATATCGCTCTGAGGCCTATGGCACTGTTTTACATTGCTTCTATCAGCCATACAGAAGTCGATGGAGCTGAATGTGCAGACATCACTGTGGGCCTAGGACTGAGATCTAAGTATAGTGATTTGAAGGGGGAGCTTGGGCTACAACTGCTTTAGGGGATGAGCAAAAGGGTAGGTAAACTTTGCTTGAAAGTTTCCTTACCCTTTATAAAGAGGACAAGTTTGCTTTAAAGCAGAATTATATGCAAAACAAGAAAAAGGTCTGTTAGGGCAGTTTGCATTGCCGCTGTCAACTGAAGTTTGATTAAAGGAGACGTATGGTCAAAGCTTTTTTGGCCACACTTCTCCCATGGATCACAGGAGGGCAGTTTGTTCTACCCAGTGACCTGTTTTCAGTCAGTCAGCTAATTTCGCTCAGCCAGTCCAGGCTCTGGATTGATTCTGACTTTACAGTCAGGATCCACTCAGATGCCTGGACCAGCAGCCGGCTCAGCCTCTCAGCGACCTGTTGAGAGGCTGAGCCAGCCGCTCCCACCCCTCCACAACTCAGCGCTCTAGTGAGCGCTGGAGGGGCAGATTAGAGGGCCAGTAAACTAACAGTCACCGGCTCACTGCTCACTGGACTGATAACGGAGTGATCAGTGGTCTTTGATCGCTCAGTACCCAGTCTTAGAAGCAGCGCAGGACACATCCAGCATCTCAGTGATGCTGCATTCACCTGGGTAAGTATCATTGTTTGTTTGTTTTTTAAACCCCATACTTGTCTTTTAAAAAGGGAGTAGTACAGCCAAAGCTTGTTTGGCTATACTTCTCTTATGGATCACAGGAGTGCAGTTCGTTTTACACTCCTGTGACCCGTTTTCAGCAGACAGTGGGCTGAAGCCTGCTGTCGGCTGACGTTACAGAGCCGCTCCAGGCTTGAGCAAGATCACAGCAATGAAGTTGAGATCTGCCCACAGCCCACAGCCTCTCAGTGAGCCGAAGAGAACCTAAGCCTTGAGTCGATGCTGCATCCACCTAGGCAAGTTTGATTCAGAAAAAGAAAAAAAAAACTCCATACTTCTTTTTTAAGCATAAAGCAATAAATTTAAGGATAAAGTAATAATTTAAGAAAGCTACACAATTCCAACACACAAAGTTAGGTGGGAATCTATCTTAAACTCACCTCATTGGATCTGAAGTTCTTTCCTTGCATGCCATGCTTCCAGAAGGCCAACACACTGTCCTGCAGGCATACTGCAAAAACATACAAGTCATTATTAAGGGAGGTGTCAGAAAATCTCCACTTGTTCCAAACTATATGCATAGAGAGCAGATTAAACCGCACTGAAGGGCGCCATTTACACACTCACCAACTGACTCGATGTGGAAGTCAAAGCTGAGCTCTGAGGCCAGTTTTCGACTAGACTTCAGCCTTCCATGGAGATTTACTATTTTTACATAACCTAAAAAAAGATCCAGTATAGGATCATTATAAAGCACAGCAGCGATCAAAATCAGGCAGAAACATCAGCAAGCTGATGAAGCAAAGGCTGAATGACTTACGGTCCAGGCAGACCAGCACGGTGTCTCTCTCCAGCTGCGTCACATGTATTGAATCAATTTGGTGACCCTCTGCCGAGAGATGTAAACATTGAGCAAAATCATCAGGTTTAGAAGTGGAGAGCTAGAGTATAATGTCAGCTTTTCTAGGGGCTATGAAAGAAAAGGTTGGGAAAACACTGTGCTATGTAGTGCATAGGACTAGGCTACTGTATATAAACTATTATTAAATAGTAAATATGGGTTTTATTTCCTTTTTTTACAGGCTTGTACTCACTGTCAACACTAATCCTTTATTCACAGTGTATAAGGTAACATTATGGTTCAATAGCCATCCGAGTACATGACATGATTAGGTGTTAAACTGAACCCGTCCTTTGCACCTCCCTACCCCTTTCCTCCCTCACTCCAAAGTCATTTGTTGGAGCTTACAAGGGGCTATGGACTCCTTTTTCTGGCCCCACGTGACAGCGGTAAGTCAATCATAGGGAACCTTTTACTATTTCATGGGAAAGAGGGAGTAGATCACATGCTCAACCATACCCAGGAGTTCCAAGTATTCCTCCACAGTCCTAACAGCCGTTCTAAAGCCGACCATAGATGGATCGAATCTCGTTTGGTTCAGCAGGGACTGGCCAAGATTTGATCCATCTATGTGCAAGCTGATTGGATCAACTTGGGTACATCAATCAACTTGGTTACAACCAGCCTTCGGTTACTGCCGGCGGCTGATAGCTGTAATCAATGTGTTCTGCCACCCGGGAAGGCTCCCCGCCGGCAGAACACAATGACTCTTCAATAGGGATTCCCCCATTAACATGATTGTGTTGATGGGTGAATCAAGCAACTTTCTTTCCTTCCACTCATGGTGGAAGGAAATAAAATTGCATAATCTATGGGCTGCTTAAGGGGCCATTCTGCTGGGTGTGAGAGAATTAAGTCATTCATTTCTTTTGGGCAAAGGCAGAATTTGCAACTTAAAATGTATGATGTACTAGAGGCCTCTCTTGATTTGGACTACAAACACCCCCCCAATTATCACTACATAGGGGGAAATGTTTTGTACTTTACCAAAGATAGCTAAAAAATCTGATAACATTGTTTGAAATTTCAGATTGTTGCAAAGGAATTTACTGGCAGGATCAACAGGTATTTCTCTATACTTGGAGAAAATATTCTTAGCCTGAAAATGATTTGGCTGTGTCCTTCAATGGAGTGGAGAAAAATACCACAGCCACCACATCTAAGAACTGGTAAGCTGCAATATATTACATTTGGATACCCTTTAAAAACAATGAAAGTTTTATGTTTTCACTACAGATTCTTCGGAGGTCAGTGAAGAGGTGGGTACCTGTTCCAATCTTTGTAAACCAGGAGGAGGCAGAGCTCAGGTTAATGGTCTCAAACTGAACAACCTGATTGGATTCTATTCCTCTGCTGACCGCCACACACACCATGGGGTATTCCTGCTCTGGAATCACCAGCATTTCAAACACCTTCAGTGGGCTTGGAAGGGGGAAGTCAAAGTGCTGCAAGACAAGAAAGCGACTATAAGAACCTGCGCAGATGACAAGCAGTACATTGATTCTACTTGCATTTAAAAATAAAGAGATAAAATATTAAAGAAAAAGGGCCAAAGCTGTTTTTGGCCCTACTTCTTCTGGGGATCACAGGAATTAACTACGTTTGCACTCCTGTGACTCATTCAGCAGACAGCAAGCTAAAGCCCGCTGTAGGCTGATGTTACTCAGCCAGTCGACAGTCTGAAGAGATCCCAACGTTAATATCAGGATCCGCCCAGATGCCTGACCGGCAATCTCTCAGCACGCTGCTCAGAGCCTGAGCCAGTTGCTCCTGCCCCCTCCACAGCCCGGCGCTTTAGTAAGTGCCGGAGGAGCAGAGCAGAGAACCAGTGACTGACAGTCACGTCTCTCTGCTCACTGAAGACCAAGAACTGCACAGCCATCTTTGATCGCCCAGTTCTCGGTCTTAGAGGCTATGGGACCGATGCTACATCCACCTAGGTGAGTGTGTTTCTTTTTTTCATGACTTTGTTTTTCTTTTCTTCTTGAAGAAAAATCCCTTGTTGTACAGAATCTATTTGATAACCTAGAAACTGAACTTGCTGAGCTGGATTGAAGTTTCATTTTTGAAGGTTCACAACCCAGCCCAAGGCTTCCAAATGACTGTGGGACTTGGCCAGGTCTACCTGCAATTTTTCTCTGGAAGGGGCAAAGAAGAGTAGGTTGTCCAGATATGGGATTACTGCAATTCCATGTAGACGGAGAGGAGCGAGAGTTTACGCCATTATTTTTGTAAAAATTCATGGGGCGGATGAAAGACCAAAAAGGGAGGGCCTTGAACTGTGGATGCAGCACCTCCTTCCCCATATTTATTGCCAGCCTGAGGAACTTTTGAGACTGAGAGGCTTATAGGCACATGCAGGTATGCAGCTCTTAAATCGACTGATGCTATGAAGCATCCCTTGGTTAAGAGATTTCTGACCGTAAAGATGGAGTCCATGCGGAATCTCCTGTATCAGACTGACCTGTTTAAAGGTTTGAAGTTGAGAATGAGACGAAACGTTCCCGACTGTTTCTTTACCAGGAAAATATGGGAATAGAAACCCTAATGACGTTCCTCTGGAGATACCTGAATCACAACCCCATGTTGCATCAGATCCCCTAACAGGTTCTTCATGGCTAGGGCCTTTGTTGTGTCCCTTGGCAGGTCTGTTACAAAGTATCTTTCTGGAGGATGATCTGAAAACTCTATTTTGTATCCCTGGGCCAGCAGGTCTAGAATAAAAGGGTTTTCGGTCATGCTTGACCAGTGAGGACTAACTCAGGGATGGTGTTGTAAGAGAAGAGCAAAAAGATTGGATGGTAGCATCCAGCTCTTTCTTAACAGAGGCGATTAAATCGCTGCATGCAGAAGAAGCTTCTTCCTTAACTAAGTAGTCAATGCAAATTTGACACTATGGGGGTTATTTACTAAAGGAAAATCCACTTTGCACTGCAAGTGCACTTGGAGGTAAAGTCGCTGTAGATCCGAGGGGGACATGCAAGGAAAATAAATAACAGCATTTTAGCTTGCACATGATTGGATGATAAAATCAGCAGAGCTTCCACTCATTTCAGATCAACCCCTTAGATTTAGAGCGACTGCACTTCCAAGTGCACTTGCAGTGCAAAGTGGATTTGCCTTTCGTAAATAACCCCCAAAGTCTTCTCCCAACCCTTGGGTAACTTCACTTTACATGAGGGGCACTTCTTTTTGATCGTTGGATCAGAGCTCCTAGCCTGACAAAAAAGAAAACAAAAGCGTCCCAGTGAGTCAAACCTGTCTCCTAACAGGCTCACCACAGATGCACAGGTAGTACAACAGCCAACTCCATGTGACCAGACAGGTCCCAACCACCAGGGGGGAAAAAAAATGGAAAGAGAGAGAGGCACCACAGTATACAGGGCAGACCCCATATACCCCCTTACCCGGGCCTTGCTGGTGCCTGTCCCGCTTGTCGATGCCACAGAATCCATCGTGGTGCTGCGCTTGTATGTGGCTTAGAACGCCGGTTCCAGAGTCCATCAGCACCTCTGCGCCGCACCGTAACACTCCTCCCCTCTCCCAATGCGCAATTTCCAGCGGAAATGACGCCATGCGCCTGTTCCACGGTGCCGCCCCTTGCCGGATACTTCACTTCCGGCCGGGTCTCTACTCTGCCACCAAAAAGATGGAGGAGGCCTGTAGCGCTGACATGTTGGGAATCCCGCGAACGGCTGCCTCCACCTAGGAGCAACCCCCAGAACAGTCGAGATCCTGACTCCCTCTGGGTGTTCCCTTGCCGGAGGAAACACAAAAACTGACGAGCTGTGGGGAGAGGCCTCCCTTTAAAGTTTAGTGGAGTTGGTGTTTCCTGTTTCCTAGTGGATGGAGCCACTCTCTCAGGTGCTGTCCTGAAAGACGTTTAGGGAAAGTGTTGTATACAGAAGATTCTTTATAAGTAATGTCCCTATAAGACAGGTGCAGTTCAGCATTGAAGTATTCTAGGTATCATTTTTTTTTTTAATTTTATTCTGGTGATGACCGAGTCGCTTTAAAGTTTTTACGTACACTCAATGCAAAAATTGCAAGTTTTACTGGTAAATGTTTATACACACTGACAATTAAATAGATTAAAAACTCACAATAACATGCATTGTTTCAAACAGGAAATTACTAACCCGTATCAACATGAACTTCTGCATGGGCTCATACCACTGCAATAGCACAATACCAGAGGGCAGTGCCCCACACAAATACTTGTGCCCTGTGTATGGGTTACGTACTGTAAGGAGAGAAAGATAAGGCGTCAGTAACATGTGACTTAACGGGGGATAATCAAAAAAAATCTGTCACAAAAGTTTAAATACAGTTTCATCTTTATTGAATGCTTTTACAATCTGTACAGATGCCAGTCTGTTCTGCAAGTATTAGTGAAGAAAAAATGTGCTGCCCCCTGTAGAGTGATCTGCAGTAGACTGCTTTTCAGAGGGCACTTATTAGGCCTCTGGGGAGGTGCTAAAAAGCCCCATCATTGCCGGTTTTAACCATGTAATCCTGCACCACAACCGCGTGAACGGCATTCTATTGTGGATCAGCCCCATTCACTATAATGCCATGACCATGAAGAAAAGCAATGTGTACAGCCCCTTCTGGGCTGCTGTGTTTAGTTAAGGTGCAGCTCAATCGCCTATTTCAAGAGTAAACTAGTCTTAGACTAGGATAAATTAGACAATCAAATATTTCTCACAATAAGCTGTATGGAATACTGTATGCTAAAGTGCCTAATGATTCGATACAATCATTAACCAACTGGCAAAGCTTGCACTCCCTGCCGACTGCAGAGCTATTGCTCTTTCTCAACAGAGGGTGTGTCAGACCACTGCAGTTCAATCAATGTTTTTACAGAGTGAGCAACACTTCTTAGCTGTAGGCTATTGGCAGTTACATAGACACCAAAAAACTGTCATTTTGGTGCACCCAGGAAATTTTGTGAAATGGCTTAACTGGGTTTGAAATAAAGGTGGCCATACGTGGGTCTTTTGTTTTTATTCAACCAGGGGGCTATATAAAAAAAAAAAAACTAACCTGATTCCCCAATCAACACACTGGATGCATAAATTCTCCCTGCTGAGTCATTGTATTCTGAAAGTGGGGAGGCTTCCGCGTCATCAGAATACACAGATCAGGGCTGCAGTCTATAGCTTGCGGCGTTAATCGAGTAAACAAAATACCAACAGGCCGGTAGGCCAACCACAGAGGCCACAGCTGGATCAAAATTCAGTCAGTCCCTGATAAACTTGTACAACATCCTCATATGTGGATACTTACCAATACAGCACTTGTGGCAACCCTTTGTTTCTGGGATCTTTGTAGTGAGTGAAAACTTCCTGCAAGGGGAAACACAAAACCAATTACATAGTGAAAATATTACAAAAATCCAGAATGTTACTACGATGATGCATACTTCATTAAAGCGCTAGTAAACTGCACAAAAATGTCCCCTGCATATTAATAGCATAATGGTGCTGGTATGCCTCGCATACTAGCATATTATGAAAGACCCACCTCAGAACAAAGCCCTCCAGTGGCACGCCATCACCGCTGACAGGGCTTCCGTCTTCACCCGGTCTTCCTTCTGGGTTCGCGGGTTTTGGCTGTTTGCATGGCCAAGCCGCGATGATGTCATTCCCCACGCAAATCACAGCCGCAGTATGGTTCT
Organism: Lithobates septentrionalis; assembly: GCA_037952835.1. Lineage (NCBI taxonomy): Eukaryota > Metazoa > Chordata > Amphibia > Anura > Ranidae > Lithobates > Lithobates septentrionalis. The sequence goes on along the minus strand of JBBDGP010002038.1, from coordinate 92,297 downwards.
TTCAATGGACTGCGCGCTGTCCATTAAGAGCGATGTGCGAATGCACTGGTAGCGTCACTGGCTGCTAATATAGTAAATATCTCCTAAACGGTGCACATTTAGCTGATATTTACTCTACCTATAGGTAAGCCTTATTGTGTCCATGCGGTCACAGCACCGGTCTCTGCTAGATCGGACAGTGCATCCCTGTGTTTCCTCTCATCTACTTTAGGCATTACAATGATAAAGCCCCTGCTTTCCCTCTCATGGATACCTGATGTTACATTTTTTGAGAGGTTCCAGGCTGTGGCCGGCTGCTGTTTCCAATTCAGTTCAGATACTTTTTACCTGTGATCAAATTGCGATCATCTGCATGCAATCACTATTGGCAGTTTTATGCAACCTTACCTTACTCTATTGAATCTCTAGCTCCTGAGGAAGCGTTCTGTGTAACGCGAAACATGTAGAGCAACTAGAGAACATCTCACCGTGGATTACCAAACCTGCTGCATCTTGTTTGCTATAACCATGTGCCTGTCTACTGTTCAATGCCCAGGGGAAGTATTTCTCCTCTATATGGACTAAGTGATATATTTGTACATTTATAATTTCCCTAATGCTACACAAGCTTGCAGGATAGGATCCATACGGTGTATTATTACTAGGGTTTATATCTAGCCTGAATTGTTTTTAATAATCTATGTGTGTCCATTGTCTTTTTATAATTTTCTAATAAAATACCCCTATCAAATTTACTTTTTGTAGTTTAATACTATTGTGCCTTTAAAGTCCCATTCCTAGATTCTTTCTATTCACAATCCTAATCCTGGGGACGCTGGCACAAATTACTACTGAGTACCTGCAGAGTCACCCTGCTTATTGAGGTACTTTAGCACTAGGTCCTTCTTTTGATGTAGAAGGGAAGCGGTCACCACGAAGGGACCAATCACCTTTACCAGGGACCACAGTGAGTAACTGAAGCAAGTACCCGAACCATATTTTCACCGAAAGGGCACGGTGGAGAATCAGGAAACTTCAGGCGGTGATCAAGTCAGGGACCCAACCAGTGGAGGAAACGCTTGCAGAGCAGCCTTGTGAGTCAAGCCAGGGACCGAGCCCGTTAGCAGGGGTGAAGCTTGAGAAATATCTGGAGTGCCAAGCTAGGGTCCCAGCAGAGAAGCAGGGGCGACACTTGAGGGGATACCACCGCCAACCTTGGTGGCGCTCAAGGGATTCATAGTCAGTGAATCAGTGGGTCTAGTGAGAGACTGGGAGCTCAGTGTTGAACTACAAGAAGCAGTTGTAGTGGAGCTGAAAGAACTGTTACGTTAGAGTTAGGAACTGTTAAAGGACTATTGCCATAGGAGACAGCATTCCTGCAAGTGCCGATGTGGCTTCTTGCTGGAGCCTTTCTCTGCACGGCTGTTATCCTATTGAAGTCTCGGAGTCTGCCAATTGAGTTTGCAACTATCTAAGGGTGTCCTGGCCCTAACCCCTTTCCCCAAAAATATATAAAAGGACTGTCAAAATAAATAAAACTTCTTTTACATCCAAGAATTGTCTGGCGCCCAATGACTTTCATCATCTTTGCACCCACTATGCCTCACAACCCACCACATATTGAAGGATGTCACCCATCTTTGGCCTTGGAGGTCCTCATTAGATCAAAAGAGGTAAAAGACTTTGCTACACATGCGATCACTGCCGGCAGCTATAGAAAGGCTTCCCGCCGGTAGGATAAAATTGAACAATTGTCTTTCCTTCCACCCATTGTATTATTTATGGCTTGCCTTAGCTAGCAATGTGATCTATTACAGTGCTGAAATGTCCATGCTCCCCTCCCATGGTCGGTGCTTCCATCTTCATCCAGTTGTCTTCTAGGTTCAGAGCTTTTGGCCACCTTGATTGGCTGGGCCGGGATGATGTAACTCCCACACATGTTCACTGGGGTTATTTCATCTCCACACAAAGTCATGCCAAGACTAAGGCTGGGTTCACACTATTGCGAAATGGATGCGGAATCCCCGCATCCAATTCACAATAGCAGGAGATTGTGACCAGCTCTCTATGGAGCCAGTTCACATATCTCTGGTGCGAATTCGCACAGGAGTCTTGTGTGTCTTTTGGTCCGTTTCAGATTCAAATTCAGCCTAAAATTCAGGCAAAAATCGGACCTGAAACGGTGAACCAGGACTCACAGGACCCCTGCTGTGAGCCGCATCGGCATTAGGTGTTAACCGTGGCTAAAGAATGTAGGTGGCTCAGTGTACACTTCTAGAAAAAAAAGTGCTGACAGACAGGTAGCAGTTCCTGTGACATAAGACATAGTCCTAAATAAGCCTGCCTGTCAGCACTTTAAACAGATTTCACTTCCCATTTGGGGCTCATTTACACCAGATGCAGTTGAATGCATTTTAAAATGCAGTACAAAGTTACCTTTAGAGAGGTAAGGATGTGGAATTCCTTTCCACAGTTAATGATGCCAGCAGGGAGTGCAGATGCATTTTTTAAAAAAACCTTTTAGATGCGTTTTTCTATTCACAATCCAGCTTCCCTTCTACCTCCAACCACTGACAGGTTCTCCAGCCGGCAGAATCATCACTTCTGGTTGGACTGCAAGACGCAATCCCAACCCTGCGCTGCTCTCTCACTTCTAGATAGACCTCACACAGCCTAGCAGCCAGATGCCCCCGGGATAGGCCCAATCTCCGGTCTAGCAGCCCAGGGTAGGAAGGACACACATCCACCCAGACAGCCATTCAGGTGGCACAGAACATAGATCACCTGATCTCACCCAAAAATATAGGCTCTCTCAGCAGGCCAAGGGATTCAAGAAAACCCCTGCCCATTGGCTGAGATACCCTATATATCCATAACCTGACCTTGGGTTGCCCTTCTCATATCTAGTACCATCTAGTACCCGGCCACCTAGTGGTAGAAGAGAAAAGTGCAACAAGGCCAAACTTAGGGAGAAATTAATAGATCTCTATCAATCGACCAAGAGAACTACTCTAGGCAAGTACATTTGTGAGAAGCTCCCTGACTAAACTCCAGGGTGCTACACATGCTAAAAAATTACCAGGCTGGTTGTACTGAAAATGATTGATGGATTGACTTCAATACAACCTTGACTAGTACCTGTTGAATCAGCCAAGATTTGATCCATCTATGGCCGGCTTACGCGTGCCGTAATTTGCAAATATATTGTGCTTACTTGCACATTAAAAGAGAAGTTCCAGGCTCCTTCAGAAACAAATACAGTAGCTGCTGACTTTTAATAATAGGACACATAACTTGTCCATTATCCAGCGGGGTCGTCAATGCAGCCGCTTTTTTATTTCTTGTAAGGGGAACTGGCAGTGAAGCCTTGCGGCTTCACAGCCGGTTCCCTACTTCTCATGCGCAAAGTGCGCTGCGCTTTGGCCCAGCAGAGGGGGAAGGAGGGGTGCCGAACTTCCAGGTGACTTCTAGGCAAAATCAGCCGGAAGTGGGAGCGGTACCTGTCTAAACCAGGTATCCCCCCCCCCCCACCTCACGAAAGGTGCCAAATGTGTTAGCGAGGGGGGGGGGGGGGGGGGGGGCAAAACAAGCAAAGCGTCCCCTTTTGGGTGTAGCTCCACTTTATTGCAAAAAGCTCCTGGGGCCCAAAATCTTGCATTTGCCCTGGCGGGTTTACTTCCATTATATTTGATCTCACAATCTCAAATAGAGTAATCTGCCTATGGATAATGTTGCTGGAATTTCCTAATGAGACCGCCAGTTCCAATGTCAGTGTTCCTGTATGTTTACAGAATGTTCTGTTCTTGGGGCTAGTCAGTGCACTCCGTGTCCGTCATTGTATGGGTTCCTCTAGGTAAACATACCAAAGAACATCAGTTCCACTTTTGCAGCAAGGTAATCACTTAGTCAATACTAGTTGATGTTCTTTCAAGTAATGTGCTGGTTTATTTTCAGGTCTGCTAAAAGCTTTTCATTTACGATCCAAGTGGAAATCAAGGGCATTTTGCCGGTTCTGCTGGCTTTTCAAATGCATTTTTTTTGTATGCGGTCAAGTTAGAACGCCCAGATTTGTGACATGGTTTTGTGGTGTTACTTTTAACGTTTTTGTTCAGCTTTCTTCAGCTCGTTGGGGGTTCAGCAATGTTTTTCAGCAGGGTATGAGTTACATGCTAACAAAAACACTGCAACACATTTAAAAGATGGTTAAGAGATAAAGTGGGTAGCTTACCTGGGTAATATCCTGTCTGGAAAGCGATGCGTTTGGATATGACCTGCTAGACCAGGCTTCTTGGATTGTTCAAATAAACCTATTAGATTGTGTGAATACAGCTGCAGAGTTTTCCCTGGAGAGTAAAAGAGAGAAGAATAAAATTATAGATGGTCTGATTTCTGAAAGCTGGACAGTAAGACACATTATTGGTAAAAATTTACCTTCTGCGTTTCCAACCATCAGGTGAGAGCATTCATAGAGAAAAGAACATAAGACATTTAATTAGAAACACGTTTCACTGAAAACGTTTTAGGCATAATATGTAATGTATTTCCCAGTGTTATTCTATAATAATTCTTATAGAAACAGTTGCATACCCTAAATCTGGATAGTGTACAAGAAAAGGCTATGTTACTAATTCATACAGTCTGTACTTTCCAAGTGCGCCACCTCCCACCCAGGGCTCTCAGGGCGCCACCTCCCACCCAGGACTGCCAGGGCGCCACCTCCCACCCAGGACTGCCAGGGCGCCACCTCACACCCAGGACTGCCAGGGCGCCACCTCACACCCAGGACTGCCAGGGCGCCACCTCACACCCAGGACTGCCAGGGCGCCACCTCACACCCAGGACTGCCAGGGCGCCACCTCACACCCAGGACTGCCAGGGCGCCACCTCACACCCAGGACTGCCAGGGCGCCACCTCACACCCAGGACTGCCAGGGCGCCACCTCACACCCAGGACTGCCAGGGCACCACCTCAGATCCAGGACTGCCAGGGCACCACCTCAGACCCAGGACTGCCAGGGCACCACCTGAGACCCAGGACTGCCAGGGCACCACCTCAGACCCAGGACTGCCAGGGCACCACCTCAGACCCAGGACTGCCAGGGCACCACCTCAGACCCAGGACTGCCAGGGCACCACCTCAGACCCAGGACTGCCAGGGCACCACCTCAGACCCAGGACTGTCAGGGCACCACCTCAGACCCAGGACTGTAAGGGCGCATCACATCAAAACCCAGAGCTGTCAGCACAACACCTCAAACTCAGAGACATCAATGATCTTCCTCAGAGACCAGACACACAGGACTGTCATCTCCACGTTGCTAAGTAAAGAGATTGAGTCCTTTAGAAGTACAGGAGAGGAGCCAGAGCCTTCTGTTCTCATGTCATTTATTAGCTTCTCCTGTCTTCATTGTAGTGTGTAAATGTCACATCCCACATTTCAATGAGCCCACTGGAGCTGTGCCATCTGACATCCAATGTATCCTTTGTTCTATGCACGCAACCACCCCTCCCCTGCAGCAACAATATACCCTCCAGACTTAGCCGGGTCCCCACCTCAAGCCAATCCCCTCATCTGTAATGCTATTAACCCTTTGAGATACATACTGCTCCATACCCCAATATATTGACACATTTCTGAAAAAAAAAACTGTATTAAAAATTGAATAGGACACAGTCATTTTTAACCAACATACTGTTAAAATATATAGCTTTCTAAACCACTTGAGTTCCCAAAAGGTTTTACCCCTTCACTGCCAGACCATTTTTGCTACTTAGCACTGCGCTACTTTAACTGACAATTGCTCGGTCATGCAACACTGTACCCCAAACCAAATTTATATCTTTTTTTCACACAAATGGAGCTTTTTTAAGTATTTGATCACCACTGCTTTTTTCCCCTGATATAAATGAAAAAAGATTGTACAGTTTGACAACAAAAAAAAGTTACTTTCTGCTATAAAACATATCCAATAAAAAAGTGAAAAAAATTAATAAATAAAATTCCTTCATAAATTTTGGACAAAAATGTACTCTGCTGCAGGTCTTTGATAAAATAAAAATCCCAATAAGTGTATATTGATTGGTTTGCATTAAAGTTATAGCAGCTACAAACTATGGTATATATACTCTGCAATTTCTTCTTTTTTTATATACTGCTAAGGGCGGTGATCAGCGACTTATAATGGGACTGCGATAGTGGGACGGGCAATCTGACACTGACGGGAATTGACCAACTGCCACGACATCACCAGTGACATTAATACAGTGATAATATGTACTATACACTGTCACTGTACTACTGACACTGGCTGGGAAGGGGTTAACAACTAGGGTGATCAGGGGGTTAATTACAGTTGTGCTCATAAGTTTACATACCCTGGCAAAATTTATGATTTCTTCGCCATTTTGCAAATATGAATAACACAAAAACAGTTTTCACTCATTGTTAGCGTTTGGGTGAAGTCATTTAGTATCAATCAACTGTGTTTACTCTTTTTAAATCATAATGGCAACAGAAACTATCCAAATGACCCTGAACAAAAGTTTACATACCCTAGTGATTTTGGTCTGATAACATGCACACAAGTTTAAACAAAGGGGTTTGAATGGCTATTAAAGGTAACCATCCTCACCTGTCATCTGTTTGCTTGTAATTAGTGTGTGTGTATAAAAGGTCAATGAGTTTCTGGACTCCTGACAGACCCTTTCATCTTTCATCCAGTGCTGCACTGATGTTTTTGGATTCTGAGTCATGGGGAAAGCAAAAGAATTGTCAAAGGATCTGCGGGAAAAGGCAGTTGAACTGTATAAAACAGGAAAGGGATATAAAAAGATACCCAAGGAATTGAGAATGCCAATCAGCAGTGTTCAAACTATAATCAAGAAGTGGAAAATGAGGGGTTCTGTTGAAACCAAACCATGGTTGTGGACAAATTTTGCTTTTTGGCCACAACCATAAACACTACACTTGGAGAGGAGTCAACAAGGCCTATGATGAAAGGTAAGGAGGTGGATCGCTGATGTTTTGAGGATGTGTGAGCTACAAAAGGCACAGGAAATTTGGTCAAAATTGTTGGCAAGATGAATGCGGTATGTTATCAAAAAATACTGGAGGGACATTTGCATTCATCAGCCAGGAAGCTGCACATGGGACGTACTTGGACATTCCAACATGACAATGATCCAAAACACAAGGCCAAGTTGACTTGTCATTGGCTACAGCAGAATAAAGTGAAGGTTCTGGAGTGGCCATCTCAGTCTCCTGACCTCAATATCATTGAGCCACTCTGGGGAGATCTCAAACGTGCAGTTCATGCAAGACAGCCCAAGAATTTACAGGAACTGGAGGATTTTTGCCAAGAGGAATGGGCAGCTTTACCATCTGAGAAGATATAGAGCCTCATCCACAAATACCACAAAAGACTTTAAGCTGTCATTGATGTTAAAAGGTGGAAATACACGGTATAAAGAACTGGAGTATGTAAACTTTTTGGATCAGGGTCATTTGGGTAGTTTCTGTTGTGATTACGATTTAAAAAGAGTAAACAAAACAGTTGATTGATAATAAATGGCTTCACCCAAACACTAACCATGAGTGAAAGAAAAGTTTTTGTGTTAACATTTATATTCTCTGAAAAATGGACAAGAAATCAAATTCTGCCAGGGTATGCAAACTTATGAGCACAACTGCATGTTCCCAACTACATATAATGTGTATAAAGTAAGTTGCTTTTTACTACTAGATCTCTCAGTGTCTCATTCCTGCTTTGCAGGGATGAGAAACTGACAGATCTCTCCCTCTGTACATAGCTCTGTGTTGTTTATTAACACAGAGCTCTCCGGGCCGTGATTGCACACAGCCGATCAGCAATCATAAACGATTCACAGCCGAGACTTGCTGACAGGCTCTTGTTGTGTACAATCACAGTGTGTGCCGTCTGGGCCTAAGCCCAGAAGTAGGCTGCGAAGTACGGCGCTTTGTGGGTGGGTGGCAAGTGGTTAAGGAAACTGTTTTAGGGAGTCTGTTTTAAAGTTTCTAGCCTGAAGATCCTGTCAGTATCCGCACATCCTGTTGCAGGTGGACAATGCTAAGCTTCTGCCTTGAAGTTGACAGCATTGCTGTCAGCCTACTATTCATGCTCTTTCAAGTAGCAGTTGGGCTGCCTATCTGATAAGGAAGATGGGCAGCTGGAGGGGTGCACACAGCAAGTTGACAACAAAGCAGTGTCTTCGTGTTGTCAGCCTGCATCAGAAAGCCCTGTTACTGGCAGGATTTCCAGGTAAGAAAGTTTGCAACAGATGCACAAAAAACTATTTAAAGTAACTAAAGGCAAAAACCTTCTTTTTTTCTTTTTTGGATAGAGTGGAGAGGGATAAGAACACCCCTCAGTTTTTTTAATTGCTGTCTGTGTCCCCTTTAGGCAAATTCACCCACTTTCATTGTCCTGGTTACGGTTATCGAAAGTGAAAAAAAAAAAAATCCCAAGTTTTGGGTTGACATCAGAATAATAGAGGGGAAACCAACCAATGGGGAACACTAGTTCTGGTGACACTCCAGATGTTCCCTCACTTTGGAGGGATTTCTCCCAACTTCCTGTTTTGGCTATGTGACAGGAAGTGAAGGAAAATCTTCCCTATGGTACACAGATGACAAAAAAAAAAAAGGAAAAAAAACAAACAGGGGTTATAATCCTTCCTTATTCTATGGAAAATTGAAAAAAAAAAGTTTTGCCTATAGTTACATTTTAAGAAAACTGCACAGTGTGAGGCATAAAGCCAAACACAATGAAGCTTTTGGTTTCATTATGCTTCTACCTAGCCCAATTAGACAGCAGAATTGTGTTATTTGTATTGTATTGCTTCAGCCTGAAAGATTGTGCTCCATGGGTTACAAAATAGTTGAAATGAACGTGGGAGTCAAGAAGACATACATTCAGGGTCTATCTGAAAAACAAACATACCTGTGTGTAGAGAAGGCTATAATTTACATAGCTTATACATGTATACTTCTTTGTGCACATACATACAAAACACAGCTTGCTGTCTAAGCTGCAATCACCAAAATGTAAAGATGATGATGTCATTATGGGGTTAGAGCACATCACTAGACACTGCTCAGGAGAAGAGGGCTTGTTCATGTCTTTTCTTTTTCCGTGATGGTGGAAATCCCCTGTAAATAACATTACGCTAAGTGAAAAACTTACCTGACAAGGACATGAGGGTATTATGAATGACATACAGCCAAGTGCACTTCCGAGGAAACAGCTGCAATGCAAAGAAAAATAAATCTGAGGCTGAGGAGATAAAGAGCACCAGTCCCAGATGACTGTGACCATATAACAGGCAGGGCAGGGCCCTGGGCACTGTGGTATCAGGTAAGGTGAAGGGGGGGGGGGGGGGGGGCACCGCAAGCAGATTGAGGGGGAGAGGATTTTTGTTGGGTGGAGGAATTTGGGGGGCAGCAGGGAGTAAGAATTGTTCTAGGAGGAGAAATGTTTTTTTCTGGGTGCTACTAGGGATGATTGGGGGTGCTTGTGCTAGGAGGGGGGTTGGGGGGGGGGGTGGAGGGGGCAGAGTTTTGTGCTGGGTGGAAGGCGAATTTATGCTTAGGTGGTAATCATGCATATTAGTGCTCAATATTTTTCTGGGGGGGGGGGAGGATTTTACTGACACACAATGCTCATACTTCTTGGGGGGGCCAGTTTGGCACATTTGCCCTGGGCTCTAGGTGACCTTGCCCTGGCACTGATATCAGGTAGCCAGTCTGTATATTATTAGCCATTACCTGCTCCATTGTGGCTTCATGAAGCTCATTTAGATTCAAGGTGTAAATTCCATCCTCCGTACCAAAGATGATATACTGATCTAATAAGGAAATAGGTTATGAGTAGGTTAAACAGACAGACAGGGAGGGAAGGGATAGAAAAGTTAGACAAAGGCTAGGGCAGCCCATATATGATCTTTTTTTTTTTTGAACGAAATTAGATTCCCCCATCCACATACTCAAGCCTTCCCCACTGTTATAATATAATGATCCGAGATTATTTGGACAAAAAAATCCAACAGGCTGGTTGTACATAAGTCAATTGAGAGATCAACTTACGTACAAGCAGCCTGCTCATACATGGAACGAAATTCTGGTCGCTGCTAAACCTGACAAATTTCGATCCATGTATGTAAAGGCTCAAGGTTTTTTTTATCTTCATGAATTCTAATCATGAAGGTAAAAAACCTCCTCTGTGCAGCAGCACCCTGTCAGGATATCTAATTGACCAGACTGTGTGGACTGCACAGAGGAGACCAGAAACACATGTAAGTGAAATGGTGTTTATTAACAAGTGATAAGTGACAGGAACAAACAGTGCAAAAACCCACACAACAACCCACTACAAACAACAATGCATAAATATATATAAGTAAAGGGATATACCGTAATCGTAAACAAGCCAAGCCAAGGTCATACACAGGGAAGTCAGCATAAGGGTAAGGACGGGAACCTGAACAGGACAAGGAGAGGATGGATGGATGGGGTTCAGGGCAGGGATCCAAGGGAGCCAGGAACAGAAGGGACAGGACTAGGAAGGCCTCAGGATAGGGATTGGATCAGATCAGGACAAGGCAGATAGCAGGCTCAAGGTCAAACAGGCAGCAAGGTCAGAACGCAGGGGGAGAGAGAGAGATACCAAGGCAAGCCTATGAGGGCTTGCCGGGTATTTGTAAGGCTGTGGTAATTGACCTCACGTTACAGCTGAGCGCAGTGTGACCTGTTTGCTCCACACTGCCAGAGTGCACCCGCTGGTTGACGCCGGTACTACGGCCCGAGGATGCAACAGTGCCACCAGCAGGAAAGACCTCTTACTGCAGGTCCTAAGTGTTGGAAGACACCTGCTGATGGACACTGGTACTGCGATCCAAGAGACCGATAGCGCCACCAACGGGTAGACATTCTCATGACAGTACCCCCCCCTAAAGGAGCGGCCTCCGGACGCTCCAACAAGGTGTATCTGTTCAAAGTTCATGGCCTTCAACTGGACAGGTGAGGGCACATCAGGCCGGGCATCGGGTACATCAACCTGGACAGTGGGTACTGCTGGCATGTCAGAGTCATTAAGCTGGGCAGCAGACGACAGGAACCACTTGGGCTGGGCAGCAAACGACAGGAACCACTTGAGCTGGGCAGCAAACGACAGGAACCACTTGAGCTGGGCAGCAAACGACAGGAACCACTTGAGCTGGGCAGCAAACGACAGGAACCACTTGAGCTGGGCAGCAAACGACAGGAACCACTTGAGCTGGGCAGCAAACGACAGGAACCACTTGAGCTGGGCAGCAGACGACAGGAACCACTTGAGCTGGGCAGCAGACGACAGGAACCACTTGAGCTGGGCAGCAGACGACAGGAACCACTTGAGCTGGGCAGCAGACGACAGGAACCACTTGAGCTGGGCAGCAGACGACAGGAACCACTTGAGCTGGGCAGCAGACGACAGGAACCACTTGAGCTGGGCAGCAGACGACAGGAAACACTTGAGCTGGGCAGCAGACGACAGGAAACACTTGAGCTGGGCAGCAGACGACAGGAAACACTTGAGCTGGGCAGCAGACTGGGAAGCTGGCACATCAGACTGGGAAGCTGGCACATCAGACTGGGAAGCTGGCACATCAGACTGGCAGGTAGGCATCAAGACATCAGGCTGGAAGACAAGCTGCAAGGCATCAGGCTGGGAAGCTGGCACATCAAACTGGGAAGCTGGCACATCAGACTGGGAAGCTGGCACATCAGACTGGGAAGCTGGCACATCAGACTGGGAAGCTGGCACATCAGACTGGGAAGCTGGCACATCAGACTGGGAAGCTGGCACATCAGACTGGGAAGCTGGCACATCAGACTGGGAAGCTGGCACATCAGACTGGGAGGTAGGCATCAAGACATCAGGCTGGAAGACAAGCTGCAAGGCATCAGGCTGGGAAGCTGGCACATCAATCTGGGAAGCTGGCACATCAATCTGGGAAGCTGGCACATCAATCTGGGAAGCTGGCACATCAGACTGGGAAGCTGGCACATCAGACTGGTAAGCTGGCACATCAGACTGGTAGGTGGGCATCAAGACATCAGGCTGGAAGACAAGCTGCAAGGCATCAGGCTGGGAAGCTGGCACATCAATCTGGGAAGCTGGCACATCAGACTGGGAAGCTGGCACATCAGACTGGGAAGCTGGCACATCAGACTGCAAAGCTGGAACCTCAGACTGAAAAGCTGGAATCTCAGACTGAAAAGCTGGAACATCAGACTGCAAAGCTGGAACATCAGACTGCAAAGCTGGAACATCAGACTGCAAAGCTGGAACATCAGACTGCAAAGCTGGAACATCAGACTGCAAAGCCGGGACCTCAGACTGCAAAGCCGGGACCTCAGACTGCAAAGCCGGGACCTCAGACTGCAAAGCCGGGACCTCAGACTGCAAAGCCGGGACCTCAGACTGCAAAGCCGGGACCTCAGACTGCAAAGCCGGGACCTCAGACTGCAAAGCCGGGACCTCAGACTGCAAAGCCGGGACCTCAGACTGCAAAGCCGGGACCTCAGACTGCAAAGCCGGGACCTCAGACTGCAAAGCCGGGACCTCAGACTGCAAAGCCGGGACTTCAGACTGCAAAGCCGGGACTTCAGACTGCAAAGCCGGGACTTCAGACTGCAAAGCCGGGACTTCAGACTGCAAAGCCGGGACTTCAGACTGCAAAGCCGGGACTTCAGACTGCAAAGCCGGGACTTCAGACTGCAAGGCTGGGACTTCAGACTGCAAGGCTGGGACTTCAGACTGCAAGGCTGGGACTTCAGACTGCAAGGCTGGGACTTCAGACTGCAAGGCTGGGACTTCAGACTGCAAGGCTGGGACTTCAGACTGCAAAGCTGGGACTTCAGACTGCAAAGCTGGGACTTCAGACTGCAAAGCTGGGACTTCAGACTGCAAAGCTGGGACTTCAGACTGCAAAGCTGGAACAGGTTGGGTTACTGGCAGGATGGTATGGGTCGGGAAGAATTTTTGCTTCTTCTTTGGTTTAGCCCGTGCAGTTTTGTATGTAGGTGCAGGGCTGTAAGCAAAGAAAGTAGCTGGATCGAAGGAAGACCAAGGAACTGTAGCTAGAGAAGGGTTTTGTGGGACTGTTACAGGTGGAGGAGAAGAGACAGGTGGATTGAAGGCAGGATAGGTGCAGGAAGTAGAAACAGGGCATTGATACTTGGTGGGGGGCAGGGTATATTGGACTGCAGCTGAGGTTGCCAGGGGTGATGGGAGAAAGGACGTCTGAGCAGGCAGGTATTTAGTAGCAGGTCTGGTTTGTGGAGAGCTGACAGAAGCTGGGCATAACAGGTCTGACCATGCCTGAAGTACAGGTAGCACAAAAGTGGCCTCACATTTCCCCTGTCTGACCAGCGACTGCACTTCATCTATACAATCCTTCAACAACTGTTTGGGACAAACCGAAAAATGCTCAAAAAAGGATGCAGAGTCATCCTCCAACAGCCATACTAAGGACGCAATCTGGTTAATGCTGAAGGGGGGAGAAAAGTCATCATGGCCCTCTGGAATACAAGGCAGAGCCAGCTCTGTACACATTCCAATCAAAGGCTGAACATCCTCAAACCGTATACTGCCCTGATCGACCACAGAGTGAGCTAAACGGATAATCTCCAGCAGCTGATCACTGGACCACCCTTCCAATGTCTGGCGGAGATATTCAGAACTCTCTGTTGCCAGCAGAGCATAATAAGCAATTATGTCTGAATTCATCCCAGTAATGTGCAACAGAACCGAGATGGTTCCCTTGTGCAGCCACTTCTGGTCAGAGATGGCCTTGGTATACTGTCAGGATATCTAATTGACCAGACTGTGTGGACTGCACAGAGGAGACCAGAAACACATGTAAGTGAAATGGTGTTTATTAACAAGTGATAAGTGACAGGAACAAACAGTGCAAAAACCCACACAACAACCCACTACAAACAACAATGCATAAATATATATAAGTAAAGGGATATACCGTAATCGTAAACAAGCCAAGCCAAGGTCATACACAGGGAAGTCAGCATAAGGGTAAGGACGGGAACCTGAACAGGACAAGGAGAGGATGGATGGATGGGGTTCAGGGCAGGGATCCAAGGGAGCCAGGAACAGAAGGGACAGGACTAGGAAGGCCTCAGGATAGGGATTGGATCAGATCAGGACAAGGCAGATAGCAGGCTCAAGGTCAAACAGGCAGCAAGGTCAGAACGCAGGGGGAGAGAGAGAGATACCAAGGCAAGCCTATGAGGGCTTGCCGGGTATTTGTAAGGCTGTGGTAATTGACCTCACGTTACAGCTGAGCGCAGTGTGACCTGTTTGCTCCACACTGCCAGAGTGCACCCGCTGGTTGACGCCGGTACTACGGCCCGAGGATGCAACAGTGCCACCAGCAGGAAAGACCTCTTACTGCAGGTCCTAAGTGTTGGAAGACACCTGCTGATGGACACTGGTACTGCGATCCAAGAGACCGATAGCGCCACCAACGGGTAGACATTCTCATGACACACCCCCAGCCCCCCCCCCCCACCTCAATACTTACCTGAGCCCCATCTCGATTCAGCTCTCCAGGGACGTTCCCTCCTCATTGGCTGAGACATGGCTCCCACTGCTGTCAATCACAGCCAGTGAGTCGATAAGGAGAGAGAGGGGGCCAGGCCGAGCTGTGGCTCTGTGTGAGAATGGACACGCAGAGCCGCGGTTCAGGAGTGAGCCTTCTCGAGTGCCCCCACAGCAAGCTGCTTGCTGTGGGGGCACTTGGCAGCAGGGAGGGGCTAAGAGCGCTGGCGAGGGACCCGAGAAGAGGAGGATCAGGGCTGCTCTGTGCAAAACCAACTGCACAGAGCAGGTGGGTAGGACATGTGTTTTATTTAAAACATAAAATAAAAAATAAATAAAAAAAAAAAACTTTAATATCATTAAGGATTGTAGCAGGAAAAAAAGTTGGCTCAGCCAAGGTGAATTTCCCAAGTCCACACTGAGTGCATGGATGGTAGACTTGAGTCAGTGTTTTTTCGTTAAACCAGCTGGTTGAACGAAAAATACTGCATCATCTATAGGCTTCCCTAGGGAAATGAGAAGGAAGATGGCTGGTGCCAACACAGATACATAGGTCAGAGTCTCAGATGATGGTAAGGACATCAGTTTGTAAGGCAGAGCATTAAACAGCAAAGCAGAACATTTTATAATAGAGGTCCACCGATATTTGGCTTTTTTTTACTTAATCGGCCGATTGTGCTGATAAAAAAAAACGATTATAACTTCAGCGGGACTTGCAAATGACTTCTGTAATAGAAGTCAATGCAAGTTGCCTGACATTATCTGTGGAAAGCCTTCTCTCCTCCTCTGGGCAGCCTGCCAAGTCTGATAAGAAGAAACATTGTATCTCTTCAGGTTCTTTTATCAATAGACTGAACTCTGTGTGTAGAAGTTCTCAGTTTAACCATTTAAAGACAATCTTTTCTGACACTTGTTGCTTACAAGTAAAAATCCTGTATTTTCTCCTAGAAAATCACTTAGAACCCCCAAACATTATATATATTTTTTTTAGCAGAGACCCTAGGGAATAAAATAGCGGTTGTTGCAATATTTTATGTCACGCGGTATTTGCGCAGCGGTCTTTCAAACGCAATTTTTTTTTTAAAAATACGCTAATGAAAAAAAAAAAAAAAAGCAGTAAAGTTAGCCCATTTTTTTTCGTCCAAAAGTTTTGAATACCTGTTTTTGTGTATTTAATATTTAAGATAAAGTTATTTTTTTTTTAATCTAAATTATACATACAAGTGAACTGATTGGAGGTTTGTTTTGTTTAATAAATGTTTAAATGTAAAAAATTTTCAGTATCACTTATTACTTAAGGCTGCTTTCACACTGGAGCGGGCAGGCATTGACGGTAAAACGCTGTTAGTTTTAGTGGCGCTTTACCGTCATTTTAGCGGCGCTATTCGGCTGCTAGCGGGGCGCTTATAACCCAGCTAGAGGTCGAGGAAGGGGTTAAATGCGCCCCTGAAGCGCTGCTGCCGAAACGCTTTACAGGCGCTTCGGCAGCGGTGCGCATTCATTTCAATGGGTAGGAGTGGTGGAGCAGCGGTATACACCGCTCCAAAGATGCTGCTTGCAGGACTTTTTTTTTTTTTTTTTTTTAACATCCTGCCAGCGCATCGCCTCAGTGTGAAAGCACTCGGGATATCACACTGAGACTGCAGGGGAGCCGTTTTACAGGCACTTTACAGGCGCTATTTTTAGCCCAAAAGCGCCTGAAAAACGCCCCAGTGTGAAAGGGGTCTAACTGTTAGATTTTATGAGATGGAGGGGAAAAAATAAATAAATAAATCGGCATAAAAAAAAATCTGCATCATATATCGCCCATCGGCCACCACGATTTCTAAATATCGGCATCGGCATCAGCCAGAGAAAAACCCATATCGGTCGACCTCTATTTTATAACATATCAAATATCTTGATTCATACTATTTCAAAACTGACCTTTTTTTGTTAAATCATAATATAGGGTACAGTGGCAGAATGCTCTGAAACAGACCTCACCGGCTCAATAGGTAGCAAATAAAAGAAAGGTTAAAGCATTTGTTACCCCAACACTTCATATTCCTGATATGTGGCTGCTGTACCATGTACTTGTATGAGAACGTATCCTGTTCTGTGTTAAATCTCTGGTGTTCCTGCTACTCCCTCTGCTTTCCTATTAAAAACTGACTACACTAAGCTAGCTGTGCTGGAAACTCAACCTGCTCTCCTCCAATGATCACCCCCCCCCTGCACAGCCATTCACTGGGAAGCTCAGTGTGTTGCTGCTTCTCCTCTCCCCAGTTCTTATGCAGCTGAGAATAGAGGGAATGTGATCACTTTTAAAAAAAATAAAAGGGGTAGGTTTTTTTTTTTTTTTAGATCTATACACAAATGTTTTGCCTTTTATTCATATTTTACACTGAATGGGTTGTTTCACAAGGTGATTATTTACAACCACTCTGAGTCTCTAAACTTACACATTAAAAATAGGTCAGCTCCTAGCGCTGACAAGTTCCCTGTAAACACCTGTGTGAGGTTTTGTTTGATGCTAAATTACCTTTAGTATCTGGGTGTATCCAGGATGTGGCACAATTTATCTTCAAAGGGCACCCATCGAAAACCTTTGAAAAACAGGCTCCCATCTAGGAAAACATGGCAAGACATGGCAATGATTACAGGCAGAATACACAGGAGAGATCAGGACACCAAAACAAGTGTCAACAATACTAATCAACAAAAAATATTCTCACAAGAGTAACATGCGACATATACAGTAAACATGAGCATATTGGGAGATTGTTTTTCCTGCTTTGCATGCACATCCAATTTTTAAGTGCACCTGTGCCCAAACTGAACAATAAGGTTTAATCTGCTTATATTTTGCCTTCCCTGTTCCCCTGAAAACAGGAAGTTGTGGCAATGCTGACATGTGATGCTGAGCCACCATGACTGAAAGAACTGAAGGCCAATGAATAAAAGGGGCAGACCAGGGAGGAAAAAGCTAGATGATGGACATCCCCCATCTATAAGATGAGGCAGGCTTTATCTGTCTTGCTGCAGCTTCTAAGGCACATTGTGAGCAGTTTACAGTGAAATCAGAGTAAGCAATTTCAGTAGAGGAGAGTAGAACTGTGCAAGAGCAAAGGACCACAGACCACTTTTATCTACAGGTAAGCCTACATTAAGGCTTACCTGTAGGTGCAAGAAATATCTCCTAAACCTACACGGTTTAGGAGATATTTGCAAAAGACAGGCACCGATGTCTACAGCGCATTCGCCATACACAACGGCGCGCAGGCCCACTGAGCGTGCCGTTTCTAATGGCGATCGTGCCTTTAGTGGCGCATGCGCACGGGAGTGACGTCATTGCGGTTCCGGCCAATCATAGCGCCGGAGCCGCGATACCCGGAAGGAAGATGGACGCTTAGCGAAAGAGGGGGCAGCGGTGACATCACAGGCTCTTGTGTCAGGTAAGTGATACATAATGGGCTACTATGCGATGCATAGTAGCCCATTATGCTTTACCTTTGCAGGGAAACAAAGAGGAAGTAAAACCCATCAGTGTTTACTTCCTCTTTAAAGCGGAAGTAAACCCATCCATAAAACAGTTTCATTTCCGGCACGTGCTGTAAATGTAACACTCCCATTGGTTGTGCTCTCAACCAAACCGTTAAACCATCCAATGGCTGGTGTCGTAACTGATCACATGTGCAGCATCATGGCAGTTGTAGATTAAACAGAGGCCAAGATGGCAGCTTCCTTGGCTGAAAAGGATAGGGGGTTTACTTCCACTTTAAGTTAACAGACATTATATAAGGAGTTTTAAAGCAAGCTAACCTGACTCTCTTGCTGCTTGTATTGAAAACGAATTCATTCTCAAAGATCACAACAAAGACCCTTGTGTTTGGGTCAGTTTCTAAGTTAGGCTCCTTTCTTAATAGCCGACTCCAAAGTTGCATGTTTTTCAGTGCAACTTTGGATTCAGACATTGATAGGACTTTGATAAGGCTTTTAGTCCCTGGCATTAAAGTTGTGTCAAAGTCGGATCAAAGTAGAGCAGGAACCTTTTCTGAAGTTGCAGCAACTTCAGTAGTGTCCATTGGAATGGCTCTAATAGAGATACATGGCATTTCACATGTCCTGTGACTTTGGGTCTCACAAGTCACATCCTAAGTCGCACACATGTGAAAGGAGCCCTAACTTGCTGTGTGTTTACTTAGAAAGCTGCCAGCCTTCCAAGATTCTGGTGCAATAGACAGTCATAGCGGGAAAAAAAAAAAAAAGATGACTGTGCCTCAGTTGTGATCTTTGAAGATTAATTTCTCATCAATGCCTATAGCTATGTTGGTGAACGAGCGCTTGCTTTAAAGAGATTTTGCTATCCTATCTGAATATGTAAATATTTTAGTGTGCCCAGTGTGGGCACAAGTTCACTTTAAGCCAAGTTGAAGTCACAGAAATTGATATGCAATCATACAGATGTTGTACTAACACCTCTATTTTTATAGTTTTCCCTGTTATAGCAGTTGTGTTGGGTGTCTGAATATGAAGAGATACACTTTACCATGTTTTTCAATAGATGTTAAATACTCACAAGTACTTTTGGAGTGGGTGGTAATCCATTTATTGTTGGTTTCTAGAAGACAGATATTCTAGATTAATTATTTGCGGTATATATGGCATAAAACTCCATTGTTAGCCTACATCTGTTCCAGGTAACTGAGTTAAAGCAGAGTATAGACAGACTGGTTTATCAAAAAAAAAAAGTAACAGATCCCCACCATTCACACAAGCAATGTGGATGCAGTGATCTGCCCCACTGCACTATTGTTGTATTCTGACAGAGGGGACTCTCCCCTTCCCTCTGTCAAAATACACTGATCAGAGCTGCAGCCATTGGCTGCAAACGCTGATCGAAGGCTGGTTTTCCAGCAGGAACGCATAATAACGACCAGCTTCGGTTGATTCCTGCTGAACTGGATGAATTTCGATATGTGTATACCCAAGCTTTACTCTGCCTCGGTCTGTGTATACCAGCTTTTAGAAATATACAGAGCCTTCCTGATATGTCTACTGCAAACTCAGGAAGACCTGACTCATCATTTTTGTATACAAGGGTATTTTCTAATGTCATTTCATGAAAATTTTATTGCAAGCTATCATGCAAAAATAATTTTCTGGTAAAGCTATTTTTTGAAAGGCACTCTACTAAAAAGCATGTCCATCTAAGGCTTTTAGACTAATACCTGCAGTAAAAGTTCAGGGAGCTGTACATGCATTTACCCAGCTGGTGATCACTGTTGGTAGACAGCAATCATGTGACAAGTTAAAATTGCTAAATTCTTTCCTTTTTCACATCAGGCTTTCAATAAGTGAGAGAAAGCTAGGAGTCTGCAAAAGGTTCCCAGATAGTTGGAAGGACTGGAGCACAACAGCCTACATAAAAAAAAAAACTGATAAGCATGCAGGCTGTGTGCTCTGTATTCGTTTCAAGGTTTCATTCTCAGCTTGGATTGGAGGACCCCTTTTTTAACCCTTTTACTACCAGCAAATTTAGCCAGTATCTGTCATTTAAAGTGCTATTAAACCCCAAACCAAAAATTAAAAAAAAATTGCAGCTAACCAATCAGATGTGGTGGCTGCATTAGTTTTAATTTTTTAGGCTTTTCCCCTGGTGATCTGGCCAGTAACACACCTCCTGTAATAGTGAGACACAATTCTGGGTAAAGGTGCACAGGGGGCAGATTTGAAAAGTCGCATTGTCAGTCTTGGGGAGGGGAGAGTTTGATGTATTAGCAGTTTTAAATACAGTAACAAACTAAACTCCTGCTAATACTTTATAAGCAGCTGCAACATTTTTTTCCTTTTGCGATAAAGGTTTTACACAAATAAAATATCGCTGATCGTTTTAAGCACCCATGCCAGTGTTAAACGGTCTGTCTCATCTTTGTAACTGCAAGAGAGCTTGTGCTTTTGAAAAACCAGACTTAACTGGCTAGATCACCAGATGAAAATAGAAGAAAGCTTAAAAAAGAAAACAAATGCAGCCACCACATGTAAGAATTGGTAGGCTGCAATTTAATAAAGGTTTGCTTTTGGGTGTAATCCTTCTTTAACAATTTGCCTACCTAAACAATTTCTACATGGTTTTGTAATGGAAGGGTTTGTTTTTGCATAATTCTTTAATAAATAGGCATTTCAGATTTATTAATATAGACTTAGAAACAAACAAAAATGTGAAAAACATTAAAAAAAACAAAAAAAAAAACTTTCCAAAATACTCTGCTGCCCTTTTAATTTTTTTGTGCTCAGTGAGTGCATACAGGAAAAAATTACAATGACACCTTGAGCCTGCAAGGTGGGTTTAAAAACAAACTTTATTTTTGTTTTTTTTTGTAAAATTTCAAAACCTTAAATAAAAAGTTATTTACAAAAAAACAAAAAAATAAAAAAAACAAGCTTTGTGATCACATAATTTGGAACCATGCTTCCAGATTGGTGGTAGAGATCAGGAGTAAAGACATACACGGTTATTTTTATTCAGCCAGTGGGCCAAATGGAAAAAACAAACAAAAAATAAATCAATTTAAGGGCCCTTTTCACACAGGCGGTCCAGTCAGGTCTGCCTGTCAGTTTTACAGGTGGACCTGTTCGCAAAGTCAATGCATTCCTGTGGACTGGCGGGTGCAAACGGATTTGTGTCCGTTTACAACCTCCAGGTCCAATCAAGCCCACTAAAAACATTGAAAAACTAAAAATGGAGGACTGCGTCCTTTTCCGTTTGGGCAGACCGGATCTGAGGCAGCCGTGTGTAAACAAACAGCGGAGTCCGATTACTCCTGACCGCCCATAGAGCAGAGTGGGGTCTGTCCATGTCTGAACAGACTCAGACCTGTCATCCACCCTGCTCTGCTCACAGATCCCCCCCCCCCCCTGATCAGAATGGAAGGCACCTGTGTGAAAAGGCCCTAACAGATTCCTCCACCCATACAAATGAGGTGGATGGAGGAATCTCCCCTCTCCTGGGACATTGTATTCTGACAGTGGCAGCTGGACAGACCCCGCTCTGCTCGATGGGCGGTCGGGAGTAAACTGACTCCGCTGTTTGTTTACACACGGCTGCCTCAGATCCGGTCTGCCCAAATGGAAAAGGACGCAGTCCTCCATTTTATTTTTTCAATGTTTTTAGTGGGCCTGATTGGACCCGGAGGTAGGCGGTTGTAAACAGACACAATGCGGTCTCAAAATTTGGAGCATGTACAGTTGCATGCTCATAGCTGTGAACATACAATACCATTCTCTCAGTAAAGGGCATTATACTGAGAATTATTAATCTACATTTTTCAGTGACACATGGATTTAAACACGGCAACAAAGCTTATGTACTGACCGGAAAATCCTTCTTTTCCTTCTTCTGTGGGAGTTGTGGCTTGTGGGATTCCCCAACTGGACTACCTAGTCTCTCCCCATTGCCTGCACAGAAAAACAGGTCAAATAAAACAATAAGAATCCGTATTAAATGGTCCTTATATGGAAAAAAAAAAAAAAGCATCAGCAAGTAAACAATGGTGGAGATTAAAGCAAGTGCAAGTAGGCAGCGGAATGGGAGTGATGAAAGCTACCAAACCAGTATGAGAAACTTTAAGCACCAGCCCACACCTAGGTAGCACCTTTTTCTCCTACACCACTATTGGAGAATACCATTTTCTTCTAGTACAGGAAGAATGACTGCAATAAGCCTATTTTTTCTTGGCAGTGCCCATTACAACTGCCACCAAGGACACAGATAAGGCTGGAAGGTGCTATGATGCAGTAAAGCCACAAAGCAGTAAGCAGGGAGATGTATGGAGGCATTCCCATTCTATAAGATGGCGGAGGTGAGAATATGGAATGTTACATGTGTGAAGATGCACGCCATGGCCATCTCATACAATGAATATAGTTTGTGAAAGGCAAGGCCTGAAAATGAACAATGTGACATGAGGGAGAATAGTAATAAGCTTCCAAGAACTCAAACTCTGCAGATCATTCTCAAGTAACAAACAGCACCACATAAGACAGAGGGGGGCTAAAGCCTCTCTCAGCTGTTAAATGCTGGTTGTGTCCCTGTCCGAGAGATTTACCTTCACTTCCTGTCTCCATGACGCAACATGAATTGAGGCGAACTCTACCAATAGGACACAGACAGTAAAATACCTGATAAATGTTATAATACTTCCTCATGCTATTGTATTGCTGCTGGAGAGTTGTTCCTTCAGTTCTTTTCCTAGTGACCACCTGTAATCGGGTGAAGGAGGTGAGAGGAAATGTCCGCTAGGAAGACTGGCAGCAGTAAAAATATGCTGGAGGTTATTTTCCTTCTCCATATAAAGAAATTAGTTGACTGGGGTTCCCCTTTAGGCCCGGTTCACATTAGTGCGATGCCAGACATCGCATGCGCACATCACATGCGATGTCTGTGAGATGCGATTTCAGCCATACAAACTGTATGGCTGAAATCGCATTGCATTCGCACCAAAATGGTGCAGGACCCTTTTTTGGTCCGCATTGGAATTGGATCGCATGGGTGTTCACACCTATGCGATCTGATTCCTGCACCATTTTACAGTTCGTAATGCGATCTGCGAACCGATCTGGGGGGTGTTAACTTTACATTGACACACACAGCGGTTCGGAGATCTCAGTGTGAACCACTGTGCGATTCAGGTGCAATGCAGGAACCCGCACTGGATTCGCAGGGTTCTCGCATCACACCAGTGTGAACTGGGCCTTAAAGTAAACATGTCACAAATCTGCAATTAAACAGAGCATGTTAAAAAAAAAAAAAGTAGCTTCAGTAGCTACAAAGATATAGACAGCTGAATTTATTTACACATTTAGGCTTTTCCTGTAAAACTCAAGCTTAGTAACACCAATTCCACCTTTTAAGCCTCTCTGATTAGTGAAGATATCCATTACATCAAAGACCCATTCACACCAGAAACTGCATGTTTTTTTGTGCATTTGCATACGTTTGAGGTGCATTTTTCCTAAGATTGCATTTCCGTCTTCTCTGGGATTTTATGTGCACTACGTTGCAGTGCATTTCCATGCATTTTAGCACATTTATGGTGCAGAACAATGCAGTTTGCTATACTTTTTTCACTGCACTGTAATGATGTGACCTATTTCCATAAAATAACCTAGATTTAGGGCTGCCTATGCAGTGAGAACCTAGTCAAAAAATGCATAAAACTGCATCTGGTGTGAATGGGCCCTAAAGGAAACTTGGGAGGTGATGGAGTCAAACTTGTCTTTAGCCAAATGTATTGCAGGATCTATTTTCTTTTGACTATGGAGGTCTTACTAATGGCAACCCTGCTTTACCTGTAGATCTGAACTAAAAAAAAATTAGATTTGCTATCTTATAGGGAATATACATATACACATATATATATATCAAAGTTAATTTTGCCTAAGCCATTCCCTCAAAAATCTACCCTTTGCCTTGAATGCCTTCAGAAATATAACAATGACTGTTTTGTAGCCTTCTAGCTGCAATATCTGCAGTAAGAGACTATCAAATGCACAACTGCCTCTAACAGCTAGTCTCATGAGAATCTGAGTGAGATTTGGTGATGTCAGTCCTGTGCTGCCTACAGTTTTTCTTGATGGAGAGGAAGCTCTACCTGGGTGAAAAAATATCCCTGCATTTGTGCTATTTATTCTGTGCATCTGTGCTGCCTATGGATCATTACTCCACCAATTATCAGATAATCAGGGAGGGCAGCTCTGACATGAGAAAGCAATGCTTTGTTTCTCCACGATGATGGCTACCACACACACAGAGGCGTGGTTCAAAACATGGAATTGTAAGTCAATAATAGGAAAAATATTAGCCGCAGGGAGTCTATAAACAACTAGCCCTAGCCTGGTGACTAGTTCTGTGCCCCCTGCGTAACACTTTTGGCCACAGCTTGTAAAGGTCCTTTTAAGCATTATTTCACCATGTGCTCAGTTTGAATTGTCCAGGCTTGTGACAGGTTTTATTTTTAACACATTGGCCTCCCTTAAAGCATCTAAAGGAAGAAAAGTAAAAAACTAAAACAGAGCTCCAGTTATTTTTGTGTTTATTGAAAGTCAGCAGCTACAAAAACTGTAGCGGCTGACTTTAAAAAAAAAACAAACAAGATATAAACAAGATATTTGGGGGGCACACTCTAAAAAATGCATTAAAGATGGTGCAGCCGTAAGACCATACAGTAGAAGAAAATATTACAGCGCACACATGCAAAAAAGACATTTACCTCAAGCAAGGCTAGTTTAAAACACCTAAGCATTTCTAGAAAAACATTTTCAAAAAATATCGGGATTCGGTCACACCATATTGCTATATGGTGCTAAGCCTACTTACTGCGACAAAGTACCCCATAATCAGTGGGTCCTACACTATCCATGGAGTGGGAGAACCTGCATCTCTGAACCATGAGAGCATTGCACTCTTCTAAATGGGAGAATCATAAGGTCTCCACCCATGACACAAGTGGACACTAATTAAAAGGTACTTATGTTATGTAGTGAGGTGCTCCGCACCCAAAAGGATTTTAATTAGTGTCCACTTGTGTCATGGGTGGAGACCTTATGATTCTCCCATTTAGAAGAGTGCAATGCTCTCATGGTTCAGAGATGCAGGTTCTCCCACTCCATGGATAGTGTAGGACCCACTGATTATGGGGTACTTTGTCGCAGTAAGTGGGCTTAGCACCATATAGCAATATGGTGTGACCGAATCCCCATATTTTTTGAAAATGTTTTTCTAGAAATGCTTAGGTGTTTTAAACTAGCCTTGCTTGAGGTAAATGTCTTTTTTGTATGTGTGCGCTGTAATATTTTCTTCTTTTGACTTTTAAAAAACACACACTCACCTGTCTCAGGATTTAGCAATGTGCTCCCCCAAGCCGCTCCTTCTATCCGTGATCTCTTCCCGGTATCCCAACTGTGGGCACCCGGCTGAGACAGCTTGCGGCTTCACAGCCGGGTGCCCAAGCAGCGCTGCAAATGGTCTTGCAGTCTTCTGTGGCCTGTGACATGTCCCAGATGACTGCGGGGAGAGAGATAGGAGTGGAAAGCCCATACCTATCAACCCCCCCAAAAGAATGCCATTTGGATAAGAGAAGCGGGGGGGGGGGGGGGGCTTTAAGGGGGAACTTACCCTTTTGGGTTGAGATCTGCTTTAATATGGTTGTAGTGAGTAGGATATATATTAACTACGCAACACAAGACCAACAGTTTCAAAAAGAGTGACACTGGCCTGCTAATATTCCAAGAAGAAACAGTCTATATGCTGATCCTTTAAAGAAGTGCTCCAGGAGGGGGTTAAACTCATTCCACTTGCTTATGAAAGTAGGCCATTCAGTTATTTGCAAGAGTGTGTGGGTGAGATGAGGGCTTTGTGAATTATGAGCCCATAAACTGGAGCAATAGCCCAACAAAGAAACCTTTATGACAGGTAGGCTTTTATTGCAGAAGAGAATCTGTAGGTCTCTTTTTTGCAATAAAAGTTCCTCCTCTGCCTGCCAGTAATGTTTATTTTGAATGGATATCGAGATGCGCACGAGCAGCTTAGTGTGCATTCTTGACATGCCATGGTGCTGGGATGAAATTACTCCCATGTACATGCGGAGGGGTTAAGTCATCCAGGGCTGCGCAAACAGTATAGCTAAAGATGATGAACCCAGAAGACGGCTAGGCGAAGATGGAAGCGTAGGAGAGAAAGATTGCCTCACTGGGAAAGGACAATACAGTAGACTTGAGTTCTGCTTTAAAGGAGCTCTTTTGGCCCTACTTCTCCTATGGATCACGGCAGTGCTCTTTGTTCTTCACTCCTGTGACCAGTTTTCAGCCGACAGCAAGCTAAAATCCGCTGTCGGCTGGCGTCACTGAGCTGGTCCAAGCTTTGGAGAGATCTCGACTTTAAAGTTGGGATCCACCCAGATGCCTGGATCAGCAGCTGGCTCAGCCTCCCAGCGAACCGCTGGAAAACAGAGCAAGCCACTCCCGCCCTATCCACAGCCAAGTGCTCCAGTGAACACTGGAGGAGCAGAGCAAAGAGATGGTGTCTGACAATCACTGGCTCTCTGCTCACTGAAGATCAAGAACTGAACGATCAGCTGTCTTTGATCGCTCAGTTTTCGGTCTTGGAAGTGGCGGGGGACCAACGCTGCATCCACCTAGGTGAGTATAAATGTTTTTTTGTTTTTTTTATTCCCTAACTTCCCTTTTAACTGTAGCCAACTGTAGTGAGACAGACTAGATGTTAGTGCAATTGCTATCACAGTCAATATAACTATTGATGCCAATAGATACAGTAGATTTAATACAGCCCTCTGCTCTTCCGATGAAGTTAACCAGAGCAAAACTGTAAATCACTGAACAGCCTCCATCAACGGGCAAGTGGAAATGACATTGGTTTCCTGGACTGCCTCTTTAAGTACTTCAGGGAGGGAAAGGAAAGTGTCAAATAATTAAACAAACCAAGTAGCATTGGGTATTAACAGGACATCAACAGAAAACTGGTGCTGCAGGGATAGGTGAGAATAAACAGCGAGGGGGTCAGATTAACTGGAAATCTAATACTGTGCCCTAAGGCTGGGTTCACACTAGTGCGAATTGGATGCGGCTTTCCCTGCTGCATCCAATTCGCACAGCAGGAGATTGCGATCGGCTCTCTATGGAGCAGGTTCACATATCTCCGCAGCGGCTCCGGTGTGATTTGCACAGGAGCCCTGTGCGTCTTTTGGTCCATTTCAGGTCCAAATTCAGCCAAAAATTTGGACTGAAATCCTATCTGAAACGGTGAACGAGGATGCACTGGATTAATGCTGTGGGCCACTGCGTTTTCATATGTAAACCCAGCCTGAATGGGCAAATTACAGGTTATCCTTAAGACCTCTTCTTCATAAGCTGTACCTATGGACAGAACATCCGCTCCCCCCTCATCCACTGGAAGGACCTGCAGAGTTAGAAAGCTGAAAAGAAAAAGCAGGTGTCATGGAGTCAATGATGTCATTTTCAGGCAGCCACGTGGCATGGTGTTAACCCTTCTCTGGCAGGGCTGCAGTGGAGTCTCCGGTCTCCCTGTCACTGCTTTGTGCTATTTACCCATCTCAAAGAATTTACTGCTGGTCAGTCCAGGGCTGCTGATGCTGCTAGAGAGCAAATTATTGGGAGGTGCCGTATGGCGACCACAACCTGGCGAGCTCTGCCTCCGGGGTAACTGGGAAGCCCTGTTATCGGGTTGATGTTTGATTGTGCTGGATCTCTCCTCATCATCCATATTGCTTTCTGGATAGCTGTTCATCCTCACCGGCTGTAAGACAAGAGACCAGTTGTTAGTTCCTTCATGGCAATGCAAGCAAACATATTTTAGGTGTGACGCATGCTGCAGCTATGCAGATTTACTTTAAAGTAATTAAATAATCTAACCCAAATCAAATGCTTCACATTCTCCAGTGAACTAAAAAGTATCCATACATTAAAAGATTTTAGGCCCCATTCACACTGACAGACCGATCAGTTTTTTTTTAGGCGGACCCGTTTCAAGCATCTCTATGGAGCGGCGGATGTCAGCAGACATGTTTCCACTGACACAAACCGACATCCGATCCTGTCCGCTAAAAACAGACAGACGGGGATCCATTCCCCATCTGTCTGGCAGATTGGATTGGATCGGATGACAGTTGGATGGAAAAGAACAGGAGGTCTGTTTCTATCAGACCGCCTCATAGAGAACAGTGGGCTGTGTCCGCTCTGCATAGCGGAGCAGACATGGACCTGTCATCCGCCTGCTCAGCAGGGATCAACGGAGAGATCCCCTGCTGAGCAGGCGGATCCGCTTGGCAAAGTCCACCTCATCTAAAGGGGTCCTGAATTTAATGTACAGTAAACTGAATGCTATAACCAAAAAGGCACAGTTTGTGATGATAAATTATGAAAGCTTTAAAGCTGAAACCCAGGCAGATATATAAAAACAAACCAAAAAAAAAAACCAAACACATTAACCGCTTAAAGACCGCCTACCCAAGATATTCCGTGGCACGGTGGCTCAATTGCGCCAAACAACGTACCTGAACATCATTTCATGCAATAGACAGCGGGGGCACGTGCGCGGCCAGAGAGGGAGACAATCAGCATGTTCGGCAGACGCGATGTCCGCCGGGACTCACAGATTGTTCCCCAGAGAGGCAGATGGCCATTCTGACAGATGTCATAAAAGTGTCCCATAGTTTGTAGACGCAATAACTGTTTCCCAAACCAGTCAATATGTGCTTAATGGGATTTTTTTACCAAAAATATGTGGCAGAATACATATTGCCCTAAATTAATGAAGAAATTTAGATTTTTTACATTTTTTTTATTGGATATGTTGTATAGCAGAAAGTATAAAATACATAAATATATATATATATATATAATTTTTTCTAATTTTCAGTCTTTTTTTGTTTCTATCGCAAAAAACAAAAATGCAGAAGGGATCAAATACCACCAACAGAAAGCTCTATTTGTGGGGAACCGCCCAGGCAGAGGCTGGGGAAGGACAAGACCTGTAAAGCCAGCCATCAATGGATCGAAATTCAACCAGATCATCAGGGACTGGACAAATTTAGATCCATCTATGGACAGGCTGGATGTACAAAAGTAGTTCTCAATCAACTTCTGTACAACCTGTTGGAAAATGTTCTCTTAATCTGTGCCACCAGCTATAGCCTGCAGTGCTGTTGAGTATATTCTGAGGACGGGGAACTCTCCCTGCTGTCAGAATACAGTAGCTCAGCGGGGGGGAAACCCATTAATTTTGTAAAGTGTAAGGCTCCAATCACACCTGATCGCAGGCGGAATCGGCATGATTCCACCCGCGATTCCAAATCGCTGCAAAACGCAGGACA
This sequence comes from Lithobates septentrionalis, assembly GCA_037952835.1. Classification (NCBI taxonomy): domain Eukaryota; kingdom Metazoa; phylum Chordata; class Amphibia; order Anura; family Ranidae; genus Lithobates; species Lithobates septentrionalis. The sequence goes on along the minus strand of JBBDGP010002038.1, from coordinate 62,812 downwards.
CGTTTGTGATGTCATGTCTTCTAATGGCACCCCAATCATAACGCATGATGCTAGCACCCAAAAGAAGCTCATGTTCCTTTTTGAGCAACAAGCGCCACGCGTTGCGATTGCGGTGTGAGTTACAGTGCCACAATCGCGGCGCGATTGAGGTACCATTAAGAAGTAATGATATTGCATATGTGTCCCGCATTTTGCAGCAATTTGGAATTGTGACGATTCCGCCTGTGATCAGGTATGACTGGAGCTTAAATCAGCCAGAACTACGTATAAAAAATAAAGAATATATTACCTTAGGAGGAAGTGGTGGCGGAACAGCTCTTTTCATGGTGGAACTGAAATAGAACACCATAACAATAAGATAAAAATATAAACCACTGGCCTAAAGAAACTAATCCACACAGAATATTCCATTTGACTTGCAAAAGCGAAGGCATTTTTTCACCTTTTAGGGTGATTAACCACCGCTACTGGAAACTACTGTGATTGTTCAAATAGCATATGATTGATTATGTGCTAATTTTGATAAAATTGCCAAATATTACATACAAGCAATGTAGAATAAAACAACTTTTAATCTTGGTTCACAATGACGCGGTGCAAGATGCGGCGCATACACTCATGTGAACCATCCATTTGATCTGATTCCAGTGCGGGTGTGGTGCGATTTGAGCCATACAAAATTAATTTGCACTGCAAAGAATCGTTTGTGATTTGAACAGGAATGCGGTGCGATTCCTGTCCGAATCGCACACGGTTTACCGCACCACATCAGTGTGAACCAGCACTTAGGATTACAACTAGGGTTGTCCCGATACCACTTTTTTAGGACCGAGTACAAGTACCGATACTTTTTTTCAAGTACTCGCCGATACCGATTACCAATACTTTTTTTTAATGTCACGTGACAGTTATTTTTTTGAGGGGGGGGGGGGGGTTGGGGTGGGGATGGGGGTATAGTGAACGGTGTCTGTGTTTTTGTTTTGTTTTTTTTCATTTACATTTATTATTTTTTACAATTTTTTTTTTTTATTCTTTATTGCACTATGTGTGTGTTTTTTTTTTTTTTAATCAGCCCTGTTGGGGGGCTTTGGTGAGATATCAGGGGTCTTAACAGACCTCTGATATCTCCCCCTTGAGACAGAGAAATAGACTGAGGATAGAGATTCCCCAGTCCCTTTCTCTGCAGCCTCAGCTGCACTGAGAATGAATGGAGAGAAGACAGCGGCTCCTCTCCATTCATAAACTGACACATTGTAATCACAGGAGATTACAATGTTTCAGTTATGTGAATGGACAGAGTCAGCTGACTCTGTCCATTCACAAAGCGGAGAGAGACAGCAGAACGGAGGGGACAGAGGAAGAGAGAGGGGGACAACGGAAAGCCGGAACGGATGGGCACAGCGGAGGGGGACAGAGGAACGCATGGGGACAGCGGAGGGGGACAGAGGAACGGATGGGGACAGCGGAGGGGGACCGAGGAACGGATGGGGACAGCGGAGGGGGACCGAGGAACGGATGGGGACAGCGGAGGGGGACCGAGGAACGGATGGGGACAGCGGAGGGGGACCGAGGAACGGATGGGGACAGCGGAGGGGGACCGAGGAACGGATGGGGACAGTGGAGGGGGACAGAGCAAAGAAGGAGGACAGCGGGGGGGACAGAGGAACGGATGGGGACAGCGGAGGGGGACAGAGCAAAGAAGGAGGACAGCGGGGGGACAGAGCAAAGAAGGAGGACAGCGGGGGGGACAGAGCAAAGAAGGAGGACAGCGGGGGGGACAGAGCAAAGAAGGAGGACAGCGGGGGGGACAGAGGAACGGATGGGGACAGCGGAGGGGGACAGAGCAAAGAAGGAGGACAGCGGGGGGACAGAGCAAAGAAGGAGGACAGCGGAGGGGGACAGAGCAAAGAAGGACAGCGGGGGGGACAGAGGAACGGATGGGGACAGCGGAGGGGGACAGAGCAAAGAAGGAGGACAGCGGGGGGGACAGAGCAAAGAAGGAGGACAGCGGGGGGGACAATGCAATGGAGCAGGACAGGGGAGGGGGATAGAGGAACGGAGGGGGACTAAGGGGGTTGAGGTGACAGTCAGTGGTGATCGCGTGTGGGGGAATTACAAGCACCGATCACCGCTGTATGTCACTAAGCAGCTGAAAGCCGCGGGGGGAGAAGCTTGTAACTCCCCCACGCGCCGATCACCGCTGACAGTCAAAGTATCGGCGGAAGCATCGGGAGCATTTGCCTGAGTACAAGTACTTGGGCAAATGCTTGGTATCGGTGCCGATACCGATATGCTAGTATCGGTATCGGGACAACCCTAATTACAACCATTTCCAGATACCTCAGATAGTTCACAGAAACTTCCTCCAACTTTCTAACCAATGAATTAATCGGCAGATCCCTTTATTAAGCATCTGGAAAAGGCTTGACCCTGTGTTTGATTACTCCTATAAAGTCAGTAACTTTCTTACTCGCTGTTTGCACCATTGGCAAAAGGATTCCAGCTATGCGAAAAATCGTTATCCTGACTTCCTCCCTAAAAGGGTAGAGAGAGAAAAAGAAAATTTTAAGCATTACATTTAAAAAAAAAAAAATCTCAAAAATGTAAAAATAAAGTCTTAGCATATTTAATTCAGATGTGCAGTAAATAGCAATAAAAATACTAAGACTTGTATGACATACAAGGTTTACACGCAATGCTTGGGTCCATAAAGAAGGAAAACATAGGAGTATTACAGCAATGCTAAGACATACCAAAGCATAGCAATCATGTTTCTAGTGTAAGTTCCAAAATGAATGTCATCGGCCACATACTGCATGGCAACACCAGTACTTTTTGACAGTTCCATTTGTTAGAAAATTAGCCCAAATGTTCTTGTAACAAGAAATGAAGCATGTGAGAGAAAAGCGTAAACAATAAGAAAGAAAATGCATTTAGGAGAAAGAAATTAAATATCTAATTTTTATCATATCTACAGTTTCCCAGCAGATGGCACTAACACACTATTGGGGTGTAATGTGTTGATGGTAAATAGAGGACTTACAATATAATATTGAAGCAGCAAAAGTAATCCTTTATGGCCTGTTTACACCCCCATGCTAGGGATCCCATACAAATTAAATGGGCTCTAATGCACCTCAATAACGCAGGAAAGTTTAGTGCATGCGGCAACTTTTTGCACTTTGTTGTCATGGTGTGCCAAGTTGTGTTGGGTGCCATTTATCTATAAAAGGCACTAAAACACACAGACAAGCTGGTGTAAACTTACAAATTGAAATTCTATGTTCATACCTGCAGAATCACTGAAAGTGACAAGGGATACAGCAAACATTTTAAAAAGATGAACGTTCTTTTTGTTCCTGTAATCTTGCTATTAGATAGAACATCACCCCAAATTTTTTTCTCTACTTTTTAAGGAGGGGTATGGTAAGTGTTTGATTGGTTAAGGTAAAGGGGGTCAATTCATTAAGAGTTAAAGAACAGCAAATAAAATGCAGTAAAATAACGCATGCGGTAAATCAGTTGTGAAAGTTCAATTCACTAAGAATTTATCGGTAAATAACGAATGCAGTATTTTTTCGATTGTCCAGCAACTACCGCCCCAAAGTAGTGCAGGAACCTTTTTCTAAGTCGGAGTGACTTGAGTCGATCCTATTAGAACGGTTCCATTGCACTGCATGGAGCCCAACTTGTTAGGCGGCTACGTCGCCTGACAGATCGCCCCTGTGTGTTGTTTAAGGTAATTTCCTTATAACATTTTAATATGTTTTTATTTTTCTTTTGCAACAATTTTTTACAGTAATCTGTATTTGGAGGCATTGAAATTTGAACCACCTTTCTCAAATGTCTGCTGATGCTTGGTGATCCAAACTGTTGTCTTTTCCATGTGGAACTCTGTTGCCCGAAAATAGCTGTTAAGCTGTGTTGTGCTCCTTTACTAATCCATCCTGCCATACATTCAAAAAAATGTGTTTGTTTTTTTGTAACTGTATGGCCTAATAGAGCTGTTGAAAGTGCTCTTCTAGATTGTTTTATGTTTTTGGCCCAATTCTGTTTATATTGTGGAAACTAAAGAAAACTTGACTATTTTTTTCCTATTTTTTTTTTTTAAACATTTTCACTTACTTTTGATGTTCCTTTTAAAAGTATGCAATGGTTCTATAACCAAAAGTATTACAGTGGCCACCGTAAGGTCACTTCTAGCTGGAGTAATTGTTATGGTTGACATACTCCACTGTTGCACTTTTGTAAATGTTTACTGTAAAAAAATAACTTTTTTTTTTTTTAAAGTTCTTGATGTTAAATTTCAGCCAATGTTTGCATACAATTTGCACTACATGTCACGCCCTTTCGATTTAATAAAAAAAAAAACACTTGTGTACTCGGGGTGTATAATGTCACATTTTTGTGTGTCCACTGCTGGTCAAATATTTTCAACTTCATGTGGGTCCTCTGTGGGTGGAATTAGACCCCTCTCTGAGGGTAGTACTGCACCCCTTTCTGTGGGTGGACCAATATCCCTTCCTGTGGGTTGAATTAGGCCCCTTTCTGTGGGTCTTCTGTGGGTGGTATTAGGTGCTCGGTGGGTGGAATGCCCCTTTGAAGGTTGGAATAGGCCCCTCTTTCCGGTACAGCACTGGTTACTGCCACCAAAAGGGTTGGTGTTAAAAAAAAAAAAAAAAGTTTGTTTACCACAAAATCATTATTTTTTAATGAATTGGAATTTACCGCATGCGATAATTTATGCAAATGATAAATATGGTAAAACTTAGTGAATTGACACTAAAGTGTCTTACGTCAAGGGCCATGGAAAGTACATTCTCTATGCATCTAAAAAAGTATTCTTTTCTTTGTCATTTTCCTCCAATTTATTGCTTTTATTTATAGCACAGGGGCAAAGTGGTTAGCACTTCTGCCTGGCAGCACTAGAGTCGTTGGTTTGAACCTCAACCACACAGGCACTGCCCTGGTATGTGTGCATGTTAGCTAGAGATCTTAGACTGTAAGCTCCTTGAGAGCAGGGACTAATGTGAACGTAATATAGATATATAAATACACACACATTATATATATATATATATATATATATATATATATATATATATATATATATATATATATATATATATATATATATATATACACATATACATATATATACATACACACACACACACATACAGTTCTGCTCATAAGTTTACATACCCTGACAGAATTTATGATTTCTTGACCATTATTCAGAGAATATGAATGAGAACAAAAACTTTTCTTTCACTCATGGTTAGTGTTTGGCTGAAGCCATTTATTATCAATCAACTGTGTTTACTCTTTTTAAATCATAATGACAGCAGAAACTACCCAAATGACCCTGATCAAAAGTTTACATACCCCAGTTCTTAATACCGTGTATTGCCCCCTTTAACATCAATGACAGCTTGAAGTCTTTTGTGGTATTTGTGGATGAGGCTCTTTATCTTCTCAGATGGTAAAGCTGCCCATTCCTCTTGGCAAAAAGCCTCCAGTTCCTGGAAATTCTTGGGCTGTCTTGCATGAACTGCACGTTTGAGATCTCCCCAGAGTGGCTCAATGATATTGAGGTCAGGAGACTGAGATGGCCACTCCAGAACCTTCACTTTATTCTGCTGTAGCCAATGACAGATCGACTTGGCCTTTGTGTTTTGGATCATTGTCATGTTGGAATGTCCAAGTACGTCCCATGCGCAGCTTCCTGGCTGATGAATGCAAATGTTCCTCCAGTATTTTTTGATAACATACTGCATTCATCTTACCAACAATTTTGACCAAATATCCTGTGCCTTTGTAGCTCACACATTCCCAAAACATCAGCGATCCACCTCCGTGTTTTACAGTAGGAATGGTGTACCTTTCATCAGAGGCCTTGTTGACTCCTCTCCAAATGTAGTGTTTATGGTTGTGGCCAAAAAGCTCAATTTTGGTCTCATCACTCCAAATGACTTTGTGAATTATTGTAAGCGGGATACTTTGTGGCATTTGCATAGTAATGGCTTTCTTCTGGCAACCCGACCATTCAGTCCATCTTTCTTCAAGTGCCTCCTTATTGTGCATCTTGAAACAGCCACACCACATGTTTTCAGAGAGTCCTGTATTTCACCTGAAGTTATTTGTGGGTTTCTCTTTGCATCCTGAACAATTTTCCTGGCAGTTGAGGCTGAATTTTAGTTGGTCTACCTGACTGTGGTTTGGGTTCAACAGAACCCCTCATTTTCCACTTATTGATTAGAGTTTGAACACTGCTGATTGGCATTCTCAATTCCTTGGATATCTTTTTTTATGTCCCTTTCCTGTTTTATACAGTTCAACTACCTACCTTTTCCCGCAGATCCTTTGACAATTCTTTTGCTTTCCCCATGACTCAGAATCCAGAAACTTCAGTGCAGCACTGGATGAAAGATGCAAGGGTCTGTCAGGAGTCCAGAAACTCATTGACCTTTTATACACACACACTAATTACAAGCAAACGGATCACAGGGGAGGATGGTTACCTTTAATAGCCATTCAAACCCCTTTGTGTCAACTTGTGTTCATGTTATCAGGCCAAAATCACCAGGGTATGTAAATGTTTGATCAGGGTCATTTGGGTAGTTTCTGTTATCATTATGGATTTGAAAAGCGTAAACACAGTTGGATTCATAATAAATGGCCAAACACTAACCATGAGTGAAAGAAATGTTTTTGTATTATCAGTCATAGTCTCAGAAAAATGGCCAAGAAATCAAATTCTGCCAGGGTATGTAAACTTATGAGCACAACTGTATTTTATATATATATATATATATATATATATATATATATATATATTAGCGCTGTGGAAATTGTCAGTGCTATACAAGTACCTGTAATAAATAAATAAATACGGTATACACAGAGATAGGCAAAGGCCAACAGTCTAGATGTTCAACATCTCACTTTAAATAATGGCAATATATGTTGCTTTTAAAGTGGAAATAAGGGAACTATTACTTACCTCCTTTCTGATGGCCCAAAGTGCCAGCATCTTCCCCGTGAGTGGTGGTCTTTGGGCATCACTGGCTGATGGAGGATGACACAACTCCTGCACATGCGCAAGAGTCAGTCACTCCGGCAAACAGGGACTGTGCTGGCAACGTATGCCAAGCTGTGCAACTCCGTTTACATGCCACAGAAGACAGAAAGCAGGTAGGTAGGCATTTCCCATTGCTGGAAAGACACTGCATGTCTCTTCTGCAATAAATAGCCTACCTGCTCACAAAAATGCCTTTAGTTCCACTTTAAATCGCTCACATGGATTGGCATTGTCTAGATAGTAAGAACCAGCTCTCTCACAAATGAGGGTATATGCTAAAATAGTCCCTATTTGTAGAACAATCAACTCACAATTTCATTGGCTTCGGTCTCTTTCCTGAGTGGTGGTTCAAACTGCAGTTTGTCAACTGAAAAAACAAACAAAAAAACAAACAAACAGCGTGAATTAGACAGAAGAACTACCCGGTATGTTATTATGTCTCAAAATGGTCACTGGGGTATTAGTATGTAACTGACGAGTACAGGGCAACATTTAAAAACAGGTGCTGATCTTAAATTGTATACAAATCTAACAAGAACTTTGCCTATTTGGTCCCTTTTAGTCAGTTAAATATTTCACCTATTGGAAGCGTTGTTATATATGCATAATATGTTGCAAAAAAGAAATGCCTGTTGATCCTGCCAGAAATCTTGCAGTCAGATAATTTTCTGTGCTCTCTGCCTGTGCTGTTATTACATTGTTCTCTGAGGACAAGAGAACCATATCCCTCTACTTTAGTGTGATAAGGACAATATTAGAGGTGCGCTGAATGGAAATTTTGGTGCCGAAACTGAAAATTCAGGATGCACTTGGCTGAAACCGAAAATGACAGTTTAGAGAAAAAAAAAAAGATTATATATATTTGTATACAAAGGCATAATGAGCTAGTATGCATAGCATACTAGCTCATTATGAATTACTTACCTGAGATCGAAGCCCCCGCATCGGCCCTCGTTCGCCTCCTCCGACTGCGCCATTTATCCCGGAGTGACTTCCGGGTATCGCGGCTCCGGCGCTGTGACTGGCCAGAGCCGCGATGTCACTCCCGCCATGATCGCCGTTAGAAACGGCACCCTCGGTGCGCCTGCGCCCGATGCGTCGTAGACATCTGTGCCGCTATTTCTTCAAATATCTCCCAAACCTTTTAGGTTTGGGAGATATTTCTTGCACCTACAGGTAAGCCTTAATCTAGGCTCACCTGCAGGTTAAAGTGGTTGTAATGGGTTTACAACCACTTTCACTGCCTTGTTCCCTCACCATGAATGGTGGCGGCAGCACCCAAGAGCCAATGAAAACATCGGCTGGGGTGCGGACATCGCTGGACTCCAGGACAAGTAAGTGTCCTAATATTAAAAGTCAGCAGCTTCAGCATGTGTAGCTGCTGACTCTTAATTTTTTGCTCCGCTTTAAACTGAACAGATTTGCTTCTATACAGAGATGTAGAGGAAGTGCATAAGGTGAACTGGGACACTTCTGACAATAGGACACAAAGGAACTGTGTATAGAAGACGCATCCAGTGACAACTGTTGGTGTGTTTAGTTCCTGTTTTAGGACATTGGGGGGGGGGGGGGGGGGTACATGAAATACAGGACTTCAAATATCACAGTCCTGCATTCATCACAACACAATGGCAGCAGAAAAGCTGCAAAGGAAGTATTAAAATAAAGTCTGAACACTGCATCTTTGTTAAGCTTTTGTAATTAGGACAGAGGATCAGATGCATTTCCCATTACCTCTGAGAAACAAGAACAGAAGACAAAACAAACAGCTCAGCAACAGAACCTATCATTAGGAAATGACGGAAAGCAGTGTAACTAGCAGTTACTCTCATTATAATTGTTCCCCAGACGCCCCTGAAAGAGTCAAATGTAGAAATCAAAAACTCCACTTTGCTCCATGTCTATCCCGTCCCCTGCTAGTGCATCCCACAATGCAACGCAGGCACCTAAGTGACATATTGAAAGGTGACTGTCCTACATTACACATGCAAAACTGAGATTTGCATCCTACTCTTATCCTAATGTTCTCTGCCAAGCAATTGAAGCAATTGACCAATTACCATTACCAAAAGCAAAGGTCACCTAACAAAATTTCAGTTTTGGGTGTAGAGCTCTGAGTTTGTCTCAAATCCAGCCCACCTGAATTCCTAACTGAAGCCAATAAAAGTACAGTAAAACCTTGGATTGCGAACATAATTCGTCCCAGAAACATGAAAGCTGAACTCGCACAATTTCATTCCCGTAGTCAGTGTGAACCAGGGCTAATACTCAGTTGTGACACCACGCTACTTGTATATCAAGTCAAAATTTATAAAAAAAAATGTTTGCTCATCTTGCAAAACACTCTCACTTCATGTGGATGTCTATTAATGAATTGACTTTGTGTTTTAAATGAATTGTATTAAACTCAGATGGAATATTCTGAGATATGTCCGTAATCAGAGTTTTGTATTTTTACAATAATTTCGATAAATGACTTGCAATTTGTGGTTTGCATAATAAATGATTTTATTATATATTTATTATATCTTCATTTCTTTTGATGAATACATCATAATTGCTGCTAAAAAAAACCCCTTGGGGGATTTCCCAATTTTACTGTATAGGTATTTAAAGCCAACGTAAATTTATTTTTTTTGGACAGAGTAGGAAATGGTTAAAACCAGAGCCAGCTATTTTTGTTGGCCAAAGGAGTCCTATTTGAGAGTAAACCGATCATATCTCATCCTGCAGACACAATTGGAAGCAGCATTGGTCATTGCAGCAAATGTTCTCCCATTGGAAGATTTGCCTTGTGTGTTGCTGCGAGAGGTAATGGTCACCAGGACAAATGGAGAAGATGAATCTTCCTAACAGAGACTCGGACACCAATAAGAAAAAACTGCCAAGGATTCTAACCCATCAACCCTCCTGCCTTAGATGCACTTTGAAAGCCAAAAAACATTCTCACTAGTCCTGCTGCCTGTCAGATGAAGTACAAACCACCGAAGGATTCAGTGGCAGAATAAGCAGCTTATTTGATCAGCTAAATCATGGGAGATAAAAAAAAAAAAAAAACATGACATGAGCTATACTGCCTGCACCTAATCTGATCTCTAAGGCCTCATGTACACTGGGCTTAAAAAAAAATAAAATAAATAAAAAACGCCACTTTTATCGGTTTTTTTTTTTTTTTGATTCTTTTAGCCGGTAAAAGCTTCTTTAGCTTATGTGTTCATTCACAGGCATATTAGAAGAGGAAAATTTACAGGCTAAAAAAATATCCAACAAAGGTGCGTTTGGGAGAGAAGCCGAAGAGCAGAAAAATCATTAGACGTGTCTAGACGCATTTGGGCGTTCATGTATTACAATGGCCAGTATAAGTTATTAGTTGGACCAATGGGATATATTAAATGTTCAAATGCTTGATGCAGCTAAATGTGCATGCAAAAAGCAGCTTTTCCCACTTTTTTAAGCAGCTTTTCTCCTGTCGGGGCTAAAGCCACCCTAAGTGCATGAGGCCTTAAACTTGACACTCAATTCTGACAGAGATGGAATAATTTGTCACCAGACATATCTGAAATTCCAACGTCTGTAATTAGGCAGGCAGCTAGAGATCCACACAGTTCTCAGGCAGGCAGCTAGAGATCCACACAGTTCTCAGGCAGGCAGCTAGAGATCCACACAGTTCTCAGGCAGGCAGCTAGAGATCCACACAGTTCTCAGGCAGGCAGCTAGAGATCCACACAGTTCTCAGGCAGGCAGCTAGAGATCCACACAGTTCTCAGGCAGGCAGCTAGAGATCCACACAGTTCTCAGGCAGGCAGCTAGAGATCCACACAGTTCTCAGACAGGCAGCTAGAGATCTACACAGTTCTCAGACAGGCAGCTAGAGATCTACACAGTTCTCAGACAGGCAGCTAGAGATCCACACAGTTCTCAGGCAGGCAGCTAGAGATCCACACAGTTCTCAGGCAGGCAGCTAGAGATCCACACAGTTCTCAGGCAGGCAGCTAGAGATCCACACAGTTCTCAGGCAGGCAGCTAGAGATCCACACAGTTCTCAGGCAGGCAGCTAGAGATCCACACAGTTCTCAGACAGGCAGCTAGAGATCTACACAGTTCTCAGACAGGCAGCTAGAGATCTACACAGTTCTCAGACAGGCAGCTAGAGATCCACACAGTGCCATTGCAGGCAGCCAGAAACCACCACAGCTTATTGTCAGGTAGCTATACACCTCCAAACTCCGAGGCAGGCAGCTAGAAATCTACACAGTTCTCAGGCAGGCACCTACAAACATCCACAGTTCCTAGGCAGGATCTGTAGAACTCCAGTAAAGCAGCACCATCACCACAGAGATGGTCAGAGATGCCTTGAAGTTGTCAACTGGATATCATGAGGTTTGTTTTGGGTGTATATCTTCCCGTTTTTAGTTCCTTTTAACTTCAACACTGTTGAATCCCAGATGTTCGGCTTTAATCCAGGTAAGTCCATCACTATAGTAAAGATCTCGTACAATAAGATGAAATAAAGATGGATATGGAACTTACAGTTAAGCTCTGATGCAGTCCTCTCTGCTCTCACTCCCTTGTTTGTAGAACGGATGGTGTGTCGCACCGCCAAGACTGGCTGCAGGAAAACCACAATGAAAAAGATTACTCCTCCCCATAACCAGGCAGGGATTCCCCACTCCAAAACTATTTTAAAAGCTCCTGGCCTGAAACTCTAGCTGCAGGGAAAAAGCACAAGCAACCTGTGCACTACTCACGCTACCCAGGAATCACAGCCACTGTACTGAAGCCAGAAAAGTTACCCCGTTTACTTTTTATATGAGCTCATAATAAGCACTATCCTCAAAATGTACCTTTTGTCTGGAATTCCCCCTGAAAAACAGTACACTTCCTAATATGTGAGGGCGCCTAGACACTACAGCCTCATTGTTCACCCGCAGTGTGAGATCTAAAGCACTGCTGCCTCTGACTGCTAGCCTTGGGAGATTTGGTGATGTCACTAATGTACGGCTCACAGTTCTCCTTGCTGGAGGTTCCCATATAAAAAGTCCTGCCTCTACCAAGATGGCCAGCTCAACACACATAGAAAAAGGCATACGCCTGTAATGAAAGGATTGGCTTCAGGGAGACCTCAGGCAATGCTGGTGACTGGTCCTTTGCCCTCTGTTCAATTTTTCTTTGACACCTAACCAAAGTCTCATACCATTATCTCTTTATAGTGCTTTTAATCCACATGGTATGATTTGTAATTGGACCTGGAAATTCTTTAGGATACCTTTTGGTCCCCCACTGCTCTGGCAGCCTGGAGCAAAGAAAACCATTAGGTTCTTCCAAGTATGGGGGGGCATGCAACTCTATCCCATTGCTCCCACAATATAGTGCTAGCGTTTGATTCTTGGCTAATCAGGCACCAGAACGGTCACGTGGAGCAGGCAAAGCTTAGAGCTTACACAGGGCTTACTCTCTTTGCACCCAGTGGGTGAATGGAGCACAATGGGAGCAAAGGAACAGATGATTACAGTATGTGCAGTTACTAGGACTACCCAGTAAACCTGTTTCTATGCACTGCATGGGACTAAACAATTTAAACATAACACTAAAGCTTAGATCAGTGATGGACAAAGTATACCATAGACTGATTAATGGTCCTCATAATGAAGAGTGGATAAGTCACTCACCTCCAGGTCATCCTCATCAGGTTCAATATAATGGTGGTGATGATCTGGGTTGTTCACCTTATCAAGGAGCTCCAAAGCCTGAAATCTGGAAAGACCACCTTGTGCCACAAGTGTATGCTGAGAAAGAGAAAATCAGGGTTAGATGGGAAAAGATGAACCAAACTATACATTGTGCAGCAGATGGGAACTTACTGTCAGCAGTCGCTCTGCAGTTGGTCTTTTCTTTGGGTTCTTAGTGAGAGCAACTTTGATAAAGTTATGAAACACGGGAGTCCTAAAGAAAATAAATGAGTACAGATAAGAATATGCATAGTTCAAAAGGAAAAAATATTTTCCCAAACTTAGAAGGAATCCACTTAAAGCGAAGTTCCACCCACTTTTGAAAGGTGGTCTTAAACTAAAGACCACCCCTCAACCCCTCGTTTTTGGATATTTTTTTTTTTTCTTTAGTACCTTTTTTGAAGTACTAAGTGTACTTCTGTTCCAGCTGAGCCGCGGCCCAGGACGTCATGTCCTCTTGTGCAGCGAGCCCCCCGCTGTCTTCTGGGACCTGTGTGTCCCCCAGAAGACAAGCTGGCCATTCACAAAGTGCGGTGCGACTCATGCATGCGCAGTAGGAAACTGGCAGTGAAGCCGCAAGGCTCCACTGCCAGTTTCCCTTAGTTACAATGGCAGTGCCTGCACCCAATCCGATGGACGGCTCAGCCTCGGGGTGGGGGTGGGTGACATTGCGGGCTCCCTGGACAGGGGTGTGTCCTTATTAAAAGTCAGCAGCTACAGGGTTTGCAGCTGCTGACTTAAAAAAAAAAAAAAGTTTGTGGCTGGAACTCCACTTTAAGGACCACCTTATAGTGGATTTACTGCTACAGGGCGGCCAGTCTGTGCAGAATCATGTATATACACATGCGCTTCTGAACTTCCCAAAAGGGGGCAGCTTTTGCTGTGATTTGTCCCAACAGAAGCTGATCAGCCGGTGTCGGCAAATGGATGTCCGCCGTCACCAGCTGATAGTCGAGCAGAGACACAGGACAGAGCTCTGCCTATGTAAACAAGACAGAACTCTGTTCTAACAGAGGGTCATGGATTTTGTGTCCCTGCAAAGAAAAAAAAAAAATCACCACATCCTTTAGTGACAGCATCTCACACAGCACACAAAAACACTGTCTAGGCACAAATTTAACCATTTGATTACCCTGGATGTTTAAACCCTTCCCAGCCATTAGTGTCATTAGTACAGTGACCGTGTACATTTTTAGCACTGATCACCGCAAAATGTCAATTAGTGTCAGACTGTCCACCATAAGTCGCTGATTGCCATTACTAGTATTAAAAAAAAAAAAAATTCTATCAATATATACCATAGGTTGTAGACGTTATAATGTTTGTGTAAACCAATCAATATGCGCTTATTGGGATTTTTTTTTACCAAAAATATGTAGCAGAATACACATTGGCCAAAATTTATGAAGACACTTGATTTTTTAAATTTTTTTATTGGATATGTTTTATAACAAAAAGTAAAAAATATTGTTTTTTTTTTTTCAAAACTGTCAGTATTTTTTTTGTTTATAGCACAAACCATAAACCCAGTGGTGATCAAATACCACCAAAATAAAGCTCTATTTGTGGGGGGGGGAAAATGACACACTCTTCATTTATGTACAGCGTTGCTTGACTGCGCAATAGTCAGTTAAAGTAACAAAGTGCCGTATCGCAAAAAATGGCCTGGTCATAAAGAGAGTAAATCTTTTGGAGGGCAAGAGGTTAAAAAGTAAACACTCTTGTATAATTTGTACCTATGGGTAAGCCCAGAAAAAGGTTTACCTATAGGTACTGTAAATATCTCCTAAATGTGCGCCGTATACAGTATACGGCACACGTTTAGGAGATATTTACTGTATACTGCGCCGATGAGGTCATCATCGCCGCCCATGCCGTTTCTTCAGAAGTATGTGCAGTGACTGGAGACTCCCACCGGGCGCAGCCAGAGTCTGCGGCTATGGAAGAAAGATGGGTGAAGATGATGCAGTCTCTAGCGGTAGGGATGCACCGATACCATTTTTTTTTTACAATGAGTACAAGTACCGATACTTTTTTTATTAGTACTTGCCGATACCAATTACCGATAACTACCGCAACTGTTTTGTTTTAACTTCAGCTGTCAGCAATGGTGCAAAGCATTGAAAAGTTATTTACAAATGAAATAGATTTTTTTTAAATTTTGCGCTTTTTCGATGTGAAATGTGTAAATATATGTTAATATATACCGTATATACTCGAGTATAAGTCGTTCCGAGTATAAGTCGAGGCCCTAATTTACCACAACAAAATGGGAAAAACTTATTGACCAGAGTATAAGACGAGGGTGAGAAATGCACAGCTACTGTAAGTGGAAAAGAGGGTCAGCAATGCCCATTTGCAGCCTCACTGTGCCCATTTGCAGCCATAGGTCCCCTGAACTTCAAACTCGGTAGTTAAGGGTTCCTAGATGCCCCCTAGCTGCAGCCAAAATTTGGGGTCTCTGAACCCAAAGGGTCCCAAAATGACATTGCTGCAGATGGACAGAGTTGACCGAATTTGTGGCCCCGTATCTTGGGGCACTTAGTGCTAAGAACCCCAAATTTGGTGTGCAAACCCAGTGGAACTAGCACCATAAAATATCCAAAGCTAGGGTTTCTAGCACCAAGTGGCCCCAAGATACAGGGCCCCAAAAATCGGTTCAGAAAATGTCAAGCACTTTTCTGTAGCAGAGAATGACATTTTCTGGACCGAGTTTGGGGCCCTGTATCTCGGGGCCACTTAGCGCTAGGAACTCCATCTTTTGATATGTTGTGGTACCAGTTCCACTGGGTTTCCACACCAAATTTGGGGTTCCTAGCACTAAGTGGCCCTGAGATACGGGGCCCCAAAGTCAGTTCGAAAAATGAATTTTTTTGCTGCAGAAAAGTGCTTGACTCGAGTATAAGTCGAGGGGGGCACTTTCAGCACAAAAAATGTGCTGAAAAACTCGACTTATACTCGAGTATATACGGTATATGTGTAAAAATATTCACTAACAAAGCAAACAAAAAAAAGTTTCAATTGTTTATCGTTTATAAAATAGACGTGAACAAAAGAAAAAAAAAAAACAGGAAAATAATAATTACATGGAGGAGAATAGGGAGTTAATGAAGGCTGATTAGAGTAAATTAAGGGTTAAGGGGTAAACAGAGGAACATTTGTTCATCCCTTTGATCTGCAGATGAAGAAACAGAAATATACAAAAATAAACAATGTTTCTTTTTATTTTAGTGTTTCAGGGCTGAGCAATGTTGTTAAAGAGGAGTTCCACCCAGGGGGTCCATTAAAAAAAAAAAAAAAAATTAAAAGTCAGCAGCTACAAATACTGCAGCTGCTGACTTTTAATTGGACACTTACTTGTCCCTGGGTCCAGCGATGCGGGGGATCGAAGCCCCGCTTGTCATCGTCCCCCCCTCCGCTCGTCGGCATTTCAACTGAGCGCCGGGCTGTGGCTTCACAGCCTGGCACCCACTGCGCATGCGCGAGCGGCGCCGTGCACCGTGATTGGCCGCCCAATCACCTGGGACCTGTAATGGGTCCCAGATGATTGACAGGAGGGAGGGAGCAGAGCCGAGCCCTTCCTGTGCCGAGGGGGAAGTGATGTCACCGGCCCAGGCACTGGAAGAGGCAGACTACGAGGGACCCCCTAGCAACAGGCATTTAGAGGTAAGTAAAAAAAATATATATATCCAAATTTTTGTTTTTTTAGAATTTTTTAGGTATTTTTGTTTTTTTGGGTGGAACCCCACTTTAATAAACATTGCTAGCTGCTTTTTTTTTTTTTTTTGACAGCTCCAATTACCGGACTTCTTTAACACAGGGGAGACCCACTGACAGCTCAAAGAGCCGAACCTGAAAGTATCGGTTTCAGGTATCGGTGCATTTGCATGAGTACCGATACCTGTGCTATTTGTATAAATCGGCACCAATGCCGATTACTGATATCGGTGCAACCCTATCCAGCGGGGATGACGCAGGCTTCGTTTGCAGCTGTCACATAATTTAACACAAGTTCTAATGCAGGAGGTTAGAATGGTCCTTAAAGTGACTCTGTCGCTATAATAAATATGTGTACAATTATAAATGGCCCCTGTAAGAAATATAGATTTTCCACCTCTCCTGCTGCTATCCCACAGATCTCTTAAAAGGGGGTTCCGGCCGCAATATATATATATTTTTTTTTAAAGTCAGCAGCTACAAACACTGTAGCTGCTGACTTTTAATAAGGACACTTACCTGTCCAGCGAGCCTGCGATGTCGTCCATCGGATCGGCCGCCGCTGCCTCCATCTTAACGGAGGGAAACAGGCAGTGGAGCCTTGCGGCTTCACTGCTCGTTTCCTACTGCGCATGCGCAAGTCGCGCGGCGCTTTGTGTATGGCCCTGTGGTTTTCTGCGACACACACAGTTCCCAGAAGGCAACGGGGCCGCTCGCCAAAGAGGAAGTGCTGCGGAATAGGAAGAGGCAGATTAGGAAAACTGCCTAGCAACAAGGGTTTCAGGTAAGTTAAATTTTTTTTTTTCAATTTTTTTTTTTTAAGATTTTTGATGCAATTTTTTTTTGGATGGCCCTCCACTTTAAGTATACAGCTTGTAACGTCTGAGTAATACCAAAACTCCTATTCTGCCTACTTGTGGCTCAGTGACTCAAAATACTGAATTGATTGACAAAACTGTTAAAACATACCGTAGTTATGTAGAGATTTTAATTGCTTTGGTATTATGGTCTATAAGGAAAATTTTGCTCAGATTGGAATCTCTAGTTAAAATGATTAAACAATAACTGGACAACAAAACAAAAAAATGGGATAAGTAAAGAAGAAACTGGGAAAATTGAAAAATAATAAAATCAGTATATATTGACAAAGCCAGACATTTTAGCCCTTCTCTAGCCAAACTGAGTGCAAAACACACAACTGAACTTACCATCTCAGTTTCTCTTTTAGCTTGGGAGGCTGAAAGTTGCTCTTTGACATTAGAAACAAAGCTCTAAAAAAACAAAACAAAAAAAAAAAATCCAAGAATTAAAAAAGGAAAGTGGCACTTAACAAAATTCAGTCACAGAATAAAAATAAAGATTAGAGCAATACAGTGGCGGGATCCATTTGTCTGGATCCATACCAATTTTGGAAAAGTAAGATAGTCTTGGCTGCAGCAGGTAGGCAGCATACCCTGCTGGGAAAACACAGCGATTACTGCTAGTGGCTATAACAGCCGCTAGCAATAATCACATGTAAAATACGACAGGCTGGTTGTACCCAAGTTGATCCATCAGCCTGTCCCCCATACATGGTTCGAATTTGGGCCGGTCCCTGCTGAACTGGTCAAGATTTGAACTGTCTATGGCCGGTTTAAGCAAAAGCAGTTATGATGTCTGGCATATATGTATTAGGAAGTGTCTAGATCAATTTTATGTTCACAACTACTTTAAATCCATATCTGGGCTTATCTGCTAATAAGTGACAAACAAAATGCAAATGCTCGCTGCAGGTTAATTTTAAAAAGACAGAATGCCATAACGAATAACAAATGCACTACATTTAGTGCAGACAGAACAGTCACACGATCTGTTTTACTCAGCTCACATCTAACACCATATTTAAAACAGACCTCATTGGATGCAGATCAAACAATGGCGGCTGCAGCTCTGCCAGCTCTATTGCGGTGATACCGACAGCCCAGATGTCACAGAGTTGGTTGTAACCTCCGTTCTTCTCCACGGCAGCCACTTCTGGGGCCATCCTGTGACAGAAAGAGCATGGGTCAAACATGTATTGTTATATGCTGAAGTCAATTTTTTAAATTCTTTTTGGAAAAATGATAGCTGAAGAAGGAAAATCAAAATAACTGATAATATACCTAGTTCTGGGTTATCACACTCTGATACTGTTCATAAAGCAAAAAGAACAGTTGTTACAATACACTGTATTGGCAAAAGTTTGTAGACATCTGACCATCACACCTAGGTGAGCTCACTGGCTATCCCATTCCAAAACCAGGTGCATAAAATCAAGCACAAAGCCATACAATTTCCATTCACAAACTTTAGAGTCCAAAAGACATTTTAGACAACTATGTGTTTCCAACCTTTTCTGTTCCAGCATATCTGTGCCCCCCGTGTACACAGCCAACTCCATATAGGCATAGTTTGAGGAGTTTGGTGTGGAGGATCTCGGTGATCTGCAAAGAGCCCCAATCTCAATCATACTGGCCACTAGAGATTGGCTCGGGCGAGTTCGGGATCCTAGTCCCAACACACCTGCCCCATCCCGCCAGGAAGCCAACACCGCACACCGCTAATCACAGGCAGTGAGACATTTTCCGATCTGTGCAGCTGCGGACCGGGATATGTCTCACTGCCTGGGATTAGCGGTGTGCAGTGTTGGCTTACTGGCGGGATCGGGCAGGTGGGTTGGGACTAGGATCCGGAACACGTCCGGGCCCCTCTCTACTGACCACCTTTGGGATGAATTGGAATGTTGACTATGAGCCAGGTCTTCTCATCCAACATCAGTACGTGACCAGCCAAATGCTCTTTTGGATGAATAGATAAAAATTCCCAAAGACACTCCCAAATCTTTAGGAAACCTTCCCAGAAAGGTTGGATCTGTTACAGTCACAAAAGGGGGATAACACCATATTAAAGCACATCTTCAACCAAACAAAATAAAATAAAAATTCTAACAGTCCTTAGATGTGATGGCAGCATTAGTTTTTTTTTTTTTTTAAGCTTTTTCTTCCTTTGTCACCTAGTCTACCCTGCATGCCTCTCCTATTCCTCATAACATAGATGGGGTATAGTTATGTGGTCTTCAGAGAACAATGTAATTGATACAAATTTGCAAAGGACATTACCAGCGTACAAGATTTCCAGCAAAACTAACAGGTATTTTTTTTTTAAGATGATTAAACAAATATAAACACACTTTTAACTGAATATTTAACAGCCTAAAAGGAACCAAATAAGAGAAGTTAATTGTTAGGGTTTGCATACTCTTTATTGCCCATGGTTTTGTAAGGGGATGTCCAACAAGCTCACATACCGTAGTTATGATGGTAAGGTGTCCAAAAACTTTTGCAGATAAACAATATCCAAGCACAACTGCAAATTCAGCTTCTGGTGGCAGAAGGCTGGTGCTATGGTGCACTTGCACTCTGACAATCAGATCTGTAGTTAATTCAAGCCGGCAACTAAATGTAATCTGTAAAATCTGAAGTTTTGGCTACATACTGAAACACACTGGTACCCATCTAACGTGTTTCGGCTGTGACAGCCTTCCTCACAGTGCACACAGTCGAAACACGTTAGCTTGTTACCAGTGTGTTTTAGTAAGTACCCAATAAAAGTTTGGATTTTACAGACTACACCAAGTTCAAAAGCTTTTGGCTAAATCAAGTAGCAACCAATAATTTCTCCTTTTTTTTCCTACCACACTACTCCAGATATCGCCCAAATTGTCCCCTCCGTTCCTCCCAAGACATCTTGCTCTCTAGCTCCATTGTAATCTCCTCCCATGCTCACCTTCAGGACTTTTCCAGACCCTCTCCCATCCTCTGGCACTCCGGCCTCCAGTATGTCCTAAACAGCTTGGTGACCACCGCTCCAGGTAACTGGGTTTGAATTTCCCGTCCTCCGCTGGGTGAATTGTGAGAGCTCCAGGTGCTGGCGATTGCTATTCCAATGGTATAGGTGCAATGAAAAATCTGGACTGCCGCACTCCGGATTGGAATAATAAAGGTAAAATCTTCTTTATTGAAAAAATGAAATGGTATAAAATGTGTACATTGCTCTGTTGAAGTGATACAGCATAAACAATGAAAGTCACTTATATACACATTATACGTATAATGTGTATATAAGTGACTTTCATTGTTGTACAAACCAGCTATGAGTAAGCGCTCTATGGGAGCGTGAAACGCGTCAGCGGTTATGCTGTATCACTTCAACAGAGCAATGTACGCATTTTATACCATGTCATTTTTTCAATAAAGAAGATTTTACCTTTATTATTCCAATCCGGAGTGCGGCAGTCCAGATTCTCCAGTATGTTCTGTTAGCTTCTACCCTATCCGCCTTTAGGCGATCCTTGAAAACTCATTTAGGGAAGCCTACCCCACCTCCACCTAAAAACTGTACTTGGGTCACCTCCATCAGATCATCCCCTGCAGCTTTTACCTTTTGTGCCACCTCCCCCTCCGTTTAGATTGTAAGCTCCATGAGCAGGGACCTCATACTCTTCCTGTATTGTAATTGTACTGTCCCCCTTTATAATGTAAAGCGCTGCATAAACTGTTGGCACTATAAAAAAACAGTATTATAATAATAACATTATTATTATTATAAGAAAGGGACGATGTAATTGGCTGAAATGGACAGGGTCCCTTTAGACTCTTCCAGTAATGAGGCCCACTGTACCGGAGTGGACAAAGAGTATTTTATTACCAGTATGGGGTTCCGATAAAAGATTTCCTTTTGGCAATTGTTGCGGTTATTTTTGCTGCCACACCAAAGTCCGCTGTGAAAATAAAGTTCAAAGAAAAATCCATGAGAGATGGCAAGCTGACCATTTAAAGCATATCTGCTCACTTAATGCAGGCAACCATTTTTTTTTTTTTATGTAACCGAACATGAATTTGCGAATAGCGAACAAAGAAAAAGCCTTTTTAAAAATATGTGGCCGTGTGCCCAAGTAAGGGTTTGTGATCCTATCCTTGCTGTGATGATACGCAGATGCTAAGAATTAGGAATGGGGGGTTCACAACACCTTTCAGAGCCTAAAATAGGATAATAGACATGTGCGCCGTCAATAAATTTGTTTCGTTCCGTTCTAGAATTAATTCGTATTTCGTGTCCGAAATTCAATTTGGATTCATACGAAATACGAATTTTTGTTAGGTTCGTTAACTTTTCGTAACAATTACGAATGTTCGTTATGATGAATTTATCATTATGAGGGGCTCCCACTATCCCTGTGCTGTGCTGACTTCCTGGGTTTTTTAACTTTATCATAACGAATAATCGTAATTAACGAACATTCTCGTTTCCGTTGTAACAGAATTTGGATCCGAAATTCGTAAACGAAATTTGGCATTTCATAGAAAATTCGGAAGCATAGCAATTCTAAGTTCGGATCCTCCCGAATGTACGAATTTACGGAAATACGTACGAATTTTCGATTCGTACAAAACTAATCGCACATGTATATAGGATAATCCGTTGCAATCATCTACTACCTGCCTTGCATAGAAAAATAGGCCTCATGAGACATTAGCTGAATCATATACTGGCTTTGGAAGGAATACAGTGCCTGAAAAGTATCTTAGGAGTCTTTGAGGTTGATTTAGATCTTATGGACACATAGAGCAGGGCTCAGGAGTGAGCACGCACCAGTGCCCCCCATAGCAAGGAGCTGGAGGGGGGGGGGGAGCCAGCAGTGCTGGCAGGGGACCCAAGAAGAGGAGGATGGGGGCTGCTGTTTGCAAAACTACTACACAGAGCAGACAAGTATGACATTTTAAGCTGAAGTTAGAAGTTGATTGACTATCATGCACAGTTGCAACAAATTTTGCAGTTTTAGCAAACCAACCCCTATGTATAAAAATGTTGGCTGTGCGGATATAACAAACATCCACCCAATCAGATGAAAATGGCTGTATTCTCTCTAATACAGGTAGCCCCCATATCATCGATGCCAGCTAGTTGCCACAATACAATACGTCAATTGGGAAACAAAAACTAATTTGGGGAGATTTACTAAAACTGACGCAGAATCTGGTGCAGCTCTGCAATCAACTTCTAGGTTTTATTGTCAAAGCTTAATTGAACAAGCTGAAGTCAGAAGACAAGTTGGTACTATGCACAGCTGCACCAGATTCTGCATGCTCCAGTTTTAGTAAATCTCCCCCCCCCCCCCTCCATTGTGTCCAATGGCATGGAGGATACAGAAACTACACATAACAGAGGAAGTATGGCAATTTTCATCCTGACTGTGCAGATGTTTATCACATCCGCACAACTTTTTTTTATACATAGACCCCTAAGTGTATCTAAACCAAAAAACAAAAATATAATATATGCAGTGTACCAGTCTTCAGATGTAGTGGCTGCATTACTTTTTCTATTAGGCTCTTATCTGTTATTCTTACCAGTAACACACTTCATGTCCTAGGGCAGGGATCTTCAAACTACGGCCTTCCAGTTGTTCAGGAACTACAATTTCCATCATGCCTTATCATGTCTGTGAATGTCAGTTTTACAATGCCTCATGGGATGTGTAGTTCCACAACAGCTGGAGGGCCGTAGTTTGAAGATCCCTATCCTAGGGTGACAACACTCAGTTACTGTATTGTATTTTGGGAGAAGCAGTGTTGTCTCCTTAGGCCCCTTTCACACTCTTGCAACTCTTCCTACGATTTTGGACATCAGAGTCGCATGACAAGTCACACCCAACGATTACCAATAACCACCATTCATATCTGTGCAACTTCAAGTCACACCGACTTTAAAGTAGTCCCTGTACTACTTTGGTCTGAGTTTGATGTGAATTGAAGTCCATAGACCTAAATTTTACAAGGCATTCCGTGAAATCGCGTCAAAATCGCAGCCGCAAAATCATGTGACTTAAGTCGCGGCACTGTGAAAGGGGCCTCTGCCTGCTGTAATGAATTGCACAACAACGCAATCTCTCCTTAACACGGTTACATAGGGGGTGGGTGCTAAAAAAACAAGGAAGGCTGAGATAAATGAGATTTCAGTGCAGTGCACAGGAAGTTACAAGGACACCAAATTTCTGGCAGAGTCATCAGGTATTTTTCTGCACTTGCAGAAAACGTACTTAGCAAAAAAAAAACACACTAATGTAGCCACCACATCTGGAGACTGATAAACTGACTATATTATACTTTTGATCTTTGGCTAAGATATACTTTTAATGAACAGTTGCACCTTCCTGAAGTTCTAGGAATATCCAAAAGCCATTCAGTGATAGAACTACAAATTCCAACATGCCTCATCAGCCAGTGGTTTGCAAGGCATTCTGGGAACTGTAGTTCCACAACAGCTAGAGGGTTCTGGATTTGCCAAGCTCTGCTGTAGGATAACAAAGCTCCTTCTACACAGCCCTGTAAAAACAAAAGATATACAGACATTACCTAGTTTGACATCGCCATTGTCTGTGAGTAGTATGTTGGCACCCTGCAAGAGAAATAAAACTTTATTTAGCAGCATTTTACTGTTACAGCCATCAGCAGAAATATATCTGAAATAAGTGCAGCACTAATCAAGTGTAAAAATAGATATACCGGGACCCTATCTAGAGGATACACCTGGAAATCTAGTACGGTAATTGTTGTCTTGAAAATGCATGCGTTGGTATTAAAACAGAATCCTAATAACAGATAATAAATTCAGTGCAAACAAAAGTGCACTATTTTATTTTTTTGCACTATTTCCCCTTCTTTTCAATATTGAATTGCACAACTCTGAAACACAATACATGTTGTGGCCAGGGGACATTCACTCTAATTTTTTAATTATTTAAGCAAGATATTTTGTTTACTGTAGGGCTGCGGAAATTAGCGATTAATTCCTCTATTAATCGTTAATTTTTTTGATCGATCAAAATCATTTTGATCGGTAGTCTGCCTGCCCTGGTGCCGCTTTGGGCCAAGCTGTGGCTGCAGCGCAGTGGTCCGCTCCCTCCTCCTCCACTATATGTCATATACAGTCTGCGGGCATCTCCCACTGTGCGTCTCCGAGCTGAGTATGAAAACTTTGGCCGCGCTGTGAGAAAAGTCCCGCCCTCCTCCTAGATCAGCTCGTGTGATAGACGCAGTGTTCTGTCTATCACACGAGCTGATCTAGGAGGAGGGCGGGACTTTTCTCACAGCGCGGCCAAAGTTTTCACACTCAGCTCAGGGACACACAGCTGGAGATGCCCGCAGACTGCGTAATCCATGCACAGGCACTGAATACAGTGAGGCTGCGATTATGGGCACGGTGAGACTGCATTAGGGCACGGTAAGGCTGCGTTATGGGCACGGTAAGGCTGCGGTTATGGGCACGGTGAGATTGCATTATGGGAACAGCGAGGCTGCGATTATGGGCACGGCGAGGCTGAGATGATGGGCGCGGCGAGGCTGAGATGATGGGCGCGGCGAGGCTGAGATGATGGGCGCGGCGAGGCTGAGATGATGGGCGCGGCGAGGCTGAGATGATGGGCGCGGCGAGGCTGAGATGATGGGCGCGGCGAGGCTTAGATGATGGGCGCGGCGAGGCTGAGATGATGGGCGCGGCGAGGCTGAGATGATGGGCGCGGCGAGGCTGAGATGATGGGCGCGGCGAGACTGAGATGATGGGCGCGGCGAGGCTGAGATGATGGGCGCGGCGAGGCTGAGATGATGGGCGCGGCGAGGCTGAGATGATGGGCGCGGCGAGGCTGAGATGATGGGCGCGGCGAGGCTGAGATGATGGGCGCGGCGAGGCTGAGATGATGGGCGCGGCGAGGCTGAGATGATGGGCGCGGTGAGGCTGAGATGATGGGCGCGGTGAGGCTGAGATGATGGGCGCGGTGAGGCTGAGATGATGGGCGCGGTGAGGCTGAGATGATGGGCGCGGTGTGAGGCTGAGATGATGCGCGCGGTGAGGCTGAGATGATGCGCGCGGTGAGGCTGAGATGATGCGCGCGGTGAGGCTGAGATGATGGGTGCGGTGAGGCTGAGATGATGGGCGCGGTGAGGCTGAGATGATGGGCGCGGTGAGGCTGAGATGATGGGCACGGTGAGGCTGAGATGATGGGCACGGTGAGGCTGAGTTTATGACGTGTGACGTCCTAGCCATGCCCCGCTATGTCCGGCTTCGGCCGTTGCCATAACGGTGCTAAATCAGCTAAAAGTAGTTAGATCTGTATGTGCATTATAATCAAAATTAGTCGATTAATCGATTAAAAAAAAATTGATTAAATCGAACACGAAAATTTTAATCAGTAACAGCCCTAGTTTATTGTGATTTTATATGTTAGATTTGGGAGTGTTATAAATATTGATTAATTTTATTTATGTCTTTAATATTCAATATTGACACACAGATTCTATTTTTGCACTCCTGTTTGCACTGAATTTATTATCCGTTTAGGATTCCGTTTTAATATATATATATGAATTTTCATGACAATAATTATTAGATTTTACAGGTATATCCTCTAGATAGGGTCCTGGTATATCTTTTTCGACACTTGATTGGCACTGCACTTATTTTTTATTTTTTTTTGTAAACACATATTTGTCCTTTGTGGTGCTGGCTGCTTTTTATTCATATTGGAACATCAGCGCAGTACTAATTTTTACATAAGTAAAAAACTAGACTGCGTCACAAATCTAAACACTGCAGGGACAATTATCATTCATGAGAATGTAGTCAGTAATTCAGCGGTTCAATAGATCATACTGAGTAATAGGGCTAACCTTGTTATCAGCGAGATCTCTTACAATGTATGCAGTAATGCTACAGGGTGTGTATATGGGTGACTCCCAGGGAAGTTTGCTGTCAATTCAATTATTATATGTCCTTTTACATATGTTCTCATTGATTCAAGGAGGACTGAGTGTTACACAGCCGTCTTCATGCAATCCATATATATTTGCAAATGTGTACAAACACTCAATGATACAGCATATTCTTTTTTCCTCCATTTTTTGTGCACTGGATGAACAGCTACTATATAGGCTTCCCCATACTGTATCTTCCATTATTGTCCCCCAAGGTCCTTAAGTGCAAAGCATTACCAATACCAATTCTGAAACTCTGGCTAAAACGAACCACAGATCACCCATGATACAGATACCAATACACAATAGTAGTATATAAAATTCATGTTTATTTGTTTCACCCTTTCACTGCAAGAGCCGTTATTGCAATTTTTTTTTGTTGCACACATTTAAAAAAATCATTTTCGGCCTGAAGGTTACATAAAACCCCCAAACATTATATTTTCTCAAACCAGACACCCTAGAGCAGTGATGGCGATCGTTCACACCCCAGAGGTTTTTGAACTACATTTTCCACGATGCCCATGCATTCTGCAGTGTAGTGGAGCATCATGGGAAATGTAGTTCCAAAACCTCTGAGGTGCCAAGGTTCGCCATCACTGCCCTAGAGAAAAAAAAAAAGCGGTAGTTCAAATTTTTTATGTCACAAGATATTACCGCAAAATTTTAGTGTAAAAAAAAAAAAAAAAAAAACACACACTAAAAGTGAATTTTAGGGAAAACAAACGCAATAAATGACCAAAATTTTTGGTAAAATATAATAGACGAGGTTGCGCCGAGTAAATAAATACCCATGTCCAACCTTAAATTTGTATGCGCTTGTGAAATGGCGACAAGCATCAGTACCGTTTATTTTCTATAGTCGACGCTTCAAAAGCCCCCTATAGGTATCAGTTTAGTGTTATGGAGGAGGTCTTATGTTAGAAATATTGCTCTCACTCTGGTGTGCGTGGCAATATGTAACCTGTGTATTGCAATTGATGTTTTCACGAGTAGATGCCCTTGACAGATGCATTTACGTACGAATCTATGTTTTTGGGTGTAACTATTTTTTTGCAAAAAAAAATATATTTTTTTTACTTAAACTTTTTTTTTCATTACATAGAAGACAAAAAGTCCCATGTGTGATGTTTTTTAGATGACAGATCCTCTTTACATTCTAAAAGACCCTGCATGTCTCCCCTGTGCTCCACTGAAAAGAGGGAAGGTGTGCCCTCTCCTTCCCCTCCAGCCGCTGGCACCCGCCATCTCACTCTACGGATCTGGCAGTGTAAGGCCCCTTTCACACTGGGGCTGTTCGCAGGCGTTATTGCGCTAAAAATACCGCCTGCAAACCGCCCCTAAACAGCCTCCGCTGTTTGTTCAGTGTGAAAGCCCGAGGGCTTTCACACTGAAGCAGTGCGCTGGCAGGAGAAGAAAAAATCTCCTGCAAGCCGCATCTTTGGAGCGGTGAAGGAGCGGTGTATTCACCGCTCCTGTACCGCTCCTGCCCATTGAAATCAATGGGACAGCACGGCTATAGCGCGGCAATACCGCGGCTATAGCCGCGCTGTACGAGTGGTTTTAACCCTTTTTCGGCCGCCAGCGGGGGGTTAAAACCGCACCGCTAGCGGCCGAATACCGCTGTAAAACAGCGCTAAAAATAGCGATGTTTTACCGCCGACGCCCCCTACCGCCTCATTGTGAAAGGGGCCTAAGGGTTAACGTATTCATTAATATATTAAAACGGTAGTAAAGCCTGCTTTGTGATTTTTATAATAAGGCTTACCTGTAGGTAAAATGAATATCTCCTAAACGAGCACAGTTTAGGAAAATGTTTCTCAACTCCAGTCCTCAAGCACCCCCAACAGGTCATGTTTTCAGGATTTCCCTCATATGAAACAGGCTGTGGTAATTATTAAGGCAGTAAAACTGATCAAATCACCTGTGAAAAATAAGGGGAGGCCTGAAAACATGACCTGTTGGGGGTACTTGAGGACTGGAGTTGAGAAACATTGGTTTAGGAGATATTCACACTTGATTCAGCCGGTGACGTCACTGGCGCATGCGCTCTGAAGGTCCAGCCCACCACGCCAGACCTTCAAAGCAGCATGCCGGTACTGAGGGCTCCCGCGTACATGCCTACTCACAGAGCTGCAGTCTGTGAACCCAGAAGGAAGACCGGAGGAAGATGGAAGCCCCATCAGCGGTGATGGCACTGCTGGAGGACTTTGTTTCAAGGTAAGTATTTTATAATGTCTAGTATGCGATGCATACCATATAGCACAGTCACAGGGGGCCCTTACAGGAATAAGGAGAGAGGATTGTAAAAAGTGACAGTGGTGGGTTAACTACCAGTTTAAGGTAAAAATTTTCCCAGTAGTTGCATCGTTCAACTACACCCCCCCCCCCCCCCCCCCAACACTTGAGTCTTCTCTTGTCCAATACCGTGCCTGTCTGCACCAGCGCTCAACCCTCTTCTTGCTCTTCTGACAGGATACAGAGGCAGCATCAAAAGCCATTGGCTCCTCCTGCTGTCATCTAAAGCCTGTGAGGAGGGAGCGGGGCAGAGCCACACAGTGTGGCTAGGGAGCGTGCCCCCATAGGAGAGGACTAGAGCGCCTGGAGAGGCCCCTAAAAGTGTAGTTAAGAGACCACTCTGTGCAATACCACTGCACAGAGCAGGTAAGTATAACCTCTTTTTTAAAAGAATAATAATAATAAAATGGCCACTTGAAGCCTATCTGTATCTAAAAATAAAAACTGTAAAATCAGCACAAGAGACACAATTTACAGTTGGATGTGTCCCCTGTGCCGATTGCTCATTTCTTATTGAAAATCCATCTTCATCCCTGAAGCGCCCCGCACCACATCCTTCAGGTTAATACAACTAAAGCCTGGTACACACTATTCATTTTTTTTTTTCGTTCAACCCCGAAAAAACAAAAACTTTAAGCTCCAGTTGTAGCCGCTGTACTAACGATCCCACGTTTGTACAGCGATCTCCCCCACTAAGCTGTCCACCCCCCCACCAGAACACTCTGATCAGCTGCTGGTTTTCCACCATGCACGTCTGACAGAAGCCGACCAAAGGGCCCCCCCCTGTCAGGCCAGCAGGCGTACACACAGCCTGAATGTAAAATGTCGAATT
This sequence comes from Lithobates septentrionalis, assembly GCA_037952835.1. Classification (NCBI taxonomy): domain Eukaryota; kingdom Metazoa; phylum Chordata; class Amphibia; order Anura; family Ranidae; genus Lithobates; species Lithobates septentrionalis. The sequence goes on along the minus strand of JBBDGP010002038.1, from coordinate 33,325 downwards.
TGGCCTGTGTGTATGGGGTTTAGGGGGCCCGTCTATACCTGCCCTTTCTGCCTAGCTTCACCATTCATTGAAGCTGTACTATACTACAGCTTCTATGAATTAAACCTTTTACAAAAAAAAAAAAAAAAAAAAAAACACATAAAAGAAAAAAAAAAAGCACTCGATAAATCGATATATAGTTACTGTTTTTTCCTGAACCTAACCTCTTAAGGTTAAGCAAAACCTTAACCAGAAGCTAAACCACTAAATCTTCATCTATAGCTCAAAATAACTCCTAAATCTATTAACCTAATCATTACAGCTAACCTCAACCTCGCCCCTAAATGTAACCAATAAGCTTACATAACTCCTTAAGCTAATCCTAAGGGCCCAGTTTTATTGCTGTTCTTTCCTGCCTTTTCGGAAAGAAGCGAAACGGCACCAAAACAGCAAGGAAAAGTGCAAGTGTAAGAAAGTAACAGATTTTATGTCTTGCACTTGCTATGAGGCTTCAGCAGCAGTCCAATAAACATTGAGACCGTGACTTGCTTGTCCATGTCACTGGTCCCTATATTGATTACAGACTTTGACCATCATGGCGCAAATACCAATAGGGATCTTCAGGGTCTAGGTTCCATAGGAATGGACCATGGCCCTGGACCTGCTGTGGCTAACTACACGTGTTGCATCAAGTGCTGGGGTGAGGGCTCAAGCTGGATCCAGTGCTCGAAGCAACTTTACAGGCTGTCCCCACATCAGGTATGGTTCCTAAGGTTTTACCAAGGTTGCATGAATGGGGATGCATGGCTACTACTCCTTCATTGGTTTCTATTTCTGTATGAGAAGAAAGTGAAGGGCTGATTGAAGAGCCAAAAATAAAATAAGAAACTAGTGAAGCAGAGAGTGATTTGTCCAGGAGGGAGAAAAGGTCCATCATCTTGGGACACTCCCAAAAAATGTTGGGCTCACAGATTAAAGTAGCGTTATAGGCGGGTACCGGGTGGGTCCTCAGAGCTTTGCCAATGTCCAGTCACCTGAAGTGACCAGCCTATAACTCAGGGTCTAGGATTCTCAAAGCCTGTGTCCTGTACGATTAAGATATAGTCTGTATATTGGTATTCAAAGGGGCGATTTCCACCTGTACATTTCTATAGGGTGTGATTGGAATCAATGTTTTTTTTAAAACCATGACAATGAATATGTACCCTCTATGTGCACCTAACCCTAATATCAGAATGAAAAACAATACTATGCTATTACTAATTCTCAAAATCACTCAATTGTCTTACGGTTACTCAAAATTCTCAAAATCACACTGAACAGAGCGCTGCCTATGTAAACAAGGCAGAGCTCCGGCTCTGACAGTAGGGAAGTGATGGATTTTCTTTCCCTGCAAGGCAGGGAATAACATTTATCACTTCCCTTAGAAAAAGCAGCACACACAAACACTGGATAGGCATACATTAAACCCTTTGATCACCCTAGATCAGGGATATGCAATTAGCGGACCTCCAGCTGTTGCAGAACTACAAATCCCATGAGTCATAGACTCTGACAGCCACAAGCATGACACCTAGAGGCAGAGGCATGATGGGACTTTTAGTTTTGCAACAGCTGGAGGTCCGCTAATTGCATATCCCTGCCCTAGATGTTTAACCCCTTCCCAGCCAGTGTCAGTGCATATTTTTATATTAGCACTGATCACTGTATTAGCGTCACTGGTCCTCACAAAGTGTCAGATTGTCCGCCGCAATATCGCAGTTCCGCTAAAAGTTGCTAATCGCCGCCATTACCAGTATATAAAAAAAAAAAAAATCATATATATATCCCATAGTTTGTAGACACTATAACTTTTGAGCAAACCAATCAATATGCAGTCATTGGGATTTTTTTTTTTTTTACTGTAGCAGAATACGTATTGCCCTAAATTCATGAAGAAAATTTGATTATTTTTTTTTTTGCATAAGTTTTATAGCAGAAAGTAAAAAATATATTTTTTTTTCAAAATTGTCAGCATTTTTTTTTCCCTGTTTATAGCGCACAAAAAAAAAATATACCACCAAAAAGAGAGCACTATTTGTGGGAAAAAAATGTACAAATTTTATTTGGGTACAGCATTGCATGACCGCGCAAATGTTAAAGTAACCCAGTGCCGTATCGCAAAAAACGGCCCGATCATGACGAGGGATAAGTCATCCGGAGGTCAAGTGGTTATACTGTACTGTTGTGACACTCACCTTAATATCCCTGTGCATTTTCCCCTTACTGTGCAAATATGCCAGACCCTGTGTGTAAGAAATCAAACATGAGAAAGTAAAAATGTGATTGCATCATTAAAGGCAGGCACTGACAGCGAGCTTCTGATAAGATCAAAGGCAAAGGTCTTCCACAAAAGAAGTTATTTCCTATAAACAGAGCATTAACACAGACCAGAGGTGATAGTACCCTGATCTCCCCATTTCTGTCTTGTCTACAGTTACATGCCGCCATCTGGTTGCTGTCAGTCAAGTTAAAAAACATGTTCGATTGGCTACCGATCTCCCAATGATTACCTGGAACCTTTAAGGGCAGCTCAGCAAAACCAAAAGAGGATATTTGGGATACGGAGGACATGTGCAGGCATACCTATAACGAATATGCTTCTTAGCAGACATGCAGTATGTGGGGATGGTTCACAACACGCAGGTCAGAATTGGTAACTGCAGTGACCACTTCCTCAGATTGCATTTAAGTTTAGAAAAGAAGGAACTCGCACACTGAAAACCTACTAAGTATTTTATACAGGTTTATATTTTATATGGGCGTGTTGCGGTGTTATCATCAGTAGGCTTTCGTTTTTGTCTGTAACCATGGAGGGGCGATATCCCTTTTTATTTATTTTTTTTATTTTGAGGATTATGGCTTATAGCCAGTGAAAACCCAAAATTCAGTATCTCAGAAAATTTGAAAAGTTCAATATTGTAGACTCATGGTGTCACGCTGTAATCAGCTAATTAACTCAAAACACCTGTAAAGGTTTCCTGAGCCTTTAAATGGGTTCTCAGTCTGGTTCAGTAGGTTACACAATCACGGGGAAGACTGCTGACTTGACAGTTGTCCAGAAGACAGTCATTGACACCCACCACAAGAAGGGTAAGTCACAAAAGGACATTGCTAAAGAATCTGGCTGTTCACACACAGAGTGCTGTATCCAAGCATATTGATGGAAGGTTGAGTGAAAGGAAAAAGTGTGGTAGAAAAAGGTGCACAAAGCAACAGGGACAATCGCAGCCTTGAGTGGATTGTGAAGCAAAGGCCAGTAAAGAATTTGGGGGGGATTCACAAGGAGTGGACTGTGGCTGGTGTCGGTGCTTTAAAAGCCACCACACATAGACATTAGGGCTGCGCATCTTCACTGGCCTCACGATTCGATTCGATTACGATTATCAAGTCAACGATTCGATTCGATTCGATTCCGCGATGCATCACGATGCATCACGATTACAGCGCAAGTCCGCAGGTGCTCATGGTTTTCATCAAAAAAAATTAAAGTAGTCAGGAGAACTCCATTTTTTTTATTCTATCTGTTCTTAAGAAAAAAAAAGAGACAGCAGAGGAGCTCCAGGCTCTCTTCCAAAATACTAAAGGAGATGGTCAGAGCCTGCGGACATGCTACAGGAGATGATCAGAGACTGCAGACATGCTACAGGAGATGATCAGAGACTGCAGACATGCTACAGGAGATGATCAGAGACTGCAGACATGCTACAGGAGATGATCAGAGACTGCGGACATGCTACAGGAGATGATCAGAGACTGCAGACATGCTACAGGAGATGATCAGAGACTGCAGACATGCTACAGGAGATGATCAGAGACTGCGGACATGCTACAGGAGATGATCAGAGACTGCGGACATGCTACAGGAGATGGTCACAGACTACGGACATGCCACAGGAGATGGTCACAGACTGCGGACATGCCACAGGAGATGGTCACAGACTGCGGACATGGCACAGGAGATGGTCACAGACTGCAGACATGGCACAGGAGATGGTCAGACACTGGGACATGGCGCAGGAGATGGTCAGACACTGCGGACATGGCACAGGAGATGGTCACAGACTGCGGTGCGGACATGGCACAGGAGATGATCAGACACTGGGGACATGGCACAGGAGATGATCAGACACTGGGACATGGCACAGGAGATGATCAGACACTGCGGACATGGCACAGGAGATGGTCAGACACTGGGGACATGGCACAGGAGATGGTCAGACACTGCGGACATGGCACAGGAGATGATCAGACACTGCGGACATGGCACAGGAGATGATCAGACACTGCGGACATGGCACAGGAGATGATCAGACACTGCGAACATGGCACAGGAGATGGTCAGACACTGCGGACATGGCACAGGAGATGGTCAGACACTGGGGACATGGCACAGGAGATGGTCAGACACTGGGACATGGCACAGGAGATGATCAGACACTGCGGACATGGCACAGGAGATGATCAGACACTGCGAACATGGCACAGGAGATGGTCAGACACTGGGGACATGGCACAGGAGATGGTCAGACACTGGGGACATGGCACAGGAGATGGTCAGACACTGCGGACATGGCACAGGAGATGGTCAGACACTGCGGACATGGCACAGGAGATGGTCAGACACTGCGGACATGGCACAGGAGATGGTCAGACACTGCGGACATGGCACAGGAGATGGTCAGACACTGGGGACATGGCACAGGAGATGGTCAGACACTGGGGACATGGCACAGGAGATGATCAGACACTGGGGACATGGCACAGGAGATGGTCAGACACTGGGGACATGGCACAGGAGATGATCAGACACTGGGGACATGGCACAGGAGATGGTCAGACACTGGGGACATGGCACAGGAGATGGTCAGACACTGGGGACATGGCACAGGAGATGGTCAGACACTGGGGACATGGCACAGGAGATGATCAGACACTGGGGACATGGCACAGGAGATGGTCAGACACTGGGGACATGGCACAGGAGATGATCAGACACTGGGGACATGGCACAGGAGATGGTCAGACACTGGGGACATGGCACAGGAGATGGTCAGACACTGGGGACATGGCACAGGAGATGATCAGACACTGGGGACATGGCACAGGAGATGGTCAGACACTGGGGACATGGCACAGGAGATGGTCAGACACTGGGGACATGGCACAGGAGATGGTCACAGACTGCGGACAATAATGCAGAGTTGTGGTGTGATGAAGGCGCCCCCCCCCTCCCCCTCTGTACTTACATGCTGCTCTGCCAGTGGCAGCCTGTAATGAGCAGGGCGATCTGCCTGTTCCCCATCTCCCCCCGATCTCCATTCGTGCGGCCGGTGTTCCGCCGGTTGTCACATCTCAGGTCAGTGAATTCTCCCGGTAGAGCGCTCCGTGCATAAAGTTGTTATTAGTGTGTGTATATTCCGGTCATGTGACTCTCAGCCGCGCCTCCCTCCTCTCACGTCTCTCCTGATGTCAGCCCCGCCCGCCTCTCTTCTGACCTGTTAGCTCCAGTCAGTGGGCGGAGCTGACACCAGGAGAGACTGAGAGGAGGGAGGCGCGGCTGAGAATCACATGACCGGAATATACACACACTAAAAACTTTATGCACGGAGCGCTCTACCGGGAGGGGGCGGGGCCAGACATCGATTTTTAGGGTCGCATGCATCGATGCCGCATCGGGGACACCCGAATCGCGATGCATCGATGCTGCGATTAATTTCAGCAGCCCTAATAGACATATCCAGGACATGGGCTACAACTGTCACATTCCTTGTGTCAAGCCACTCCTGAACCAGAGACAACAGAATCATCTTACCTGGGCTAAGAAGAAAAAGGACTGGACTGTTGCTCAGTGGTTCAAATTCCTTTTTTTTGGATGAAAGTAAATTTTGCATTTCATTTGGAAATCAAGGTCCCAGAGTCTGGAGGAAGAGTGGAGAGGCCCAGAAACCAACTTGCATGAGGTCCAGTGTAAAGTTTCCAGTCAGTGATGATTTGGGGAGCCATGTCACCTGCTGGTGTTGGTCCACTGTGTTTTAACAAGTCCAAAGTCAGTGCAGCCCTCTACCAGGAAATCCTAGAGCCCTTCATGCTTCCCTCTGCTGACCAGCTTTATGGAGATTCGGATTTCATTTTTCGGCAGGACTTGGCACCTGCCCACACTGCCTAAAGTACCAATATCTGGTTTATTGATAAAAGTATCACTGTGCTTGATAGGCCAGCAAACTCGCCTGACCTAAACCCCATAGAGAATCTGTGGGGTATTGTCAAGAGGAAGATGAGAGACACCAGACCCAACAATGCAGACAAGCTGAAGGCTACTATCAAAGCATCCTGGCCTCAACAATGCCACAGGCTGATGCAGTAATTCATGAAAAGGAGCCCCGACCAAGTACTGAGTGCATACTATACTGTACATGGACATACTTTTCAGTAAGCCAACACTTCTGTATTAAAAATCCTTTTTTTTTATTAATCTTATGCAATATTCAAATTTTCTGAGATACTGAATTTTGGGTTTTCACTAGCTGTAAGCCATAATCATCAACATTAAAAGAAAGAAATGCTTGAAATATATCACTCTGTGTGTATTGAATTTATAAATTATAGTTTAACTTTTTGAATTGAATTACTGAATTAACTTAACTTTTTGATGATATTCTAATTTTTGTATAAGAATGAAAAATCCACTAGGGAGCCATCTGCAATACAGTATCACCATTCCCTGAGTGGAGTACAGGAATAGTGCCCTCTAGTGGTACTATTCATAGTGGAGCCCTGGCTTCTAAAGCAGGATTTAATCTCCTCCATGAAAATAGTAGACACTTAAAGCGGAGTTCCACACAAAAATGGAACTTCCGCTTTTCGGAACCCTCCCCCCCTCCGGTGTCACATTTGGCACCTTTCAGGGGGGAGGGGGGTGCAGATACCTGTCTAAGACAGGTATTTGCACCCACTTCCGGCATAGACTCCCATGGGAGTCTACGCCTCTTCCCGTCCCCACCGCGCTGTCTGCTGGGAACACACAGCTCCCAGGAGAGAGCGGGGACCACTTGGGACGCGCAGCGCGACTCGCGCATGCGCAATAGGGAACCGGGAAGTGAAGCCGCAACGCTTCACTTCCTGATTCCCTCACCTAGGATGGCAGCGGCAGCTGCCGAGAACCGAGCGGGTTCTCGGCGTCGCCTGCCGACATCGCTGGACCCTGGGACAGGTAAGTGGCCATGTATTAAAAGTCAGCAGCTGCAGTATTTGTAGCTGCTGGCTTTTAATAATTTTTTTTTTTTGGCGGTGTGGGTGGACCCCCGCTTAAATCCATAAATGAAAAACTTGTATTCTATGGTAACGTAAAATGTAAAGATCAACGATACTTAGAGCAACAAGGTGTCCAAATTTTTTGGCTTGCTTTGTATTTGTTGGCATCACCAAATAAACCCAGCCGATGATTTTACCTACCAATCACAGGTAGCCAACATGTAAAGCCACCTTCACAAATGATGTGCTTACACCTATATATACCTGCCAGAGCAGAGTATGCAGGAGCAGAGGAGTGAACAGTCTATGGTCCTGGTATAGGCCTGTTCATCCATTACAGGCTGGAAACAAATGGAAAATCCTTGACACGTAAGATATTTATGTGCGTCTCAAAAAGCTGCAGATTTTCTAAACTGATGACAATATTAATTGGCCATTTTTCAAAGCTCTTATTTAAATTTAGTTAAAATGCCATTAAAAATAAAATGAGGGCACACCATGGATTCAGCTAAACATTTGTTACCTGCAGGGTCTCCCGGCACATATAGGCGATCTGGTTTTCTGACAGCGGTCCAGTAACTGTAGAGAGAGATAAAGACACATGACACTCATAAAACGCAAAATGTATCATCAGTAGATGGCTCAATTACCAACACAAGCTTTTAACTAGAGCCAGCACCCAGGTGCCCACTTACCTCTCCGACAGTCGGTGGCTTTCCATGGTGTTTACATCTCTATTGCCCAACCTGAAGCCCTTTAGCACTTACTAGGCAGCTCTTGCCATCCGTGCAGACAGTGGTCTTGTGTTTTGATGGTTTCTCAAGGTAGTGATGGAAAATTTTCTGTATACTAACTTTTATTTACAGTGGTTGTAAACCTCTGAAATTAAATATGAACAAAGCATATCCCCTCTATAGTGTGTACTTGTCTCAATCCAGAGTGCCCGGTGTATTTTCTGCTACTGCTTTATGTACATGTTGGACATGTGCAATTTGTTTCGTTCCAAATTCGTTTTTTCATCGAAATTTGAGAAATTCGTTAACTTGAAAATATTTGAAATTAACGAAAACCCATTTAACAAATTTTTCCGACAATGAAAATTCGAAAATCCCAAATAACCAATAATAATAATAAATATTACTAAGGATTAAATTATAGGTATTGGAATTTCCTTTCAGATTTGGCTGTTAGTGAACGTAACGACTACAAATTTATCCAAAATAATGAATGCCGCATCTAAATGAATGGAACGTAACAAATTAATAATAAAAGCTTTTTATTATTATTATTCATTTGTTACGTTCCATTCATTTAGATGCGGCATTTGTTATTTCGGATAATTAGTTACTTTGGATAACTTCGTATTCGTTACGTTCACTAACAGCCAAATTTGAAAGGAAATTCCAATAACCTATAATTTAATAGTTATTAGTTATCATTTCGGATTTGAAAGTTTTCGTAGTTTCGTATTTTCGAATGTCGGATTTCGATTACAACGAATGACCCGAAAAAAAAAAAAAAAAAAAGAAACGAAAACGAACAATTTTTTCCGCAGTGCACAGGTCTAGCATAAGTCACTACTGACAAGTTTTCCTGACATCAAGAGATAAATAGGTGACAGGGGAGGGAGGCTCCAGCACACAGCCTGTGATTAACAGACTCAGCTCTGTTCCTGTGTGTTGTGTAAAGGGGGTGTGCGTCCCTTTCCTCCAATCAGCTCTCAGAGCTCTTCTTGTTGAGCTCTGCAGAATGTAACTTCAGCTTTCTACCACCTTTTTTTTCTGACCGCTTAGACAAGCTGTATAAATTCTGTACTTCGAATGGATGTAGAGAAGAGATGGCTGCATATAAAACATCTTTGTGTCACCTGAAGCCAGTCACTTCACTGGATATATTCAAGGGTTTACAACTTTATGTTTTTGTTCTACTCATCCCTTTACTCTTTTTGGGTTGTTTCCCTTTGATCTAATAAAATAAAATGTTGCTGTTAAAAATATCAAATGCAGCACAAGCAAGTAAGGGGCTGTTGGGAGCACAGATGTGGAAGCACTGATTTGTAAATGGGCTGTAATAAGTCTCTAGCAGTTTCAAGTTATGTGTCTATAAGTGTATATACAGTATATTACAATGCAGGATTAACATGCACAAATGGAAGAAGAAAAAAAATGCAGCTTTAGCTAAATTTCTATGTGTTGAGGTGCTTTACAGCCCATTCATTTTCAATGAGCTGCCTAACACAGTGCTCCCCGCGCTCAATGTATGCATGGTGATGGTGTCATGGTGTAAACAAGCTCTAAATCCCAGAAGATTATTTTATTTTCCAAGCTTAGGATTTAAGTTACCAGCATTTTTTTCAATTATTTAAAGCAGAATGTCAGACGAAAATAAGATGCAAGTGAACAACTCATTAAAAATATAATATAATTAATAATATTGCCGAAAAATAATATTTTTCGGCAATATTCAGCTTGCATCTAATGAGCCCCCCCCCCCCCCCCCCCCGCATTACTTTTTTTTCTGCTGCTAGAAGATCTTAGTCTGATTGCCAGCATCATTCAACCCACTTCCTCCGACACCACGTCATCCTGGACCTGCCCTGGCCTGTGACTGGACAGTGAAAGGAGAAGCAAGAAGCAGCACGCTGATGAGCTCATCTCTCTGCTCACCTTGAATCAGCATGCTTTTTGACAACACATGAACTGATTGGCTTCTTGTGGCTGCTTTTTCCTCTCACACTCCAGCCCTGCTGTACAGGGACTGCAAGAGGATGATTCCAGGTCAAATGTAGGTACTTGATTAAATAAGGATTACAGAGCTGCTATACTATATCTACCTAAAGTTCAGAGTTTTAAACAATATTGTTACCCTTTGAGGAAAAAAAATATAATTTTTTATTTCCCTTTGACATACTAGTGTATGAATTACTGAAAACATCTGGCCAACAGGGTCTTGTAAAGGAGCGCTGGTGGGGGGGGGGGGGGGGGACATGTAAAAAATCATTCCCAAACAGAAAAACTGCTTCTGCTGTTCTTTATCACCCATGAATGCTAATGCGGGAGAATTTTATTGGCAGCATAACAGAAGAAAGCATTCCTGCCTGGCCGGACATTAACCTTTGCTGGACGTCAATAGAAAGACATTTATGGAAGTGTTGAAGAGTCTCTGACTTGGACAGTGTGAGGAATTCGAGAATAAGTTGCTGAACTGGTTTGGACGCATCTAAATTGGGCATAACTTAAATGATAAATCAGAAACATGGCCAAAGCTCTTCTGGCTATACTTCTTTTTTGGGTTTCAGGAGTAGCACTTAAAGTGGTTCTAAAGGCTCTTAACCTTCATGCATTCTATGCATGAACAGGGCTTTTTTTTCAGCAGAAACGCAGGGGAACGAAGCTCCGGCACATCAAGCACTGAATGTATATGCCAAGGGGTGTTGGGAAGTGCTGGGGGCTCTATTGTCGCTGGGGATAGATTGCGACTGGGGAAGTCTATTACTGCTGGTAGGGGGATCAATTGTTGATGGGAGATATCTACTGTTGAAGGAAAGGGCTAATTGTTGCTGGCTGCTGGAGAGTCTATTGCTGCTGGATAATGTGAGATCTATTGTTGCAGGCGAGAGATCTATTGTTGATGGGAGATCTATAGCTGCTGCTGAGGGCATCTATTGCTTTCAGAGCCCCGCTGAGAGCCTGAGCCACCCACTCTGGCCCCCTTCCTGCCTGACGATACACCGAGAGCTGGACGGGTTGAGCACCGAGCGATCAAGTGATCACACATGGCTGCATCACACCAATGCTGCAGCCATATAAATGAGTATATATGTTTGGGGTTTTTTTGTCTAATGCTTTAAAGCTTTAACATTCTTGCTGGGAAGGATTATAGAAGTTCTGAAATATTTACTTTTCCTAAAGATCCTGCTCTGGGATTCTATCAGTGCTTTTTGCATGACAAAACTGCTAAGAGTCTGTATCTAGTCAGCAGCACCGAAGGGAAATAGGAGCACTATTTTCCCCAGGAAAGGCAAGTATTTAATCCATTTTATTGCCTTTATAATGGCATTTAAGCGGAGTTCCAGGCTTTTTTTTTTTTTGCTTATTAAAAGTTAGCAGCTACAAAAAGTATAGCTGCTTACTTTTAATAAACAGACACCTACCTGTTCCACGGTCCAGCGATGCGGCCGCACGGAGCCCCGCTCATCTCCCCCTCCTCTCCTCAGCGCCTCCATTGAAACTGTGGGCACCCGGTCAAGACCGCTTGCAGCCTCACAGCCGGGCACGCACTGCACATTCGCCATGCTGCGCTCATCCAGTGGACAGGCAATCTTCTGGGACCTGTCATGTGTCCCAGAAGATTGCCGAGAGGGAGGGGCCACCTAGGAGGAGAGGAGGAGTCGCCTAGGCGGCCCGCAGGTGGAAGCAGGAAGTCCCACTCAAAACTAAGCACCCACTCCCCCCCCCCCCCCAAAAAAAATTACATGCCAAATGTGGCATATAAGGGGGCGGAGGAGTGCTTAAAGTGGAAGTTTCACTTTTGGGTTTTAAGTTAAGCTGAACTAAACTCTGAATGTCTGACATCACAGCAGTGGGAACCGGCCCTTAGGGAGTTCACGCTGTGCACAGTGGCTTGCTTTTTTTCCACATTGGATTAGTGCAAATCAAAAAATAAATAAAAAATGGTTTTCCATGTTTTTCGTTCAAACCACAATTTTGTGTAAATCTATATTACATTAAAATGCAACCTGCCTGCATGTTAATGCAATGAAAACATGTATTTTGACCCTTCCAGGAACCTGTCATTTCTCATGACAAGAAATAAAAACACATGCCAATGTGCATAAAAATACAATGAATCGCAATGTAATGTGCATAAAAATACAATGAATCGCAATGTAATGTGCATGAAAATGCAATGAATCGCAATGCAATGTGCATGAAAATGCATGTTAAATGGACACCATTAGGGCTGAAACAACTAATCGATTAATCGACAACTAATCGATTATGAAAATAGTTGTCAACTATTTTCATAATCGATTAATCGGCCAGCCGATTAGTTGGCCTGCATACAGAATGCATTATTTGTCTACATATCAGGAAATACAGTGCAGCACACATACAGCTCAGTACACCATCCATACGTGTCAGTAAGTGCCTGAGAACTTGTGAATGTGAATGTGTGTGGAGCAATGTCTCATGGGACATGTAGTCCTGGGCAGGAAGTGAGTGGATCTAAAGGCAGAAGTTTTTTTTTTACCTTGCTATAGGGGCTCGCTATACTATAATTTGCAGCTTGCTATTGGGGCACTCTAAAGGCAAGAGCAGCCAGAAGCATCGGTGGGGGACCCCAGAAGTGAAGAATCGGGGCTGCTCTGTGCAAAACCATTACACAGAGCAGGTAAGTATAACATGTTTGTTTTAAAAAAAAAAATTACTTTAAAGACTGTGCAGGGAAGATCAGCATCTGACCTCAGAGAAGGTGGAGGCTGATAGACTGGAGGTAATAGCAGGCATTACTATTATATTTAACGTAAACTTTTACATGGAGGCAAGCCACATTACGTGGGGGCAGGGCACATTACGTGGGGGCAGGGCACATTACGTGGGGGCAGGGCACATTACGTGGGGGCAGGGCACATTACGTGGGGGCAGGGCACATTACGTGAGGGCAGGGCACATTACGTGAGGGCAGGGCACATTACGTGAGGGCAGGGCACATTACGTGAGGGCAGGGCACATTACGTGAGGGCAGGGCACATTACGTGAGGGCAGGGCACATTACGTGAGGGCAGGGCACATTACATGCACCCCGGGCACATTACATGCACCCCAGCGTGAAAGGGGTCTAAATAAAAAATGTGATCTCCGTGTCTGATGATATTTACCAGATTCAACCTCCAATGGTATATACAGTATATCTTTCCTCTAATGGTATATACAGTATATCTCTCCTCTAATGGTATATACAGTATATCTTTCCTCTAATGGTATATACAGTATATCTCTCCTCTAATGGTATATACAGTATTAGGGTTGGGAGATTTTCTTTAAAAAAAAAAATCTTAGATTTTCTTAAAAAAAAAAAAAAAAAACTCGATTTACGATTCGAATTAAATTTTTTTTATTTTTGGACACCGCGCCGGTCCTGAGGCGCTGCGGGCATGAGTTTTTAGGCGAGGCCGCGGCTTCGGCCTAGTCCGCAGCGTCTGGCCTCGCGGACTAGGCCGAAGCCATGGCCTCACCTAAAGGCTCCTGACACCGCGCCGGTCCTGGGGAGCTGCAGGCAGGAGTTTTAGGCTGAAGCCGCGGACTAGGCCGACGCCGCGGCCTCGCGTAAAAACTCATGCCTCCAGCGCTTCAGGACCAGCGCGGTGAAAAAAAAAAAAAAAAAATCTAAAACAATCGATTTGCTTACATTTTGAATCGATTTGACCTCTCAACTCGATTCAAGATTTAAATCGATTTTTCCCCAGCCCTATACAGTATATCTCTTCTGTCATTCTCAGAGAGGATTAGATATTTTGCTCCCTAATCAGATAGTTGGTTAGTTATTTATTTACCACTGCATATAGATTTTTAAGAATAAATTGCTTTTTTTTTTAAACTTTACATAATAAATTATACACCACACATTTTTGAAGGTTATTATCCGATTATTCGAACAATAATCGGCCAACGAATCGATTCTGCACATGCATTTTCAGTGCTTTACAGTGTGTTTTTATGTCCAGTATGGTGTGAAAAGACCTTTAAAAAAAAAAGCACACACGTTAACAGACATATGAAAAGGGTCCCTTGGTCATGTGACCACAAGGAGCCTTTGCTGCCTGTAGGCCATACATTAAGCAATGTGTCCTTCAGAAGAACAACTTTCTCTGGGTCATTAACTCCAGATGAGCTGGAAAATGCATGCACTAACAATTGTTGACATGTGTTTCCATTTGCTGCGTGGCAATCACACAAATTCGTTTTTCAGGATTTGGAAAATGCAGGATATTGCAGCATTCAGGCCTCTTTCTCAAGGACATCTCAATGCAATATGCTTGTGTGACTAGGTTGTACAAAAAAAAAAATAATAATAATAATAGATTTCCTTGCATGTACTGTAAGTATTTAATCTGTGCTGCAAAATGAATAAGTGTTCATCTAGTATAAACAACTCCTCTACTGTAATGTCCACAATATCGTGCCTTACCATGGTATATATCCTGTAGGGATCCCCCACCACAGTACTCCATACAGATCCATAGCTTCTCCCGGCTGCAATGTAAACAAGACAGACTGGAGATTATTATCAGAATGTGACTTTATATGAGTCATTTAGTACAGGGAGATTCAGATTTACCACAAGCATACAAACAAATGTCAAATGTGGGGGGTTTATTTATAAAAAAAAAAATTAAATCGCACAGCTATTCATCCAGCAAAACTGCACATACATTGGCTGTGTGCGAATTAACCAGCATTTTCCCATTAGATTAAGCGATTTTTCTCACGATGTATAAAGCCGTGTGTGGCTTTTGTCCAAATGGGGCAAAATCAAATGGGGACGCCCTAAATCTGACTTGTATCTAAGGCTACCTTCACACTGGCATTAAAAGCAGGCATTAAAAACGCCTACGCAAATGATACAGTGGACAGCACACAGTGCTGTTCACACTATCAAAACATTAAGCGTTTGCGTCGCTTCAAAATTAAAGCCTCATGTTGGATCAGAAGGCATTTGAAGTGTTTCAACGCCTCCCATTCAAGTCTATGGTAACGCTTCGCTATGGCTCTCTGGCAGGCACAGTTGCGGGGCGTTAAGATTTGTTTATTTCCTGTAATGGAATAGGCATTTGCAGAGCGGTTTTAACGCACCTTAACGCTCATCAAATGCTTCAAAACTGCACGCCTATCAATCCAGAATGATCAGCTGTGTCCACTTCCCATAGTTTGGTTTCTCTGTCTAAACCGATCGGAAAAATTTCAATAAAATCCATGGGTTTCGCGCAAAATCACACACTATGGGGGAGATTGATTAAAACCCGGAGAGTGCAAAGTCTTGAAACCAATCAGCTTCCAGGTTTTATTGTCAACCTTTAATGGAACAATCTGACGTTAGAAGCCGATTGGCTACCATGCACAGCTGCACCAGATTTTGAGTGCTCCACTTGTAATAAATCTCCTCCGATAAGTCTTCTCAATAATTAATAGATTTGATTATATTGTCTAAATCTTTGAAGAATTAATCCAGTGGTCTCCAAACTGCGGCCCTTTACTTGCTTTTATCCGCCCCTTGGGCACTATGCCATCCACTGACACCAATGAAGGGGCACTATTCCTCCCACACACACCAACAATTGGGCATATGTCCTCCTACTGACACCAACAATGGGGCACAATTCCTCCCAATGACACCAATGGGGTAAAATTCCTCCCAATGACACCAACAATGGGGCACAATTCCTCCCAATGACACCAACAATGGGGTACAATTCCTCCCTAAGACACCAACGATGGGGTACTATTCCTCCCACTGACACCAACAATCGGGCATATGTCCTCCCACTGACACCAATGAAGGAGCACGATTCCTCCGAATGACACCAACAATGGGGCACAAGTCCTCCCAAAGACACCAACAATAGGGCACTGATACCAGGACATTTTCTACTCCCACTGGCCTCAGTCCAGCCCCCCATAGTCTGTAGGACAGTATACTGGCGCTTTGTTTAGAAAGTTTGGAGACCGCTGAATTAATCGATCAACATGTTATGTATATGGCCACTGTTAGTGAAAGATAACGCCACACTGAAAGTGAGATTACTACTCTGGGTTAAATATGGTTTGCTTCAGGGCCAATAAGCCTGTTAATACCACAGACTCAACACTGTATGAATTAGGCCTCATTCACACTGGGCGTTAAGCCACTGTGCATGAGATTCTAGGGTGTTTGTGTGGGCATTCGTCCCTGGGCACATATAGCCATAAACATTAGTACCACTCAGTACACCATCCAGTCACAGCAGCTTTCAGCCTCTCCTAGACTTTTACAGGCTGCCGGCATCGGTGCTGGACGGCGCACCTGTGACTTTTGCCCACATAAAAATACTCAAAGGGGCTAAAAATCCCAGAGTGCATGAGGCCTTGAGTGTACCCAATCACCACGTTAAATCCTCAGGGGCACCAAGTCTTCAAATAGCAGAAAATCTGTGTACCCTCCATGCATACAAACGATGGACACAAGTTGAGAAGTTGTGGCAGGCCTACACACACCCAAATTCCATGCTGTGGAGTACGGATGTACCACTCGGTGGGTCAAAGCTGCTGGGACCAATGGCGTCTTGTGAACGCTATGGTGGGGCACTAAATCGTTGTATCTGCTTACCACCACTGCCTCCCTGGTCACACCCAATGTCCCAGACAGCTTGACCGCGCAGATGTCCCACTTTTGGATGGACAGGGCCTTATTTCGCTATGGTCAATTGGTGGATACCAGAACCAGAACCTTGCGGTCCTTTCGGGATCTGAAAGATGCTTTTGACCTGCCCAGACAGGCTTTTTTTTTAGTTACCTACAAATACATTATGCGCAATCTTTGGTAACAAACCTCCAATTCTCCCCCTTAACCGAGTTTGAGAAAATCTGTTTAGAGGACTCGTCCCCTAAAGGTATGATCTCGCGCACCTACCAGCTCCTGACCATGGACCTGTCGCCAACCAGACCTCGGTATGCCTACATGCCCAAGTGGGAGCAGGTCCTGGGTGAGGATGTACCCCTGAAGACGTGGCAGCTTATATGGTCGCAGGCCTCTAAGAGCTCTATCTGCACGCTCTACAAAGAAAACCAATACAAGATTATATTCCAATGGTACCAAACCCCTGACCTGCTCCACTCCATATAACCCTATGCCGATCCCCACTTTTGTAAAGATGTGGGGACGCTATATCATACCTATTGGCCCTGCCCTCTGATCATCCCCTACTGGAAGACAGTGCACTCCTTACTTCACTCCATCTTTGGTTCCTGGGTGCCACTGAACCCTAAAACTTTCCTCCTGGGCCTCCCACCACCCCTCTTTTTCTAATCTGTCTAAAAAGCTCTTGGCCCAGGTGCTAACGGCTGCGCGATGTTTGATAGCCCTGAAATGCAAAAGGAGGGAACCCCCCTCATTGTTTGAACTGCACTCCAGGATCAGAGATGTTAAACGGATGGAATATCTGACAGCTTCCCTAAATAATACCCTCGATACACACAATCAAGTGTGGGGGCTGTGGGATATGTTGGAGGCCCCTAAAACCTGATATCCTGATGAAGCTTGATCTCAGGGCGGTGGCATGTGGTTGGTGTCCCCGGGTGGTAAAGAGGTCCTAGGGCGGGTGGGTGTCTTCTCCTATGTTTTCTCTCCCACTATTCTCTATCTGGCCATTTCTGCTCTCTCTTGCTTTCCCGATTCTCCCTCACCCCCTCACTATATTTCCCTTCTCCTTCATTCGCCAACACGCACTTTTGCAGTTTTGCCTCTGTTGTGACACTGCAGTTCTGATTCTTAATCTGATGTTGCCATATACATGATTTGCATGTCTTATGTTTTATCGCTGTAAATAATGTATGTAGACAACTTGCCAGGTCTTTGCTTTCTACAACAATGCGTGTCTTTTAATATTCTATGTTGGAAAATTTTGAAAACCAATAAAACTGTCAGTTTTCAAATAGCAGAAAATCTCTCAACACAGAGAACAGAACATAACAAGAAAGGTAAGCAGCGGCAGACAGCGTGACGAGTTTAAAGCCTTTGCTACACTCTTTATCAGAAGCAAGTGATGACAGGTGCTCATTATATAGGTCTGTAGTGTTAAGAGTATACACTATAGGAGACCACATCAAAGCTGCAGCAGTATAAATCTGCAGGAACAAGCCAAGAAGAAAGGCTGGGAATGCCGAAGAATGAAAATCCTCCCTCAAACTACACACCCACCAGCAACGTGAAACGTTAAGAGCTGGGCAGGGGGATTAAATGGATTTAAGGAAGTATAAAACCCAAAATCAATCTTTACATTGCAGCTCACCAATTCTTAGATGTGATGGCTGCTTTTGTTTTCTTTTTCAGACTTTCTTCTATTCTCATCTGGTGATCTGCTCTGTTTTTCAAAAGAAAAAGCTCTCCTGCCGATGTGTCAGTTACAGGGATGAGACAAACCATTTACCACTGACAGGAGTGCTTACAATGATTAGCTTTTATTTATGTAAAACTTTTATCCCAAAAGAAAAAAAAATAGGATTTTTAGATTTTACAGCTTACCTGTAAAATCCTTTTCTTGGAGTACATCACGGGACACAGAGCCACAGTAATTACTGCATGGGTTATATAGGCACCTTCACGTGATGGACACTGGCACACCCTAGACTGGAAGTTCAACTCCCCATATAACACCCCCCCCCCCCCCTTACCGGGAGAACCGCAGTTTTGTAGCAAAGCAATACACGTGTAACCAGAAAGAGGGGAGGGGGGCCGAGTGCTTTCACACTGGGGAGGCATGACAGGCAGTTTTCAGGCTCTTGAATGCTTGAAAACTGCCTCCGTGTGAAAAGGGTCTTACAGGAGGTGTGTTACTGGCCAGATCACCAGGTGAAAACGGAGGTAAAAAAAAAAGCCTAAAAAGAGAAAACTAATGCAGTCACCACATCTAATGATTGGTAAACTGTAATATATTATGTTTTTGGTTTAATATCACTTTAAGTAGAACTCCAGGCGAAAATCCCTTCTTAAAATAGTGCTTGCCTCACCAAATCCAGTGAGAACACGGAACCCTTTGCTCTAACCTGCGGAACCTGGTTCTTATTCAAGAAACAACCCAAGTGTCAAATACGTTAAATCAGAATTCTAGAAAAATAAAGGTAAACATTGAAAGATAGAAACACAAAACCAGTTTTTGTTGCAACGATAAGTATTAATACAGAGATTCCCCCTGGAGTACTTTATTCTTCTGCTAGATGCCCTCAGTCCAATGGTCAGCATTATTCAACACACTACTTCTAAGCCCAGGTCTTTTAGGCTGTGACTGGACAGTGAAAAAAGTAGCAGCACAGTGATGAGCTCATCTCTTCACTCTGTTTTCTCCTATCAGCAAGCTACTTGTCAACACATGAACTGGCTTTCTTGTGCTGCTTCTATCTCTCATACAGGCTCTGCTGCACAGGGAATCCCAGAGGCTTATTCAGGTACAGAAACACTTTATAATACTAATAAGTATATGTATACCTGAAACTTTCTGTTTTGCATAGATTATGAAGTATTAGAACCTCTGTCAGGTTTTTATTGTTATTTGTGTCCCTATTATATGGATTCAGCCTCTCTTTTAGTTTACGCTTAAAATGTTGAGTTTGCCCCACGTGCACGCACACACCAACATAAAAGTATTCATTGGGGGCACCTACATACAAAAACATCACTTATGATACATGTTATATATCGATGCACACGCTGGAGTGAAAGCAATAATTCTAGGCCCATTACTCATGGTTTAATTTAAACTGATGGCCTGTAGGGGCTTTTAAAGCAGCGCATATGGAAAATGTAGGGTACCAAAGTTTGTTGTGGTTTTACAGGCATGTGCAAATTTAAAGCTTGATATGTTGGGTATCTGTTTACTCAGTGCAACCTCATCTTTTGTGTCAACAATTGGGTAATAATTTTTTGGGCCTTAAAATTAACTTAAAAGAGAAGTATGGCTTTTTAAAAAAAATAAAATAAAGCTCATACTCACCTAGATGGCTGCAGCACTGATCCCATTTGCAGCTGTCCCCCGCTGCCTCTAAAACCAAGAACTGAGCGATCAAAACCCACTGATTGCCCAGCTCTTGGTCTCCGGTCTGCAGAGACTCGGTGTGACTATCAATCACCAGCTGTCTGTTCTGCCCCTCCAGAGCTCACTGGAGCGCTGGACTGGGCAGGAGCAGCTGTCTCAGGCTCTCAGTGGCTCGCTGAGAGCCTGAGCCAGCTGCCAGGCCAGGCTTCTGAGCGGATCCTAACTTATATGGTTGGGATCTTTTTAGAACCTGGACCAGCTCTGTGACCTCAGCTAACAGCAGGCTTTAGTCCGCTGTCGGCTGAAAAGGGGTCACAGGAGTGCAGAACAAACTGCGCTCCTGTGATCCATAGGAGCAGTTAAGCCAAAAAATCATTACTTCTCCTTTAAATGTTTTTTTTACTGAAAGATTGTGCTTGATAAATCGTTGTGAAAAGATTGCGTGACATAAAAATTGTAACTACCACCATTTTATTCTCCAGGGTTTCTGGTTTCAGAATCTATAAAATGTATAGGGGTTTTAACTAATCTTCAGGACTAAAATTATTTTTTAAACATGAGTGCAAAAAGACTAAAAAAAAAAAAAAAAACACGTCTCTGATAGTGAAAAGGTTCCTGCTATAAACTGAGAAGATAATTCACCCATGGACTCTCCTTTTTTAGGGGGATTTTAATTTTTATTAATTAGTTTTTTGTGCACTTTTAGGTTTAAATAGATTTTTTTTTTTAATGTAGCTCACATTTCACGCACATTATCATTTGGTTTAGGAATTGTACCTTTCTTATTTATTGTACTGCACTGTTGTGAGCTGCTATGTGTTTAATTAAATATAAAAGCTGCCAAAACCCAACACACTCCCTTTTCAAAAGGTGTAACAAAATCACTAAATTGGTGCAGCACCAACTAAATCACACTAAGCCCTGGTTCACATTGATGCAGGATTGAAACCAGCTGAACTCACACGATTTCATTCCCACATGTCAGTCCGACGATTTCAGAGACATCTGTGCGGTTTCCTGCACAGATATCTACCGAAATCGCACCCTGAAATCGCCAAAAGTAGTACAGAAACGACTTCTGGGAACCGTCGTTTGGCGTTGCACCGATTCAGACGGTTCCACTGCGGGCAATAGTCACCGATTTGACATGTCAAATCGCATCAATGTGAACCAGAGCTAAGGCCCCATGTATACGGGACGCTGTTAAACGCGCGTTCAGAGGCAGTTGGATGCTTTTTTTCAACTGCCCCTGAACTCATTCAATGTTATCCTATGTGACCATGTACACAGTCTCGTTTATTGCCATTTTTTTGCAGTTGCGTTTAACAGCATTTCTTTGGAAGCAAAAAAATGGGTTCAGACGCAGAAGATTTCCACGTTTCAGATGCCAAACGCGGCTAAATGCGGGTAACCGCGTTTAGACGCGCTTTAGTTTATAAACGTTTTTAAAGGTGCCCTGTATTTTAGACCTGAAAAGACACTTTCATAGTTACAATATTACACTCACTTGTTAGCTGTAATATCTCCCCGGATGTCCGGTTTGGCTTAAAAAACGAAGTTATATTAATTGATGATGGCCGGTTCCATCTTGCTTGTGGGCTTGTGAAGCCCACAAGCATTTATTTCCTGGATGCGGGGAATGCTGAGCTCCCAGGATTCACCTCTCCTTCCTGTGCATGCTCAGTGTTGACGGGGGAAGCGCCGTAAACTTCCAGGTTGCCATCACAATGGGCGTCGGCAGTTCCCGCTCTATTGTGATGGCAACAAAAACAAACACAGATGATGCAAAGCTCAGGATGGGGAGGAGAGAGCAGCGTCAGGCGTCACTTCCTGTTTTTCAATCTCTCTCGGCGGCAATCCGTACGGACTCCTGGGAATGCTGACACTTAGCTCCCAGGAGACAGTGCGCCGCCGGGCAAAAAATTTTTTCTTGTTCATTGGCTTTGGGTTAAACTTAAAGCGGATCTTCACACAATTTTTCAACTTTAGCTAAGTAGTTTTTAAATAGAGCATTGAGTGCTCAATGGACCTTTTTTTTTTAGTAGCTGTATATATGTGGCCCGGTCTGTTTTCGCTGCATAATGTCTCTGCGGCTGTGGGCGGGGATTTTGCGGGTATTATCGTCATTTCCTGTCCTCGCCGCACTGTCTCCTGGGATCTCGTGTCATTGCTCCCAGGAGTCAGTGCAGAGGGCCGTCGCGAAATCTCGCGGGAACTTCCTAAGACGCCACCCGTTGTGATGGCAACCAAGATGTTTACGCCGCTCCGCGCCGTTACGACTGAGCATGCACGGGAACCAGCAAGGAATGCTGGTACATCTACAATACTGGAACCAGGAAGTGATTGCTTGTGGGCTTCAGATGCCCACAAGCAAGATGAAAACGGCAGTAAACATTTTATATAAGTTACGATTTGAAAGAAAAACTGACATCTAGGGAGCAAAAGAACGCAAAAAGTGAGTGTGACATTTGAAAGATGGGCATTTTTAAGTGTAAAAAAAAAAAAAAAAAAAATCGCGAGTGCACATCCGCTTTAAGTGAGTAATTTGTGTGGACCTCCGCTTTAAAAACTATTCTATCCAAAATGAAAAAGCAAAGTTCGGGCTAAGCATGCACTTTAACTGTTCAGTAATTTCACTTGGCCTTTACTTTAAAAGAGAAAATGTAAATCATCAAACAAGCCCCAGAACATGAATGTGCATAAATGTTTGGACCATACCAGAGATAGCTGCCAAAGTAGGCCACAATATTGGTCTGTTTACATTCCTTCACCATAAAGATCTCTTGCTGGATTAAGGAGAAATCATCACCTGAAATGAAAGAGCACACAGACATTACAATGCAGCAACTGAAGACACGACAACTAATACCACACTATTAAACTGCTACCATAAAGAGACCCTGACACCCACATACATTTAAAGGAGTATTTTCTGCTGTTCTAAACCAGTTTTCTTGAACACAAAATTAAGCTATGGATTCAATTGAGCAACTGGAAGCCACATTTTATGTTTTACACACTTGAGAGGTGTATTTATAATAAAAAAAAACAAAAAAAAAAAAACAAACACCAACACGCATTGCTGTTAGTCCATTGAAACATCATGTAAATTACTTTTGCGTGAATGGGACAAAAGGGACAAAATCAAATGTCCTTAGGCTATATTTTCTACAGATCAAATAGTGAAAAAAAAAAACCCACCACATTATAAACTAGAATACAGCATTGTGGCCACTAGATGGCGCTGAATATCACAGGAAATAAGAATACTCATGATTCAGTATTTTCCCCAATCACACATTTTGTTTTTTTAAACAAATGAAGTTCAATCTGCAGGGAATATGGCCTGAGAGCAATCGAATTTGCCCCCAAATTTACATGGAGTTTCAATGGACAAACCACTACGCAAATTATTTTTGGAAATGTAGTAAAAAATTTTTTTTTAAATCAACTTTTTACTGTAAGCTGTTTACAGTAAAATATGAACAGAAAACAGTGAAAATGACAATAATAATAATATCTACTTCATCACGCACCCAAATTTGCTTTAATAATTATCCCATCATCCATTGTGCTTTGCCTTTCATCACAGGAAAGATTTTTTTTCTAAAGGGGTCATTACTATAAATTCAGTTTTATTTAGGTACAGTTTTTGGTAAAGCAACGTTTTGTTTTTTTTGGGCAAAAAATGTTTATCATACATGTAAAGAGGCTCACGCAGCCTACCAGCTCTCTTACCCTATAGAATGACCCCCTTCCTGTGTTGCGGAAAGGACGCCTGTTCTGGTCACTGATCAGCTGCAAATTTGGGGTGTCTGATGAGCAATAATTGCCCCTTGCCTGATATTACAGGATTTGGACCAACAGACTGTATGTGCCCTTCGTGTAGTTTGGTTACCAGGCACCAAAATTATACTGTCAGCAATGGTGCACCAACCAGCTGTGCAGGGCACAGGCTGTTTAGAAGCCAATCATAAGGTAACCAGGCCCTTGACAAATAATCCGGCTATAAAGCCAATGACAGGAATTGTCTCCCCGGCATTAAAGTAAGAGTAACCTCTTTACATCTCTCGAGGGCTCTGGTCTCAGGAACTTGGCACCTGGGTAGTCAGATACACCCACTTGCCTTAAATATTAAAAGGTGGTCAATAGAATTCAAATTGGCACTAAAGTCTAAGGCAGGCCATATATGATACATAGATGATACATATATGATACATAGATGATGGCCATAGAGGATACAATTTTCTTTCCATCCGCCAAATCGCTTGATTCCCCCATTAACATAGTCAGTGTTGATGGGGGAATTCCTCCTGCAAAGCTATTGTGTTCTGCCAACGGGAAGTCCTCCGGACGGCAGAACACAATGATCACTGCTGGCAGCTATAGCAGCTGGCACTAATCGCATTCAAAAACTCAAGACAGGCTGGTGGTACTGAAGTCAATCAATGGATACCACCAGCCTGCCCATAGATGGAGCGAATCTTGGCTGGTCCTTGCTCAACCAGCCGATATTCGATCCATCTATGGCTGACTTAAATGGTTTTTACCCCAATGCATTCTCTGCATTAAGGTAAAAGACACCCGATTACCTGTCCTACCTCCTTCTGTCCCTGAACACTTACCTAGCTTCTGTCACCACTCCCTTCACTTCATGTAGCCACAGGAGAAAATGAAGGCAGCTGAGCTATAGCTATATTTATAGCTATAATCAGTCAAGCTCCTGTGAAGAGGGAGTGGGGGTTGTGCATTTTGTTTTAAATGCTGCTTTATGCCTCCTTAGACCCTGTCTGGACTGTATAGTCACTTGCTGACTTGGCACCATCCACAGGCAGCTTAAAGTGGGGTTCCACCCAAAAAAACAAACATATCTAAAAAATTCTAAAAAAAAACCCAAAAAAACATTCGGATATTTTTTTTTTTTTTTACTCACCTCTAAATGCCTGTTGCTAGGTGGTCCCTCGTAGTCTGCCCCCTTCCTCTGCCTGGGCTGGTGACATCACTTCCCCCTGGCACAGGAAGGGCTCGGCTCTTCTTCCTCCCTCCTGTCAATCATCTGGGACCCATTACAGGTCCCAGGTGACTGAGCGGCCAATCACAGCGCGCGGCGCGGCTCGCGCATGCGCAGTGGGTGCCAGGCTGTGAAGCCACAGCCCGGCGCCCACAGTTGAAATGCCGGCGCCGACGAGCGGAGGGGGGGGGGGGGGGGAGCGGGGCTTCGATCCCCCGCATCGCTGCACCCAGGGACAGGTAAGTGTCCAATTAAAAGTCAGCAGCTGCAGTATTTGTAGCTGCTGACTTTTAATTTTTTTTTTTTTTAATGGCCTGCCTGGGTGGAACTCCTCTTTAACTCAATAAGACACAGAAATTGAATCCAACACAATTTTACTTCAGCTGACTGCAGTACAGAAAACATTTTCCAGTCTTTAGAAGTGTAGGAAGACAATGGGGTTGATTTACTAAAACTGAAGAGTACAAAATCTGATGCAGCTGTGCATGGTAGCCAATCAGCTTCTAACTTCAACTTGTTCAATGAAGCTTTGACCAAAAAATGTGGAAGCCGATTGGTTTCTATGCAACAATGCACCAGATTTTGCACTCTCCAGTTTTAGTTATTTTCTACCCCACTGACTTTCCTAAGCCCTGTCTCTGTGAATAACTAACACTGACCATGGAGGTGGCGAGGGTCTAGCTATGACTAAACCAACTAGCACTAAAATAGGAGGGGAGGACAGAGAAACATACTAAAACTACAAGTAGCAGTGGCTGAAAACCCCCATTAGATGTCAGCATACTAATGAACAATAATCTTCTGATGCATTCCAATACAACATAGAAAAATTACATGAAAGTGGAGCAAAATCTTGTGGCTTATTGGCACTGTGTACGTCTATGGACACACACAGCCTGGCTCTGAAACATGCACACACAAGTGCCTCCTTAGGACCTGGCTTGCTATAAGAGGCACCTGAAGGAAGGTGAAGCTAACAGTGACAGTGTGGGGGGGGGGGGGGGCTACCAGAGGAAGCAGCAGGTGACCTTTCTGTGCAATATCACTGCACAGCACAGGTAATCATTACCTTTTTTTTTATATTTAAGTGCTTCCTGCCTGCCATATAGTGAAAGGATGGGCGGGAGGACTCTCATTCCAGGAGGATGTCATATGATCTCCACCCATTCACGCGGTGTATGTGCGCCTGGCGATCGACCGGGAGGGGGGGGGGGGTCTGATCACGGTAGAAAGCCTATGGTGTAGGCTCTTTACCATGTGATTAGCTGTGGCCAATCACAATGTAAACAGGAAATTCCGGTTATTGGCATTCCTATCCTTACGCTGACAGCGCATGAGGAGAGTAGATCCGGTAAGCGGCATTCCTCAGCGGGGACATCTGCACTGACAATCAGGGCACTGATCATCATCAGCGCAGTCTCGTCAGCGCACAGCAGCGCAGTCTCGTCAGCGCACAGCAGCGCAGTCTCATCAGCGCACAGCAGCGCAGTCTCATCAGCACAGCCTCATCAGCGCACATCAACGAAGGAGAAATATTACTTATTTACTAAATCTTATAACAAACTAAGAAAAACTTTTTTTTTTCAATATTTTCGGCCTTTTTTGTTCATTTAGCAAAGAATAAAAAAAACCCAGTGCGATTAAATACCACCAAAAGAAAGCTTTGTCTCAAAAAAATTATAATAATGTCATTTAGGTACAGCGTTGCATGGCGGCGCAATTGTCCTTCAAAGCGCGACAGCGCTGAAAGCTGAAAATTGGCCTGGGCAGGAAGGGGGTGAAAGTGCCCGGTAGACAAGTGGTTAAATGATGAAGACAGGCTCAGGCAGGAAGAAGATTAACAACTGAAATCCCTACAGATGTAAGGACGGTTCAGCCACAACTGAAAATTCCAAGTTTGGGTGGACTGACCCTTTAACACATTTTTAAATAGAAAGATGTTTGCAGCATGTACATACAAGTATCATTACACCACTATTCTCTGCATGAAGCCATGCTTTCCCAGTAAAGACTCAGCAATGCGGCTATACAAGGAAAACAAGCCTGGACCTGCTATTAAATGATTTGTTTACATAAGTTCTGACAACTTCAAGTCGATCCAGTCCTACGCCCTGCGAGCTGCGCCGATCGGGAGGAGATGCTTCACCTGCTATTCCAGGACAACACCAGGGAGCGGCTGTAGAGAGGTTCAGGGACATTAAAAAAAAAAGGGAATGCCAACGCTTGTCATTGAGGCAACAAGGACAATAATCCTCATTACTGTGCAAAGAGTTAGACCAGAGCTTCTCTATTTTTTTTTCTGTCATGGCATTCTTTAAACCAGGGGTCTCCAAACAAAGCACCAGTTAACTGTCCTTAAACTTTAGGGGGGGGGGGGGGGGGCAAACTGTGGCCAGTGGGAGTAGAAAATTACCTGGTGTCAGTGGGAGGGAACAGAAGCACCCCATCGGTGGTGTCAGTGCAAGGGCACAGCGGCGCCCCATCGGTGGTGTCAGTGCAAGGGCACAGCGGCGCCCCATTGGTGGTGTCAGTGGGAGGGAACAGCAGCGCCCCATCGGTGGGGTCAGTGGGAGGGAACAGCGGCGTCCCATCATGGTGTCAGTGGGAGGGCACAGCGGCGTCCCATCATGGTTTCAGTGGGAGGGCACAGCGGCGCCCCATCGGTGGTGTCAGTGCAAGGGCACAGCGGCGCCCCATTGGTGGTGTCAGTGGGAGGGAACAGCAGCGCCCCATCGGTGGGGTCAGTGGGAGGGAACAGCGGCGTCCCATCATGGTGTCAGTGGGAGGGCACAGCGGCGTCCCATCATGGTTTCAGTGGGAGGGCACAGCGGCGCCCCATCGGTGGGGTCAGTGGGAGGGCACAGCAGCGCCCCATCGGTGGTGTCAGTGGGAGGGAACAGCGGCGCCCCATTGGTGGTGTCAGTGGGAGGGAACAGCGGCGCCCCATCGGTGGTGTCAGTGGGAGAAATAGAGTGGCAGGAACTATTGCCCACTGGGGTTGACAGTGGGAGGAATAATGCCCCAAGGGCTGGATTAAAGCAAGCGCAGGGCCATATTCGGCCCCTGGGCAGCAGTTTGGAAACCACTGCTTTAAAATGATGCACAATCAAGATAAATTTAGGCCCGTGGCAGATAGGATCAGGTCCATCTGTCAGTTTTTCAGGCGGATGGGATGGGATGGTCCAGTCCAGTCACCCCTATGGACAGGCGGTTGTAAACTGACTTTTGTCCATTTTAGGGCTGCAACTAACGATTATTTTCATAATCGATTAGTTGGCCGATTATTGTTTTCGATTAATCGGTTAATAACCTTAAAAAAAAAAAATAAATGTGGCGTATAATTTAGTTAATATGTAAAGTTTAAAAAAAAAGGCAATTTATTCTTAAATATCTCTATGCAGTGGTGAATATAAATAACCAACTATATGGTTAGGGAGCAAAATATCTAATCCACTCTGAGAATAACAGACAGAGGAGATATACTGTATATACTATTGGAGGAGATATATACTGTATATACTATTGGAGGATATATACTGTATAAACTGTTAGAGAAGAGATATACTGTATATACTATTAAAGGGTGTATCTGATAAATATTTTCAGACTCAGAGATCAAATGTCTTCCTTCAAAAAAAAATTTCATTTTAAGAACGTTCGTTCGATTTTCTAATCGTTTGTGTGGTCAAGTTGACGTTCATTTTCAACCACAGTGACAGGAAAATTTGATAATAAAAAACTTCTTGGTCAAAGGAATTTTCAGACAGTGGATGTGGTTCTCGTTCATAAATTACATTCGTTTTAAAAACAGAATGTTAAAAACAAGTGAAAATTTCAAACAACATTCTTTCATTCAGCGAATGTACAAAGATTTCTCGTCTGAATATTCTCGTCTGAAAATTCATCCGTGTGGCCAGAATAATGCTCTGTACACACCTATGCAGTTTGCTTTTGATCTGTTTCTGCGGTGCTTTTTGCTGTGCGTTTTGATTTTTGCGCACGTGATTTTACTGTGATTTGCTTTTTTGCATTTTTTTTGGCCAATTTGTTGTTGGGCAGATTAAAAAACACAAATTGCTGCAAAAAGCATAGATGTGAACGTGTCCAATGGGAAACCATGTTAATGAACTGCAGTGCGCTTCTGCAAAAAAGCACCAAAAAACACATAGATGTGAACCAGGTCTAATGCTGGCCATACACTATACGAAAAATCGGCCGAAAAATCGTTCGTATAGACACTTCGTTCGTTTTTCGGCAAGTTAATGGGCACAAATCGATAATCGTTTGTGACGTTTTTGTGGTAAAAAAACGAACGGGAAGTTTGGTAAATTTTTGCCGAACGTACGATAAATTGCAAGGTTAATGTGTTTCCCGTCCGAACTGTCTGCACTAGGTATATGTAAAAAAACGAACAAAAAATTATCGATGTCCACTGAACAATTTATCGGTCATTATAT
Organism: Lithobates septentrionalis; assembly: GCA_037952835.1. Classification (NCBI taxonomy): domain Eukaryota; kingdom Metazoa; phylum Chordata; class Amphibia; order Anura; family Ranidae; genus Lithobates; species Lithobates septentrionalis. Next base: position 3,798 of record JBBDGP010002038.1, on the reverse strand, counting down.
GATAGCACGATCGTTTGCGGTCACGGTTTCGTTTTTCGAAAATGGGTTCGGCCGATTTTATGTATAGTGTATGGCCAGCATAAGACGTTTAGTAACATAATGGGTTAAAAAAAAAACTAAAATTAGCCCTTTATAGTACCAAAAAAAAAAAAAAAAAAAAAGCAGATAATCACTACTGTAAGGGGTTAATTTTTTTACTGTAGAACTGTGAAAGTAACATCTACAGTAGTCATTATTTGCTCTTTTTGTACTATAAAGGGCATCGTTTTAGGTTTTTTTTTTAACCCCATTATGTTACTGGCTGATTAATAGATTATGAAAATAGTAATCGATTAATTTCATAATCGATTAGTTGTCGATTAATCGATTAGTTGTTTCAGCCCTAGTCCATTTACCTACAGTAACTACCTCCGAGTCCAATGCAGTCTGCTTTAAAAAAAAAAAAAAAAGCCGCAACTCGTTCATTGAAGCAGATCAGAGGGTAGTTGGGTGTAAACAGACGGTGGAGTCCATTTACGCCTATACAGTAGAGTGGGGCTGTGTCCATATCCATGCTGTAGAAACTGAGCAGACACGGATCTGTCATCCTCCCGCTCTGCTCTGATCAGCAGCGGATCTGTGAGCGGAACCACTGCTGATTGGGATCGAGTCTTCCCCCATCTAAAAGAGCCTTACTTATGAATGGTAAACCTGAGCCTGGGAATGTGCACACAACCAGCTCTCCTGAATGTTGGGGACAGTCCTGCATGCCGCTTACCGGGGATCAGCCTCGTGACTTGTCATGGTAGGGGGTGGGCCAGCTGCCAACTCTATAGCATCGAATGACGCAGTGCACTCTGCCCTAGAGAGTCTTTACTTCGTACGTTGCTGACGGCTGGCTGGCACATCCGCATGATGGCAAGCCATGAGGCTCATCCAGGGCTAACTAGGTCCCATGCGCATGGTACCCCAGGGGAACCCAATTAGGAAACACTGAGCTAGACATCCCTAAATGCTGTCAGTAAAGCAGCTTTACAGACAGCTGATAGGTCTACTTGGTTGTGAGCAGTCAAATCTACAAAAGATTTGGCTGTCCGCATTAGTCGGCTTGAGCATGCACGTGTAGGGCCAATGGATGTGTTTAGATGGGGCCTTCACATGCCAGCATTATCTATACTAGTAAACCATTCAATTTCTGATTGGATACTTGTAGTTTATAACGCTGGTGGAGGCGAATACAATGTACATTCACTAAATACAAACTACTTGTGTCGCCTTGCCATCATGAAGGACTCGTACTCAAGGGTACAGTTCTGCAGCAGGCTCTGCGCCCACCGCTTCCCAGAATGTTGGGAAGATACTGGACAGAAAAGGGTCAACTAACTGCAATGGGGAGTGACTTTTAACCACTTTGCATCCAGCCAATTCTGGTATTTCTCTCCCACATGTAAAAATCATTTTATTTGCTAAAAAACTTCTCAGAACCCCCAAATATATAAAATATATATATTTATATTTTTTAACAAAGACCCTAGAGAATAAAATGCTGGTCGCTGCAATTTTTTACATCAAACGGTATTTGCACAGAAACTTTTTCAAAACGCAATTATTTTGGAAAAATATGCTTTAATGAATTTTACTGCAAAAAAACCCACCATAGATAACCCAATTTTTTAGTAAAATATAAAGGATGATGTTACGCCGAGTAAAGAGACACCTAACATGCCACGCTTTAAAATTGCGCACATTCGTGGAATGGCGCAAACTATGGTACTTAAAAATCTCCATAGGCGACACTTTAAATTTTTTAACAGGTTACTAGTTTATAGTTACAGAGGAGGTCCAGCGTCAGAATTATTTCTCTCGCTCTAACATTTTGGATGATGCCTTACGTGGGGTGGGAACGTCGCTCACATATGCAGGCACAACCTACTTATTGGGTTTGCTTCCGTGTGCGAGCATGAGGGGACAGAGGCACTTTAAAAAAAAAAAGTTGTATTATTATTTTATTTCTCTCTTTTATTCCTATTACAAGAAATGTAAACATCCCTTGTAATAGGAATAAGGCGTGACAGGTCCTCTTTATGGAGACATCTGGGGTCAATAAGACCCCAGATATCTCCTCTACCTTGGAAAGCATGAGATCAAACACAAACATCGATCTCTGCTTTCCAGGGTAGAAAAAACATATATACTCCTAACCCGTCAGCATTTTACTTTAACCACTTAAAAAGTGATTGTAAGGGTAATTTTTTTTTTTTTTTAAACAACAAACATATCATACTTACCTCCACTGTGCAGCTCGTTTTGCACAGAGTGGCCCTGAAGCTGATCTTCTGGGAACCCCGCAGCTCTCCCGACTCCTCTATGTACCAGATAACCCCCTGGGAGAAGCGCTTTCCCGGGGGGATTACCTTGCGGGCGTGCTCCGGAGTCCAGCATTTGCGTCTATAGAGGCCGAATGCAGGACTCGGCCCTGCCCCCCGTCATTGGATTTGATTGACAGCAGTGCTGCTATCAATCTATCCAATCAAGAGCTGGGAGCCCGTGGAGAGAGACACATCGCATCCCTGCCGACTGAAGGGGTTCAGGTAAGTAAAACGGGGGGGCTAGGATGATGGTGACTGCCAGGTGTTTTTTGACCTTAATGCAAAGGATGCATTAAGGTGAAAAAACAAACCTTTACAACCCCTTTAAAGACCAGAAGATTTACCACCTTCTTGACCAGGTCATTTTTTGCGATACAGCACTGCGTTACTTTAACCGTCAATTGCGCTGTTGTACAACGCTGTACCCAAATAAAATGAATGTCCTTTTTTTCCCCACAAATAGAGCTTTCTTTTGGTGGTATTTGATCGCCTGTGCAGTTATTTTTTGCGTATATTGATTGGTTTGCGCAAAAGTTATAGCGTCTACAAAATAGGGAATAGATTTAGGGACTTTTATTTTATTATTTATTATTTTTTTTTATGTTTTTACTGGTAATGGCGGGGATCATCGATTTTTAGGGGGGCTGCGAAATCTGACCCTAAGTGACACTTTTTGGGGACCACCGACACCAATACAGTGATCAGTGATAGGTGACGCTTTAAAAAATGTTAACGGTTACCTGTTTAGAGAGGAGAGAGGAGGTCTTGCGTTAGAATTATTGCTCTCGTTCTAACAATCGTGGCGATTCCTCACGTGTGGTTTGAACGCGGTTTACATTTGCGGGCGTGACTTATGTATGCGCTTGCTTCTGCACGCGAGCATGGAGGGATAGGACACTTTCAGTTTTTTTGTTTTTTTTTTTTACGATGTCCCTTTATTTAACTACTTTTATTGCTGTCACAAAGAATGTAAACAGTAGGCAACGCCAGGTACTCTTTATGGAGGGATCTGCGGTCTAAGACCCCAAACCCCTCTCCTCTGACATCGAAAGTATTCAAAATGCCAGGATAGACATTTTTGAATACTTTCGATCTTTGAAAACTGGCGGCGTTGGCTCCCAAGTAAACTGGAAGTTGATGTCATGGCGTTGCTTCAGATTTCCTAAATCGAGACTTGATCAAAGCCGATTCCGGCTTTGTTCGCGTCTCCGGCCAGCTGGTCGCTCGGGTCTCCTGGTGGGACTGGAGAGCCCAGGCGATTGGCGAAAGGGGAGAGTTACATGGGACGTCCCTCCCACTGCTTGTAATAACAGCCGAGCTGCTTAGCCCCATCGGTTGTTATTACAAGAGAGGCGACCGCCAGCTCTAAAAAAAAACGGTACTGGGGTGATGCCTGCAGCTGCATGTATCACTCCGGCACAACCACTTGAAGCTTGAAATGATGTACAGG
>JBBDGP010002036.1:3705000-3763439 GCA_037952835.1 Lithobates septentrionalis | reverse complement strand
ATATAATGTATACTATACCCCTCCCCCTCTGTATACACCCTATATATGTATACTATACCCTCCCCTCTGTATACACCCCTATATAATGTATACTACACCCCTCCCCCTCTGTATACACCCCTATATAATAAATACAACACCCCTCCCCCTCTGTATACACCCCTATATAATATATACTACACCCCTATATAATATATACTACACCCCTTATACACCCCTATATAATACACCCCTCCCCCTCTGTATACACCCCTATATAATATATACTTCATCCCTCCCCCTCTGTATAGACTCCTATATAATATATACATCCCCTCTTGTATAACCCCTGTGTAATATATACTACACCTCTCCCCTCTGTATACACCCCTATATATTATATATCACCCCTCCCCCTCTATATACTACACCCCTCCCCTCTGTATACACCCCTATATATTATATATCACCCCTCCCCCTCTATATACTACCCCCTCCCCTCTGTATACACTCCTATATAATATATACTAGGGATGCACCGAAATTTCATCGGCCAAAAATGGGGTTTACGACACTTCGCAGAAAGAGAAATCACGCCGATAATGCTGCCGAAAATGGGGCGGGCTCCTTCCCTGGTGCCGCCCATTACTGGGGTGTCCTTCTGGCGCGGCGTGCCGCAGTCCTCTCCTCTTTTCTCCTCCTCCCTCCCTCTCTCACCACGATGTCCGTGTGTCACAGAGCTTAACTACACAGACCGCAGTAACAATGTCCCGCCTCCTGTGACAGACGGCACACTGATCCAGTGGTGGGACATTGAATCAGTGTGACGTGATTACAGGAGGCGGGACATCGTTACTGCGACCCGGGCAATTCAAATGCAGCTCCATGACACACGGAGATCGCCGCTCTGATTTGGGCACAGGTGAGGCTGCATCTTGTAGGCACTAGGGCTGAAACAACTAATCGATTATGAAATTAATCGATTACTATTTTCATAATCGATTAATCGGCCAGTAACATAATGGGGTTAAAAATAATAAAATTAGCCCTTTATAGTACAAAAAGAGCAAATAATCGCTACTGTAAATATTACTTTCACAGTTCTACAGTAAAAAAAATGAACCCCCTACATTAGTGATTATTTGCTTTTTGTGGTACTATAAAGGGCTCATTTTCGGGTTTTTAACCCCATTATGTTGCTAAAGTCTTAGACCTGGTTCACATCTTTGTGTTTTTTGGTGCTTTTTGCAGAAACACACTACAGTTCATTTAACATGGTTTCTTATGGGACACGTTCACATCTATGCCTTTTTTTCAGCCGCTGCGTATTTGGAAAGGGTCAAGGACTTTTTTTTTTAACGCAAAACTGTGCTTTTTTGGTTCAATATACTTCAATGGAGAAGCTGCAGAAAAGCATGTAATGCGTTTTTGCAGCAATTTTTTAATCTGCCCAACAACAAATTGGCCAAAAAACTGTATTTCTCTTCTAATAGTGTATACAGTATATCTCCTCTAATAGTGTATATTACAGTATATCTCTTCTGTCTGTTATTCTCAGAGTGGATTCAATATTTTGCTCCCTTACCATATTGTTGGTTGTTTATATTTACCACTGCATAGAGATATTTAAGAATAAATTGCTTTTTTTTTTTAACTTTACATAGTAACTAAATTATACACCACACTTTTTTTTTTTTTAAGGTTATTAACCGAATAATCGATTAATCGAAACAATAATCGACCAACTAATCGATTTTATGAAAATAATTGTAGTTGCAGCCCTAGTAGGCACAGGCAGGCTGCATCTTGTGGGCACTGGTTAGTCTGCATTGACCTCCTGTACCGTGTCCTCAGTCTCTGACCACCTCCTGCATCATATCTGCTAGAGGTAACACCTCATGGAAATGTTGCTAATACTATTAGCAATGTGTTATAGAAAAATGTATACATACAGTCATTTTTGGTTTTCGGCCAGGTGTATTTTTCATTTTCGGTATCTGTTTCAGCACCAAAAAAACATTCGGTGCACCCCTAATATATACTACACCCCTCCCCACTATATACACCCCTATATAGTATATACTACACCCTCCCCCTCTGTATACACCCCTAATATATACTACACCCCTATATAAAATATACTCTACACTCCTCCACCTCTGTATGCACCCCTATATATTATATATCACCCTCCCATATATAATATTATATATATATATATATATATATATATATATATATATACACACTACACTCCTCCCCTCTATATACACCCCATTTAATCTATGTATATAAATTATACATATTATGGTGTATATTATTATATACTATACACCATTGTTTCCCTGTGTAAACCCTATATACAGCCCCGCCCCTGTGTGCACACTAGATAATATATACACACACCATCATCTATGCTTTTTTTTTTTTTTTTTTTTTTTTTTTTTAATTTATTTATTTATTTCAGGAATTGGGTGCCTGTCTACGGTGACAACACTCACTGCATGGTATCTATGGAGACGCCGTGTTGTCATCATAGGACTGATAGTGTGTTAGCAGTAAGGAACACCTCCCCCTCTTCATTTTCATAACATGGGGGAGGGGGGGGGTGGGTGATGTGTTCTGCAGTATACAGAGAGTGACCTGGGCAGGTGCCGATAAGAGGGCAGCACAGGCTGTGAGTACAGGAAGTTATCATCTCACAGGATTTTTGGCAGGATCAAAAGGTCGTTTTTGCACTTATTGAACAGATATACTAAAACAATTTTTTAATGGTGTTAAAGCCAACCAGCTCCAGATAATGTCCCAGGGCCACCCACTGACAGCTTTGTATGCCAAGCCTGCCAGGCCCTGGGAGATGTAATGGAAGTATCCCAGGAGGCTGCAGGGCCAGGTACCTGTCATTCTGCTTGTGGCGGGGCCAAAAAAAGATGGAAACAAAAAAAAGTTCAATTTCTAACAGTTCTGCTTGGGAAAGGAGGGACTGATACATCAGAACTAGCATCCTTTTGGGGAGTTAAAGCCCAAATAGGGGAATAAATGATCCCTTGCGGTGAGACGGTGCCTGCACTGCATAGTCTAATTGCTTGTTTATGTCTGGGGGACCAATAAAAGATTTACTTACCTGATCCTCCGATCCCTGCAGCTTCTTCACCCCCACATTCACTGGGCTAGGATCCTGACATCATCAAGGCCAAAGCGTTTTTGATGGTAACGGTTGGTTGGTTGGGAAACCGTTAAAGAGGAACTAAAGTGTAAGATTAAAAAGCTGAGAGCAGACGGGCTCTTGCCTGCACATGCAATGTCTCTTCTGCAGTAAAAGAAAACCCGCCTGCCTGCTTACAGTCTTCAGTTTACATTCTGGCACATTGCCTGTGTGCTGGAATGACTGAACTCCCACGCATGCGCAGGAGTGATGTCATCCTGTGCTGGCCACTCGTGATGTTCAAAGCCTGACACCCAGAAGAAGCTGTCAGCGAGGGACCTTACGGGTGTCAGACCACCGATGCAGAGGTAAGTATTGCAGACTTATGCCGCATACACACGAGCGGTTTTGCCATCAGAATAAACTCTGAAGGTTTCTCCCGACGGAATTGCGCTCAAGCGGTCTTGCATACACACGGTCACACCAAAGTCCGACCGTCAAGAACGCGGTGACGTACAACACGTACGGACGGCACTAGAAAGACAGAGCGCTTCCGTCTCGTACTTGCTTCAGAGCATGCGTCGTTTTGGTACGTTGGAACAGCATACAGACGAGTGGGTTTCCCGATCGTAATTTGTTCCGTCGGAAATATTTAGAACATGTTCTATTTCTAAGTCCGTCTGGATTTTCGACGTAAAAAGTCTGATCAGGCATACACACGGTCGGAATATACGATGAAAAGCTCCATCTGACTTTTTCTGACGGACATTCCTGTCGTGTGTACGCGGCATTAGGCTGACCATACACTATACAATTTTCCTATTTCATTTCCTTTAGATTTACCTTCAACTGAGTAGTGCGAGGGCATGTCTGATTGCATACAGATTAAAAGGGTTTAGGTTTGACCTCATATTATATGGCTTTGGTAAATCTAAAGGAAAGTTGAACAAGAAAATTGTTTAGTATCATTGGAGCGATGAGCTGTGGAGAGGCGGGGAGCGGCCGTCTCGGTGGTTCGCTGAGACGCCCATCAGTCCAGGCACCTGGTGGATCCCGACTCCCATTGTCGGGATGACGCGGTGCCTGGACTGATTTCTGTGACATCAGCAGAGAGCGGACTTCAGCTGAAAACTGGTCACAGGAGTGCAAAACGAATTGCACTCCTGTGACCCATAGGAGAAGCGCAGCCAAACGAGCTCAGGCTGGACTTCTCCTTTTTAATGATCTACAAGTACCATGTGCCATTGCAGCAGACGGCTTGTGTTCTCAATGAACCTCAAGGTCCGCTGATGAGCACTCTCGTAGTTCATTGATTCTTCCCGGACTTCAGTAACTGCCTGCCCATACAGGAGGAACGAGCAGACCACTTTACTGAGTCTGCAGGACCCTGGCAAGCCTGGCATTGCACCCATGATCTGCTGATCGTGGGTGCAATGCTCTGCAGGCTCCTAAGAAAAAATAAAAATTTGCACATTTTATTTTGCCTTTAAAAAAATCTACTACTACTACTAAAAAATATTTTAATAATAATAATTTTTCATTTTGGTGAACTTATTTTTCTAACTTACAATAGGAGGACCTTCAAGCATACCTAAGACAAATGGTGGTCACACCAAAGCTGAATTCATTTTGTTTTTTTCTGTTTACTTGAATTTATTGATTTAATAAAAACTGTTCTTGGCATTATTTACGGTATTTTTTCACGAGTGCCTTAGGCTTCATGCAGATGAGCGCTTTTGGGCGTACAATGTAAGTTTCAGGCGTATTCCCATACCTGGGATATACAGATATATTAAAGTAGAACTATAGGCAAAACTTTTTTTTTTGTCATTTTTGGATAGAGTAAGGGAGGGTTATAACCCAACCCCTATCAGATTTTTTTTTTTTTTTTCGCCATCTGCGTTCCATTGCGGGGATTTTCCTTCACTTCCTGTCCCATAGCCAAATAGGAAGTGAGAGAGGAAATCCCTGCAAATTAAAGGAATTAATTGGGGACCCCCCAGGTCACCAGAACTAGTGTCCCCATTGGAAGATTTCCCCTCTATTACTTTTCTGGAGATGACCCAAAATGTGGGGGTTTTCTTTTCCTTTTACTTTCAATCATAATAGTAAACTGGAGAAATAGAGAGGGTGAATCTCTATAACGGGGACACAGACAGCAATAAACATTGACGGGTTCAAATCTCTCTTCATTCTATCTAAAACTAAAAAAAAAAAAGTTTTAGCTTTTTTAGTTATTCTGTAAAGGATATTGAAGTATAGCTGTATGTGGGTTTACGCCGCTATTTCCAAAAAATCATACATGTATAAAGCTGCACCCCCTTAACACAGATCATCTATGTCCAGGGTTATACAGCCATATACATGCACGGGTTCACACCAGTGGACCTTTAAAGTCGTATAAGCCATTCATTATTATAAGTCGCATTGGTGTATTCCAGGTGCAAAAATGTGCCTGCAATTTACATTGCATGCCTAAAAGCACCCATGTGCATGAGGCCTGAATATCGCCGCTAAAATGACGGTATGGCGGCACTAAAAATAGCGCCGCTTTACCTCTGAAGCCGGTGGCGGCACAGTGTGAAAGGAGTCTTATTGAATGAATTGCTCAGGTTTCTCCTCCTATTACATAGTTTAGATAAATCTAAAGTAGATTATACAATCTATATAGTGTATGGCCAACTTAAAGTGGTTCTAAAGACAGGAGTTGTTTTTAATTTTATTACATTCTCTGCATTAAAGGGGTTGTGAACTCTCGCAGTTTTTCGCCTTAATGCATTCTATGCATTAGACCCCTTTTGTACTGCAAAGCGCCTTGGAGAGACAGGAGCTGCGCTTTCAATGTGAAAGCCCTGAGGGTTTTCACACTGGAGCGGTGCGCTGGCAGGACGATAAAAAAAAAAGTCCTGCTAGCGGCATCTTTGGAGCGGTGTATACACCGCTCCTGCCCATTGAAATCAATGGGGTAGCGCGGCTGTACCGGCAGCATAGTGCTGCCGCAGCAGCGCTTTGCAGTGGTTTTAACCCTTGGTCGGCCGCTAGCGGGGGGGGTGGTGTGTGTGAACCCCCCCCACTAGTGGCAGAATACCGCCGCTAAAACAACGGTAAAGCGGCACTAAAAATAGCACCATTTTACCGCCGGCGCCCGTACTGCCCCAGTGTGAAAGGGGCCTTAAGGTGAGAAATCTTTGCAGCAGCCCCCCACCCTTTTACTTGCCTGAACCCGATCGTTCCATCAACAGGGATGAGCAGAGCAGCTCCAGCCGCTGTCTCGGGTCCTCATTGGATAGATTGATGGCAGCAGGAGCCATTGGCTCCCGCTGCTGTCAATCAAATCCAGTGGCACACGAGCCAGTCCTGCTGCCTGTGTCAGTGTATGCAGCAGCAGGACTCGGGAGCGCGCCCGCACGAGTGCCCCCATGGAATAAACTTTTACTGTGGGGGCAGTCGACAAGAGGAGGAGCCAGGAGCACGGCGAAAAGAAGGATCAGGGCTGCTGTGTGCAAAACCATTGCACAGAGGAGGTAAGTATGACAGGTTTGTTTTTTTTTTTTTGTTGTTTTTTATTTAAATAAACAAAGCTTTACAATCGCTTTTTAAGGTAAAAAAATAAAACTGTTTGCAGTTCCCCCCAGCCCACCCTTATACTTACCGAGGCCCGATCACGATCTGGCACTGGGCATGAGAGCATCGGCTCTTTCCTCAGTGGACAAAGAGGCAACAGCTATTGGCTCCTACTGCTGTCAGTCACTGCCAGTGAGGAGGGATCAGGGGAAGGGATCAAGCTGCTCTGTGTGTGTGTGTGTGTGTGTGTGTGTGTGTGTGTCAATGGACACACAAAACGCAGCTACTTGGAATCGAGCCCGCAGAAGTACCCCCATAGCAAGCACTCTGCCTTAGGGGGAGGTGCCAGTAGAGGCGGTGGGGGGGCAAAAAGAGGATGATCAAGGCTGCTCTGTGCAAGACCATTACACAGAGCAGGTAAGTATAACATGTTTGTTATTTAAAAAAATAAGTTTGTAATAATTTTAAGACGGTTGTACATTACTGTACACATTTAATATCCTTGTATACTGCCGCCCCCCCCCCCCCCCCCCATCTATATTACACTGTATTCTTAATACTTTAATGTGTACTAATACATCTGCATACCACCCTGTAGTCTACACTGTCCCCTGTAAACGTACAGTATGCTGTGGGGAACATATTCCTCGGGCACTTTGTAGCATTGGGGGTTGGATTTCTCTATGGGTGTATATACATTGCATAATAACATTATATAGGGGTTGATTTACTAAACCTGGAGAGTGAAAAATCTCTGGTGCAGCTCTACAAAGAAACCAATCAGCTTCCAGGTCTTTTGTCAAAGCTCAATTCAAAAAAGCTGAAGTTAGAAGCTGATTGGCTACCATCCACAGCTGCACCAGATTTTTCACTCTTTAGTTAGTAAATCAACCCCATAGACCAGTGATGGTGAACCTTGGCACCCCAGATGTTTTGGAACTACATTTCCCATGATGCTCAACTACACTGCAGAGTGCATGAGCATCATGGGAAATGTAGTTCCAAAACATCTGGGGTGCCAAGGTTCGCCATCACTGCCATAGAGCGTTTGTTGGGCACCATACCATGGTATATACAGTGTTGTCCATGCTGCTTGTGCTGTTCTGACCTTCATCTCTCTCAGTTGCAGATGAGTCGGTAGAGGTGGGGGAAGAGGACAGTTTCTTGGGACAGACATCCAGTTTGCACAGTGCACCACAGACCTTCAGTTATTTTTCACAGACGACGAGTCTGACCACCTCGAATGATCCATTCGCCAGTATTGGACAGGCACATGTGTCCACAGCACCTTCAACATCGAGTCCTGCCGCTTTCTCCAGATCTCCAGCATCCGTGCCGCTACCCTCCACAATTCACAATGGACAGAACACTACCCCTCCAAGGACCATGTCTCCATATCCTTCCAACACTCCTCCACCTCCCAGTGAAGTGGGAGGAGCCTCTTTCTGCCCTCCCACGAGCACCTTCTCTGCCCCTCCCACTGGCCCCTCCCAGATTAGCTATAATCCCTACCGTCACAATACCCTGAGCAGCCGAGCTAATCCTTACCTGACCCCTCCTCAGCTCCAGCAGGACCTTGCCACGGGGCTACCTAGCCAGACGCTACCTTTGGCTCCACCTAATGTTTACTCAGCTGGCTCCTTGCCACCGGTAAGATCTTTGTACACACATAGGAGGACTGTGTTTTTATAGTAGAGCTGCACGATTAATCGTTAAGAATCGCGATCGCAATCTTTTTCCCCTCACGATCTTGACAAAGCATTTTCCTGATTCTTTCTATGCAGAGAATTCTCTGCTGAAGCTGACAGCTGTCAAAAAAACAAACCAAAAAAAAAAGCGGGCAGTCTACCAAGTATCACAACATTTCTTAGCCACAATGTTTTGTCCTTTAGGTCAAAGGAATGAACTTGGTGTGTAAATGAAGGAATTTTAACCACTTAAACACTAAGGGGCTTATTTATGAAAGGTAAATCCACTTTGCACTGCAAGTGCACTTAGAAGTGTAGTCGCTCTAAATCTAAGGGGTACATCTGAAATGAGGGGAAGCCCTGCTGATTTTATAATCCAATCATGTGCAAGCTAAAATGCTGTTTTTTATTTTCCTTGCATGTCCCCCTCGGATCTACAGCAACTGCACTTCCAAGTGCACTTGCAGTGCAAAGTGGATTTTCCTTTTAGTAAATAACCCCCTAAATCTTTTTCTGACACTTGTTGATTTCAAGTTAAAAATCATTATTTTTTTGCCTGGGGAAAAAAAAAAAAAATATATCAAATTTTATAATCTATCAAATTTTATAATAAAAACAAAGCTTTACATATCCTTTAAGAAACTCCATACCAAAGTTGCAAACGTTCCAGGAACTGCACCTCGCATTGCTATTGAATGAATATTTGTGGCCAGCTTGGCTTACTACAAAGACATTTTTGTCTGAGCTTGGCCAAGTGTCCCCAGCATATCTGTGGGGTAGCAGGTGAAGGTGGGTTTTCTAACCTAACTGTGCCACCTAGAGATACCATAGATATGAGATTGTCTCATGACTATGGTTAAAAGATAAGTTCACCTCTGTAAAAATAAATAAATGCACATCTTTTTGCAGGTAAAAAAAAATGTGCATTTATTTTATTTTTTATTAGGAGCCATAAAGCCTTGCACCCATGATCAGCATATTGCAGGTGCGATCTCGGGCTCCTGCAGACTGTCAGTGTAGCTGTCTGCCCGTATCTCATACAGGCAGGCAGTTAATGACGACAGGAAGATTCAATGAACTACCTAGAGTCCTCCTCAGTGCCCTGGGTGGGTCTTTGAGAACTATAAATTGTTTTCCGCAATGGCTGATGATAGTTGTAGTTCCCCCATTCACAGAACTCTGTTCCGGGTGTCACAATGGGGACTCTGAGGGATGTGGAGGCTGCTAAACCAGTAACATGTTAAACCCTGAATACAGATGTAACGTGTTCTAGAAGGTGAGCCTATCCTTTAAAGCGGAACTTTACCCATAAACAATAATGTTCTTTAGCAAGGATCATTCGTTCCACGTTAATAATTATCCTACCAAACTTGGTGTGTGCTGTAAATTGCCTCCAGCATTGCTTCTGTTTCTTCTTGCTGGAGGCTGCCATTTTGCTGAAGCCCAGAGCCCCTGAGCAGCAGTAAATCTTTAGGTTGTCAGCAGATCAGCCTCTAGAGTTTTTTTCTTTGGCACACTGCAAAAAAATGGAGAGCAATTGAGCATGTGAAAACCAGAGTATTATTGGATTTTATACAGTATAGACACTTATTTTTAATGTTTTACATAGAACAAAGGGCCAGCGTGAAGTGATCTAGTGGGACTTCATTTTTTGACTCAAGTTCCAGTTTAAAAATGTTTCAATGACATCTTACTGGCCATCATGGACTCCCCCAGAAGAGTTCCAAATTGGCTATATAATCCCTGTTACAAAGTTGGTGTTATCACTGCCTTACTTCCGGAGCTTTTATCTCTTGAGGATGACTGTTGTGCATGTAACACTGGCAAAAAGGTTCTGTTGTGTACCAGGATGGACAGTTTGGGTAACCAGTGTTTGAGATGGATATTATTTTATTAAAGCAGTAGTAAACCACTGGTGGTCAGGAAAAAAAAAAAAAAACTTGCTTCAAGGCAATGTCATAATATGCATGGCACATTATGAGAAACTTGCCTTAGAACGAAGCGCAACAATGTCACCAATGAATGGCTGACATCTTCCCTCAGTCTTCCTTCCGGGTTCGTGGCCTCTGGCTACATGAGGGGCCAGGGGTGCGATTAAGTCGCTCCTGCGCATGCGTGTGGGAGCCCCCATTTCCGGCACAGTCTCTGAAGGTCCGGCACTATAAGCCAGATCTTCAGAGTGCGTGCGCCAATGTTGTCATTGGCTGCATGCACTCTGAATATCTCCTAAACTGTGCAAGTTTAGAAGATATTCATAGTGCCTGCAGGTAAGCCTCATTATAAGCTTACCTGTAGGTACAAGTGGTAGTACAGAGTTTACTACCACTTTAAATTTTATTCTGTTTTATACTCTAGAATTGAAAAATGTATTATTATTTTTTTCCTTTGTCTTCAGCCACCAATGGCGCCCCCATACATGACCGGATCAGCCACACAACAGTACCCCAGTGCCAGGCCTGCTGCTTCCACAGTGCCAGCAGTGGCTCAGTTCGTGCCCAACCTGTATGAGCCTGTCCAGCCTCACTGGTTCTTCTGTAAATTGGTGGAGGAACGCGAGGTCTGGTCGCCGTTCAGCGTGTATGACTCTGTAAATCTGGAGAAGGTGTACAACTCCGGTGAGTGATTCCTGATTTCTCTCTGAATTAAAATAACTCTGACACTTGTATTGAGCCCTGATGCACACTGTCTTTCCTATAGGCCAGTGGTCTCCAAACTGTTTCCGGGGGGGCTGGACGCGGTCCTCTGCTTGCCCCTTTACGGCCCTTGGTGCACTATTCCTCCCAATCATACGAAACACTCTTCTGCCAACTGACACCAACATTGGGGCACCATTTCTGCCAACTGACACTACCAATGGGGCACTACTCCTCCCCCTTATACCAAATGTGGGGATGTTTTACTCCCACTGATGCCAGGAAAATTTGCACTCCCTCTGTCCACAGTCTGCCCCCCCCCCCCCCCTAAAGTCTGAAGGACAAAAAACTGGCTCTTTGTTGCGAAAGTTTGAAGACCCCTGCTATAATCCATGTTGGGCCCACAGAACCATATTGGTAGTTCTTGATTCCACAGAGGTTACCTTTCATCTTGATAAAGAAGTAGTTTGTGTTCTTACTTCAGCAGGAATTTGTCTCCCATTTACTTTGGCATTCCGTTCTGTTTTCTGTTTAGTTCAGCCAGACCCTGAGAGTGTGGTGGTGAGTACAGCCGGCGGGCGGTATGATGTCTGCCTGTATGATCGGGAGATGAAAGCAGTCTACTGGGAGGAGGAGGATTTGGAGGTCAGACGCTGTTCCTGGTTCTACAAAGGAGACTCAGACAGCCGATTTGTGCCATACACTGAGGATTTTAGTGAAAGGCTGGAGGTAAATGGATCTCGTGTCTTTTGGCCTATTGGAGATTCTAAAAGAGAAATGTATCTATAATGTCATGTGGTGCTTCCATTTCAGGCAGAGTATAAGAAGGCAGTGACCACCAATCAGTGGCATCGAAGGCTGGAGTTCCCGGGTGGAGAAACCATTATAATGCACAACCCCAAGGTGGGTGCAGTTTATTCACATTTGTACAGACCCAAGGTGCTGGAGAATCTGTGGACGGTTATATATTTAAGGCGATCTGTGCCCCAGGATTTGGGCAGCCTCAGGATGTCTTAAGATAAAGGGCTTATAGGTCTGCTCTTCCTTGATCTCAGACCTGGCACCTGGTGTCCATCTTTTACAGGTGATCGTCCAGTTTCAGCAGTCAGCGATACCTGATGAATGGGGGACCCCACAGGATGGGCAGTCCAGGCCACGTGTGGTGAAGAGGGGCATAGATGACCATGATGAAGTTCCAGATGGTATGTTGCATGCAGGAACTGTGTCTAGTGGTTGTCTGTACAGACAGAACATTAGAGAGCCATAGAGAATGAGCTTTGTAATGGAGGGCCAATTCATTCCTTCATTTGGGGTCAGGCAGTCCAGGACTACCTTGCAGACAGTGAATAACATCCACGTATATTCAGCAATCCTATAATCCAGTGCTAAGCTTCCATGACAAGCACCTTGCTGTGTGAACACAGTGGATATGTGTCGGGCCATAGCTGTACGCAATGTTTGGTAAGGAAAGGAGTTCCAAGAGTACAGTGCACCAGCCCCCTTACTGCAAAGGCTGAATATACTATACTGATGGACAGACTGAATTTTTTGTAATACATTTTTGTCCACTTTATTTGGAGCAAGATTTCCCACACTTTGGAGAGGAAATCTCTCCAAAATGTTGGAATTTTCCCTCTTGGAAAGTTGTCACCGGAACAGGGGGTGCTCTTTGGAAGAGGATTCTTATTTCAACTCTTCCTGTTGTGGTGACGGCTCCGAGGTTTTTCATTGACAATGATTACCAGGACAAATAGGGTGGCTCTGCAAAAAAAAATGGATACACATACACCATTGAATACCTAATCGGGTTTCTAACCCTGTGCTACTATAGCCCCACCCAAAAAAGTTTTGTCGGCCATGCTAACTCCTTTTTAAATTGGTTAAATAAAGTTTAAATGCAAATTTCACAAGCTAAATATTTTAGCTGCTTCCTGTAAGTTCCAGCTGAATAGCATTTGGGACCAATATGGAAAAGCTGGCCACATCTTGTGTTATGTGGAGATAAAGGGAGTTGCCGGTAAAACTGTCATTGGTGTGAGATGTGGCTGGAAGCTTCTTGAGGAAGGCTTGCTGTCTGTCGATATGAGTGGTGGGAGACCGAGGACCTTGGTGTTTCCTGGTGAGCAAAGCCTGTGTCGTATTGAATTTAGCTGTGGTAGGTGGCAGTGCTATGAGGACTTTGCTCCAGGTTATGACCTGAGATGCAGATCCTGCACCTGCTTACTCAGTACCCTTTCACCTGACTCATGCTTTGTGGTGTATTGTACAGAATTTCCCCTTAGGGACGGGACTTCAAAGGCATGGACTGTGAAACATGCAATTTCGTAAAAAAGTATAAAGTAATTTTATTTAATTTATCAAAAAACTTAAAACTCATACAAACATATATAAGAAATCTCTGTACAGATTACTTTCGGGTGCATAGTATTCCAGAAAAATATGCACGCAAAATATGAACATGTAACAATAGATCATATGCATTCGATGTTTCCTACACGTTACGGAGTGAAAACTCCTTCTTCAGGGATAATCCAATATGCACTTAATTCTAAATGTAGCAATCTAAAATATAAAAACATATTTTCAACAAGAAAATACACTTCATCAATATTTTATGTCCATCCAATGACGACCGATGGATCAAGACAGAGACAGGAATATATGTGTGCTGCTTATACACTCACATGTCCAACAAACCACCGAAAACCAGCGGGTCACAGAGGAATGACCAGATGGCCCAGAGAAGTACAGATAATTATGACAAGAAGGATTGGAAGAGGAACTTCCTGATTGCTGGGGGGAGTGGGTGCAGCGATCACCTGAGCGCAACCCGGGACCGCAACAGCAGGAGGCTAGGGGTATAATAAAGAAAGTGGCTATAATAATCTGGAATTATAATTGCAGACTATTATAGCCACTTTCTTTATTATAATTATATGGAATTATAATTGCAGATCATTATAGCCACTTTCTTTCTTTATTATACCCCTAGCCTCCTGCTGTTGCGGTCCCGGGTTGCGCTCAGGTGATCGCTGCACCCACTCCCCACAGCAATCAGGAAGTTCCTCTTCCAATCCTTCTTGTCATACTTATCTGTACTTCTCTGGGCCATCTGGTCATTCCTCCGTGACCCGCTGGTTTCTGATGGTTTGTTGGACATGTGAGTGTATAAGCAGCACACATATATTCCTGTCTCTGTCTTGATCCATCTGTCGTCATTGGATGGACATAAAATATTGATGAAGTGTTTTTTGTTGTTGAAAATATGTTTTTATATTTTAGATTGTTACGTTTAGAATTAAGTGCATATCGGATTATTCCTGAAGAAGGAGTTTTCACTCCGTAACGCGTAGGAAACATCGAATGCATATGATCTATTGTTACATGTTCATATTTTGTTTGCATACTTTTCTGGAATACTATGCACCTGAAAGTAATCTGTACAGAGATTTCTTATATATGTTTGTATGAGTTTTACGTTTTTTGATAAATTATTAAATAAAATTACTTTATACTTTTTTACGAAATTACATGTTTCACAGTCCATGCCTTTTTAAAGTCCCATCCCTAAGGGGAAATTCTGTACAATATTTAAGTTTGGGATGTTGGCTGGTATACACAGCAGACTTTTTCCACAACCTCCATTCTTTTTGATGCTTTGTGGTGTAGGCAGATGAATGGGTGATATTGGGTTTAATCCTTACAGATTTTGAGTTTTCTGACCACTCAGTGAGGCATTACACAAAAGCCCTATCATATGGGGTGGGAGATGCCATATGGCATTGATGGTGATACCCAGTAGGAGACCTAATTTTTTGGGGGTGTGGTTCTCAGATTGTGTTCTCTCGCAGGTGAGGTTCCTCAAGCCGATCATCTGGTCTTCATGGTGCATGGGATTGGTCCGGTGTGTGATCTGCGCTTCAGAAGTATGGTGGAATGTGGTGAGTGAACTTCATTAGGCTGTTTAACCCTTTTGATTGGGGGTAAGCGGAAAAAGATGGGGTCGGCAAAAGCAGTTTTTCTGAGGGACAGGTGGAGTGGGGTCAGCAGGGGGGGGGGGGGGGGATACAGAGGAGTTTTATGGAATTGGGGGAAGTATGCTAGAGGTGGGGAGTGAAGAGGACAAAGAAGGCGGGGGTGGGGGGAAATACAGAGGAGGTTTATAGGGGGAGGTCCCATTCGAGCAGGCTTTTCAGGAGTGGACTGAGGAGGTGTACCGGGAGGGGGGCAGAGGAGTGGAGTACAACAGATGTTTATCAGGAGGGGTAGAGGAGTGTAGTACACTGGATGTTTATGGGGGGGGTGAGAGGAGATACAGACAAGGCATATGGGGAGGTGGGGGAGATGCAGAGAAGGGGAAATATAGAAGCATGGTCCTGGAGCAGAGGAGAGCGAAAAGTTTTATGGGAGAAAACTTTAGTCTCCTTCACTCGCACATGAGGAAGGGTGACTATGTAGTTGCAGAGACAAGGTTGAGAAGCTCTGGAGAGCAAGTATTGTAAATCTCATGTTTCCAATTAAAAGAAAACAAAAACAATTTTTCACTTATTTTTGAATAGAAAAGCTAAGAAATTTAATTCTAAAAAAAATATTTCTTTCTCATCTATTGAGGGTGTTTTAGCTCTTATTGACACAGTGCACACTTTTCTGAAGCTAGAGCGCCGCCAGTTTGACACCTCTGAGCTAGAGGGTCACCTTTGTTACTTCTATTGGTGCTTTTTCCAGCCTTGGGTCCTATATGGGCCCCTAAAGCCACCAAAACGTTCCCTTTTCACTAACTTGTCCAGTTAATTCTGTACAAAGATTGGAAGCGCCTGGATAACTTATTTGTTTCAACCCCCTCCCCTAAGCGCTTACTAGATTTGTATCCTTTTTGTGCTAACCTTGTTCAGACATGGCTTATTACCTTTTGTGAATCCGACCTTCTCTTGCCTTAACAAGTTTCAAACTCTTCAATCCAGAAGCCGCCCAACTATACTTATACTGCATAAGTATTGGAACTGATCGTGTCCTCCTTGAGGCAGTTCCCTTTGCCCAATTTGAGTCCTGCAACATAATGGGGTTGATTTACTAAAACTGGAAAGTGCAAAATCTGGTGCAGCTCTGCATAAAAACCAATTGGCTTCCAAATTTTTTTCAGAGCTTACTTGAACAAGCTGAAGTTAGAAGCAGATTGGTTACCATACAGAGCTGCACCAATTGGCTTCTAACTTCAGCTTGTTCAAGTAAGCTTTGAAAAAAACCTTTAAGCCGATTCGTTTTTATGCAGAGCTGCACCAGATTCTGCAGGATCCAGTGTTAGTAAATCAACCCCTATGTTCTGTTGTCGGACATGTTGGTCCCGTCTCTGGACAGATCAATTCAGCTGACTCCAAATCTTGATCTAATTCCTCAGGGATCCATCTCTGTAGTCAGCGGTCCTTTCTTCCCGTATTTGGAAGATTTGCTCAAGACTCCAGCCTGGTAGGCTGAAGGGGGGTCCTTGGCATCTTGTCTGTGCAGATTTGTCTCGAATTATTGATCAAAATTCTGGAGCTGTGCACAATTTCAGTATAGGGCCATCTGATGTGAATTCAGTCAGACAATGCCACAGCAGTGACATACTTTTAAAGTGGGACTTTAGTCAGAAAATTATGTCCTGATAAATTGCTTCAAGATGGCCCATTTTGTGGGTAAAACATTAAAAATAAGTGTCTATACTGTTTAAATCCAGTAAGGCTCAGTTTCACCCTGCTCTGCACAGCCTCAGTTGTCCTGTAATCTTGAAACTAAGCTGATAATCAGTGAGTCACTAGATTCCAATCAGCTGACAGCCTGAAGTCGGCCATACATGATCGAAATTCATCTGCTTCAGCAGTAGTCAGCCAAATTTCAATCCATGTATGGGCAGGGAGTTTGTACAGAAGTCCATTTACCAATCAAATTCTGGAAAACTGCCCTGTCGGCTGCTCCCCTGCTCAATTAGTGCTACAGACTATAGTCTGCAACTGGCGACGGTGAAGTCTCCTTGCAGTCAGAATACAGAGGAGGATTCCCTCATCCACATAAAGTCTGTGGGCGTGGGAATTGAGTCGGGTTTTTTTTTTTCATCCAACCCGCTGTTTGAACAGAAATAACTGACTCCTCTTTTGCCTGCCTAAAGATGATGCAGAGAGGGGGAGGAAACAGGAATGACACAGATTGTGCTGTGAGAGCAACGATTTAGGAAGGTAGAAAAGAAGCAGGAGAGGTGACAGGGCAAACTCTGCTGCCAGGGAGTGTTAAACTTGCAAGGATAGCGTCTTATCTCCCTGATATTCTCTCCTTTTGGCACCTCAGCACTGTAAAACTTCTGCAGCCTTCTCTAGCTGAGCTAAGACATGCAATCAAGGCTGGAAATGTACACATTTTTATTACAGAAAGTGACATATAGTTTTTGAGATAGGGAGAGTTTCCAATAAGGAAATGACTGCTCTGGGCTTCAAAAAAAATGGTGGCCTCCAACAAGAAGAAACCAAAGCAATGCTGGAGGCAATTTACAGCACACTAGCATAATTATTAATGTGGAATTTACAGTATGTACTTTTGTTAAAGAACCTTAATTTTTATGAAACTGATTTGGATAAAGTTCAGCTTTAAGCCATTAGGACAGAACCAGAAGTCTCGCTGTGGCAAGAGAGGTAGAGCACATCCTGTCCTGGGCAGAACTTTATGTTCCAGCCTCGTCATCCATATACATCCCAGGCATAGACTGTTGGCAAGCAGACTTCTTCAGCCACGTCTGTACCTAGGTGAGTTCTCTCTAAACCCAGAGGTGTTCCAGTACCTGTGTTACTGGTGGGGGAAGTTGGCTGTGGCTCTCCTGTCATTTATGGTAAACAACGGTCCACTGATTTGTATTCATGTGCAGTTTTTCCCTGGTGAAAGCACTGGTGTCTCTGTGGTATAAGTGCACTCTGATCTATGCTTTCCTCCCCTGAAATGTCTTGTCTGCTCTGCAGGATTGAGCTGGATGAAACTCTAGTAATTCTCACTGCTCCAGACTGGTCCAGGTGGATGTGGGACTTTTAGCAGTTGAAACCTGGGCCCTGCCAGATCGTCCAGATCTACTGTCCCAATGGGCTAATTTGCAGTCCTGCTTCCCAGTCATTGGCTTTAATAACATGGCCGTTAAAGCCCTGTTTCAAAGCGAAAGGACTATCTCTACACTGGAGATTCCTACAATGCTGAAGGCTAGGAAGTCCACTTCCTGGAAGGTCTGGCATCAGATGCGGAGGGCATATTTACTTGGTGTGAATCTAGGGCTTTCCCTCCAGTAGTTTCTGTGTAGTACAAATCCTCTTCCTGCAGTTGGGTCTGGAGCAGAGTTTGTCTCTCAGTATCATCAAAAGTCAAGTCTGTGCTGTTTCCATTCTGTTCAGAGACCATTGACCTCTCTCTATTTAAGATCTTTGTGCAGGGTGGTCTCACCAAAAAGGTGATTTTTCTTTGTTGGCATCATCTCTGCGAGGAGAGAGTCTGTACTGGAGGCCTTATCTTTCTAAGGCTGTTTCTGGTCTTTCATTGTAACAAGGTGGTGTTAAAGTAGAAGTTCAGGTTTTTACCAACTAAGCTTAAACCTGCTCCCTCCCCTCTTCTAAATCCTATCTTATCTACCCTGTGAAAGGAAGAAGCTTATACTTGCCTATTCACAGAGCGCTCCGGTCCTGTGATCGGCTCCCAGCGGCTGCTTTAGGGAACATGAGGGACAGCCGACAACGGATGCCCCATATTAAGCCAATGGATGATGTCACCGCCCAGGCATTGCCACCATTGTTGGCAATCTCTCCTCTTCTCTGAAGCTGGCTGCTGAGGAGGTAATGGGACCGGACTGGAGCGTTCTGTGAATAGGTAAGACTGATTTTTGCTTTTTGTTATTCCAGATGGGCTCCAGAAAATATGATTCGCCTGTCTGACATTCTGATCCTCTGGTTTCAAAAACTTAGGATCACTAGCCAGAGACAGGTTTACTGATGGGGTTCTGAATCAAAGTAGGAGCATTAGTAGTCATTTTCCTCAGTCTTACAGTGGTGGGGCAGAGGAGGATGATTTATAACTACCCCCTTTCCTCCCAGTAATCTTCTCCTTATCTTACACAGTGGATGACTTTAGAGCCATCTCCCTGAAGCTGCTGCAAAGTCATTTCAGAAAGTCAGTGGAAGAGGGCAAGGTGCACCGTGTGGAGTTCCTGCCAGTCCATTGGCACAGCGCCCTCCATGGTGATGCCACTGGTGTGGACAGGTAAGTAGAGTTCAGCGTACATGATGCGTTTCTCCAGTGTGGGTAAAATGAGGCTTCACATCAGAAGGGAAACGTCAACTTTTGGTTGCAGAGAGTTGTACTCTCCCCAATGCTCTTTCACACATGCATTGAAAATAGGCAGTTGGGTCGCATTTTTAACACTCCTCGAATGCCTATCAATGCCACACAGAATTGTTACAATAGGGAGCGGATGGAGGAGTTCACACTGCAGCGTTGGCGTAGCTTTGTGGCATAAATAATGCTGCCTGCAGAGTATGGCAGGCGTTTGATGCTTTGCAACTGCCTCTATTCACTTCTATTGAAACACAACGTAAACGTGCCTATGGCGCTTACAGTGCGGTTGCAAAGTGTCAAAAGTTGTCATTTTTGCGTTTGAAAAGTGTTGCCTGATGCAACACGACCGCCCATACAACACATCCTAAAAGCTCATTAATGCTATTGGTGCGTTTTTTAATATGCTTTTAGGCTGCTCTAAAATTTAAAACCAGTGTGAAAGGGCCCTAAAAGCATATCTAAACCCAACGCAAATGTAATTGCAGCTCACCACTCCTTGTGTTGGCTGCGTTCATTTTTTTCTTTTATCAGGCCTTTTAATTCCCTTTCTCACCTCACCTTCCAGGACTGCAACACATGAGAGATGATAGGCTCCCTACAGGAAACACAATCAAATCACAGCTGTTTATAAGGCCCCTCCTTATCCCTCAGTATTGACTGTTTCTCCCACAGCGAAGTGTGTGTTTGTGTGTGTGTGTGTGTGTGTGTGTGTGGTTTTTTTTTTTTTTTTGTTGTTTTCTGTGACCAGAAGACTAAAAAGAGTCAGATGGTACCCCTGCGAGCCAGGTGTAGGAATGCCGGTGAGGGCTGCACTTACCTGCTGCCTCAGAGCTTCTCCCAGGTCTCCCCCAAAACAGCATTTGTGCAGGCGGTTTTGGGCGTTTCAAATCCCCCCGCCGTTGCAGCTTGGGTCTTCCCCTGGTGCAGCGGGTGCCGGTTTAACCTGAGTCCAGACGACCTAAGCACCAAGGGGAGGACTCTGCATGCTCCAAGCCTCGCTCT
The DNA here is from genome assembly GCA_037952835.1 of Lithobates septentrionalis. NCBI lineage: Eukaryota > Metazoa > Chordata > Amphibia > Anura > Ranidae > Lithobates > Lithobates septentrionalis. The sequence continues at coordinate 3,743,094 of JBBDGP010002036.1, read as the reverse complement.
CAGGCTGAAACTTCCAGTCAAAGCAGGAAGAGGTGGAGCAAACTTAAACGCGACCTAGGAAGTGGGTTTAAAGTGTGGAGGAGACGCCGGACCTGTGTGGCTGCGGAGACTGGAGCATTACTGCAGGGCTCAGTGAGCTGAAAAGAGCTAAAAGTCTGTCTGAGCCCACCTCATGGACAAGGTGAATGGAAAGACGGCACAGGTGGCTGCAGGCAAGAGCAAGCTGGGACCGGGTAAGTGCCGTTTTCTCACCTACTTGGGGGTTTGATGCCAGATATTAGATGATCCCTGGTAATCCCACATGCCTTCTCCTCTGGGGAAAAGGGGCCTGCAGCCATGATACAGGGGGCAGGAAAAGTGACTATGACTTGTTCCCCAAGCAGAGCACAGGAGGTCTCTGACAACCCACCTTCCTTATCTGCTAGCACCAGTGCCAGTAAAAAGTGCGGTAATTGTGGGGAAAGATTGTCAAACACCACACCAAGCCTTTTTGTTATAGGTGTATTAACAAACTGGCTGGGAAAGAGGCCTCAGGATAAATTAAAGATTTTCTCAAGTCTGTACAAGAGGAAATGTTGGCCACTGTACAATCTTTCCACACCTCTACTCTCACACACCCCTTGTCAGGTTCAGAGGAACCCACCCCTAAAGAGGGTCCCTCCATCACAGGAGAGTTTACTATCCAAGCCAGAACCAAGTATCTCTTTACCTTTCTCTCAGGGGCTTTCCCCCGGATCAGCCAAGGGAGGAGGATGAGATAGAGGAAGTAGAAAGCCAGGTGAACTCTGAGCTCTCTTCAGATGAGGAGGCCGGCTTGGGTCCGGATAGTGATGTAGAAGACATCAAGTTAAGTAGTCCCCTCTTCGGCTTAGAGGACTTGGAGGAATTCCTCCAGGCCATCTATGCCACTGAAGAAATCCCTGAACCAGTTAAGGAAACCTCTACATAGGATAAGGTGTACAGGGGGTTGGTTAAAAGCCAGACTAGGGTATTTCCCCTACACCAGTCTCTAAAAAAACGTGGCTCTTCAGGAGTGGAAATTTCCTGGAAGAGAAGGTTCCCCTTCAAGGAGGAGAAGTGGATTTTTTTTTTTTTTTTTTTTTTTTTTTAAAAGGTCCCCAAGTTAGACGCTGCCCTCTCTCAGGTGACAAAAAAAGTCTGACCTCTCCTTTGAGGACTCTGGGAACATCCGGGACGTAATGGACCGAAAGTCAGAGTCCCTGCTGAAAAAAACCTGGGAGGCCAATTCCTTAGCTATGGCCCCTGCATTAGCAGCAACCTGCGTTGCCAGAAATGCAGACTTCTGGATAGAGAAGCTTAGTAGACACTTCTCCCAAGGAAATGCGTCTCAGGATATTCTAGATTCCCTTTCAGTGATAGGGAAGGCTGTTGCATTCCTGGCTGACGCAGAGGTGGATTACGTTAAGGCCTCTGCAAAAACAGGAACACTGATTAACCTGGCCAGGAGGGCCATTTGGGTTAAAGCCTGGGAAGGTGATCTTGCCTCTAAGGCCAAACTGTGTTGCTTGCCCTTTTGAAGGATCTTTGTTTGGCTCAGGCCTTGATGATGCTTTGTCTAGGTCCTCAGAAAAAGGGAAGAAATTTCCTGTCAAACCCAAATGGGAAAAGTACAAGAAATTTTTTCCAGGCCCCTCGAGACAAAATTCACAAGGGTCCAAGAAGGAACCCAGCAGAAGGTGGGGTTGAGGTAGAGGCAAGCAAAAAAGGTTATTTTGCTCTTTTCCTCTCCATGCCAAAGCACAAAAGATCCCAAGTGATTCCAGAATCGGGGTAGGGGGCAGACTGTCTCATTTCATTCCCTGCTCAGGGAAGGCTACCACCTAGAATTCTCACCAGAGCCCCCACCTATGATCACGTTAACTCATCTTCCCAAGGATGCATTAAAAAAGAAAGCCCTATTACACAGGATTCAGGAACTAGTAGAACAGGTGGTAGTTCCAGTCCCAAAAAGCCAGCTTTACCAAGGCTTTTACTCCCACATTTTTGTGGTACCCAAGTCTTCAGGGATGTATCGCCTTATTCTGAATCTCAGGAACTTTAAACAATTTCCTAGAATACAAAAGGTTTTCCATGAATAGTATTTACTCAGCACGGAAAAACCTACTGAAGGATGTCTTTATGACCACCCTGGATCTCAGGGATGCCTATCTACGTGTTCTGATTTTCCCAGAACACCAGGCTTTTCTGAGATTTGCGGTAAAAATCCTCCCTGGAACCAGCTCAAGTTCAGACCCACCTGGGTTTCCGGGTGGACTCTCTGGCTCAAAAGCTTTTCCTACCAAGGGAAAAGGTGGAAAAGGTTGTCTCAGCCGTCAAAAGGCTGATGGAGATCCTCAGGGTCCTGGGGCTCATGTCAGCCAGCATTCCAGCAGTCGTCTGGGCGCAACTGCACTCAAGGGATCTGCAATTCTTCCATCCAATCCTTACCGTCAGGTAAAATCCTCCCTGGTGTGGTGGCCAGTCCCAGGCAGTTTGGAAAAAGACAGATCCTGGGGTCAGTGGGATCCACTAAAGGTTACCACAGATGCAAGTGCCCGGGGATGGTCAGCTCACCTAGGAAAAGCCAAACCTCAGGGCTCCTGGCAGAGGGAAATAGCCAGATCCTTTTCCAATCCCGGGGAACTCAGAGCGATGGGCGAAGTCCTTTAAAGCTTTTGAAAAGACTGTCACAGGAAAAGAAGTCCTGGTCTGTTCAGACAATGCTATGACCGTAGCTTATCTGAACCATCAGGGAGAACCAGGTCCCAAACTCTTCTAGCCTTAGCGAAGGAGATCCTGACCTGGGCCAAGCACAGCGGTAGTCTCCTTGTCAGCGGTCCACATTAGGGGCACAGACAACCAGGAAGCAGACTTCCTCAGTCGCCAACCTATCAGGGAGAATGGGAACTGAACCCAAAAGTGTTTTGAGTACTAGTTCAAAAGTTTGGCTGCCCAGAGATGGACCTCTTTGCCAATCAAAAGAACAGGCAGGTAAAGAAGTTCTTTTCTCTCTCTCAGGAAAGAGAGTCAGAGGGCTTGGATGCTCTAGCACAAAACTTGGACTTTCCAGTTGGCTTACACTTTCCCCCCCCTTTGGCACTGATTCCGCGAGTCATTCAGAAACTCAGCCAGGTTTCAGGCCATGTCCTCCTAGTGGCCCCATGGTGGCCAAGAAGGGCTTGTTTGCGACCTTGAAGGCACTTTGAGTAGCGCCTCCCTGGAAGCTCCCGGACATTCCGGGCCTTCTCTCGCAGGGTCCAGTGCTGCACCCCAGACCGGGATTCTTTCATCGGACAGCCTGGTTAGTGAGCGCAAGATCCTTAAGTGCAAAGGTTGCTCAGACAGAGTGATAGACACTCTCCTCTTAAGCAGGAAGCCGGTGACAAGAAAATTTTACTTTTAAGGTTTGGAAAGTTTTTTTTGTTTTTTGTTTTTTTGTTCTTGGTGTAAATGAAAACCTAGTTTCCACTTTTATTCCAGTAATCCTCGAATTTCTCCAGGATGGGGTAGAGAAGGGTGTGGCTGTCAACACTCTTCAAGTACTTTTCGGTTTTTCTTGACACCAGAGTAGTGAAGGAACCTTTTTTAATTTAAAACATTTTTGGTAGCCAGGGATTGGGCTACCCCTGTCAAGAATAGGTCCCAAGGTGGAAACCTAACAAGAGTTCTGGAGGCATTATCTAGACACCCTTTTGAACCTTTTAGAAGAAGTTTCATTTAAGTTTTTGACCATGAAACTGGCCTTTCTCATAGCAATTACTACTGCTAGGAGGTAGGGGACTTACTGGGTCTTTCCATTAAAGAACCCTTTTTGCTGATCCTACCAGATATAATGGATCTGGCTTGAGGCTGATTCTATCTGCCTAAGGTGTCTTCAGCCTTCCATAGGACTCGGGTAATAACTTTACCATCCTTTTGCGAGAGCCCCAAGAATGAAGGGGGAAAATAAATTTCATTGTTGAGATGTGAGGAGATGCCTCCTTCCTTATCTACAGAGGGTAAAAGAATTTAGGAGCTCCTAATCCTCTTTTTAATCCTCTTCTCTGGACCTAGAAAGGGACTCCAAGCCTCAAAATCTTCAGTCTCTAGGTGGATAAGGCAAGCCATTACTATAGCTTACAAAAGCTCAGGCGTGCCTGCACCAGAAAAGTTGAAAGCACACTCGACTAGAGCCCTAGCAACCTCCTGGGCCAAAAAAGCAGGAGCCTCCTGGGAGCAGATTCGTAGCGCAGCCACCTGGTCCAGTCAAGGCACCTTCCTGAAGCATTACCGAGTGGAGGTCCTATCGCAGCAAGACCTAGCCCTCGGTTGAAAAGTGTTACAGGCAGTGGTCCCACTCTAAGGTAGGCCTGTGGATTCCTTTATTATCCTCATGTGTTGCCGTCCTGGAAGGTGAGGTGAGAAAACCGATGGTTACTTACCGATAATGGTGTTTCTACGAAACCTACCAGGACGGCAGGCCTACTTCCCGCCCTGTTATGGGTGGAGGAGTATGTACACACTAGGTGGTAAGTGCCTAAATGTTGGAATAACACTTGTGAATCAGTTGGGAGTATTACTTTACAACTACTGAGGGACAAGGGGTAAGGTGGGGGCCTTATAAACGGCTATGATTTGATTGTGTTTCCTGTAGGGAGGAGCCTATTGTCTCTCATGTGTTGCCATCCTGGAAGGTTTCATAGAAACACTGTTATCGCTAAGTAACTGTCGGTTTTTGCAGTAATCTTGGTTGGCACACATGCTGGACTTTAACCTCAGTTCATCTCTATTACATGGGAGATTGATGGGATTAGAAGGTTACACAATAAAGATGAGGTTCTTTTGTGCTTTCTTTTAAGCTCACAAGAAGTCACAAGAAGTGACAAGGGCACTAAAGTTTTGGAAGAATCAACAGGTATTTTTTGTACCTGCTGAAAATCAAATACCACCAAAAGAAAGCTCTATTTGTGGGGAAAAAAATAATAATTTCATTTGCGTACAGCGTTGTATGACCGCGTAATTGTCATCCAAAGTGTGACAGCGCTGAAAATTGGACTGGGCAGGAAGGGGGTGAAAGTGCACTGTATTGAGATGGTTAAAGCTTATGTAATGTGTTTGTTTTTGCATGGTTTTAATAAAAGCTGCGCTGTTCTCTTTGTAGGAGGATCAAGAAAATCACACTGCCAAGTACTGCACGTCTTCGACATTTCACCAATGAGACCCTCCTGGACATTCTGTTCTACAACAGTCCCACCTACTGCCAGACCATCGTAGACAAAGTCAGCTTGGAGATGAACCGGCTGTATGAACTCTTCATGATCCGAAACCCAGATTTTACAGGAGGGGTGTCTGTGGCTGGTCACAGTTTAGGTAGGTGGTCCTCCCTTCTGTCTTCCAACTGTAATGAGTGTTTTGTATTAATGAGGAGCCTAGCTTGTTGATTGCAAGTCTGCCAGTATTTATTCCAGTGAAATCTCACACATACGATCATGATGGCTTATGTCTTAATTACTAGCAAACCTCCTCTAGGAGGCAGAGTACTGAACAGATTTTGGGCTATGCAGTGTTCTAAATAGGCACTGGGGCATAAAACCTGCTTGGGGCAGAGTGCTAAATGGACACTAATGGGGAGGATTTGCTAAACCTTGAGTATGCAAAATCTGGTGTAGCTAGGCACAGAAACCAATCAGCTTCCAGGTTTCATTGTCCATGCTTAATTGAACAAGCTGAAGTTAGAAGCTGATTGGTTACTATGCACAGCTGCACCAGATTCTGAGTGCTCCAGTTTTAGTAAATCTCCCCCCCCCCCCCCCCCCCAGGGTACTTGTCTATTTAGCAGCTTACCTCTTAGGATAGGACAAGTGGATATAGTGTTGCCCGCCCCATGACAACTTGTTTACTAAATCAAAATTGGGGTACAGGTCCTATCCCAGGAAGCAAGGTATAGACTAAACAGACATTGGGGTACAGGTCCTATAATATAAAGCAGGCTAATAAACAGACACTGGGAATATATTTTCCCACCACCCCCTAGGAAGTAGGTACTAAAGAAACATGTCCTATCCTAAGAGGTAGGCTACTAAATAGGCATAGGGAAAACAATTTCTTCCCTAAGGCCTCCATCCCCACCAAGAGGTAGGCACTAAACTGACATTGGGGTATGTTTTCTATCTTAGGAGGCAGGCTACTAAACAAACACAAAGGATGTAGTTAAATCTATAAAACTAGAATTCTGCGCTTCGGTATGAATATAGCTGCAGCCTCCCCAAAAAAAACTCCACGAGGTGGTGTCCCAAAGAGAATATATTAGAAAAACAGGGATGTTGGCGCTGCTATTATTAGGTATAATTTTTGTTGTGGTTAGAGAGTGTTTCCACTTATGAATAGGATTCACCGTTTAGTGGTTTGCTTTTTACTTGCTCTGTAAAGACCACATATCAATTAAGAACCCATCAGTTTCACAGCTTCATAGTGGCTTACATACAGTCATGGCTGAAATTGTTGGCACCCCAGAAGTTTTTCCAGAAAAGCAAGTACCGTATTTATCGGCGTATAACACGCGCCGTCGTATAACGCGCACCCCAAGTTTAGGAGGGAATTTTAAGGAAAAAAAAACTTACATTTAAATGCCCATCAATGCAGCGTTATCGGTGTCCATCTGCAGCCTTGTCAGTGCAGCCTTGCCCCAGTGGTCAGTGCAGCTTTGCCCCAGTGCAGCCTTGTCAGTGCAGCCTTGTCAGTGCAGCTTTGCCCCAGTGCAGCCTTGTCAGTGCAGCCTTGTCAGTGCAGCCTTGTCAGTGCAGCCTTGTCAGTGCAGCTTTGCCCCAGTGCAGCCTTGTCAGTGCAGCTTTGCCCCAGTGGTCAGTGCAGCCTTGTCCCCAGTGCACATTACATGATCGCCGCCGACATACACAAGTTTAGTGTGTAGTTTTAAATATGGCGCCGCGGAGTTCGGAGGGACTCGGCGGCGCTCGTTCAGCTGAACGAGCGCCGCCGAGAACACAGTGACTGGGCGGAGCCGAGATACCCATAGCCGAGGGTTCTCGGCTCTTCTCGGCGCCGTTCAGTCACGCCCAGTCCCTATGATGGACATAACACGGGTCCAATGGCGAGACTGGGCGTGACTGTGAACGGCGCCGAGAAGAGCCGAGAACCCTCGGCTATGTGTATCTCGGCTCCGCCCAGTCACTGTGTTCTCGGCGGCGCTCGTTCAGCTGAACGAGCGCTGCCGAGTCCCTCCGAACTCCGAGGCGCCATATTTAAAACTACACGCTATGTGAATGTCGGCGGCGATCGCTCCGATAGATCACAAAATAGCGGGGGATCGGCGTATAACACGCACCCACGATTTTCCCCTGATTTTAAGGGGAAAAAAGTGCGTGTTATACGCCGATAAATACGGTATTTCTCACAGAAAAGTATTGCAGTAACACATGTTTTGCTATACACATGTTTATTCCCTTTGTGTCCATTGGAACAAATCAAAAAAAGGGAGGAAAAAAAGCAAATTGGACATAATGTCACACAACTCCAAAAATGGGCTGGTCAAAATTCTTGGCACCCTTAACTTAATATTTGGTTGCACACCCTTTGGGGAAAAAAAAACTGAAATCGGTCGCTTCCTATAACCATCAATAAGCTTCTTACACCTCTCACCCGGAATTTTGGACCACTCTTTGCAAACTGCTCCAGGTCTCTCTTATTGGAAGGGCGCCTTTTACCAACAGCAATTTTAAGATCTCTCCACAGGTGTTCAATGGGATTTAGATCTGGACTCCTTGCTGGCCACTTTAGAACTCTCCAGCGCTTTGTTGCCATCCATTTCTGGGTGCTTTTTGACGTATGTTTGGGGTCATTGTCCTGCTGGAAGACCCAAGATCTCGGACGCAAACCCAGCTTTCTGACACTGGGCTCTACAGTGCGACCCAAAATCCTTTTGGTAATCCTAAGATTTCATGATGCCTTGCACACATTGAAGGCACCCAGTGCCAGAGGCAGCAAAACAACCCCAAAACATCATTGAACCTCCACCATATTTCACTGTAGGTACTGTGTTCTTTTCTTTGTAAGCCCCATTCTGTTTTCGGTAAACAGTAGAATGATGTGCTTTACCAAAAAGCTCTATCTTGGTCTCATCTGTCCACAAGTCGTTTTTCCAGAAGGATTTTGGCTTACTCAAGTACATTTTGGCAAACTGTTTGAGCAGTGGGGTGCTCCTGGGTCTCCTGCCATAGCATTTCATTTAAATGTCGACGGATAGTTCGCGCTGACACTGATACTCCTTAAGCCTGCAGGACAGCTTGAATTTCTTTGAAACTTGTTTGGGGCTGCTTATCCACCATCCGGACTATCCTGCGTTGCAACCTTTCATCAATTTTTCTCTTTCGTCCACGCCATTATCAAGAAGTTTGCAACCCAGTGCCATGGGTTGCAAACTTATTGATAATGTTGCGCACAGTGGACAAAGGCAAATCTAGATCTCTGGAGATGGACTTGTAACCTTGAGATTGTTGATATTTTTCCACAATTTTGCTTCTCAGGTCAACAGACAGTTCTGTTCTCCTCTTTCTGTTGTCCATGCTTCGTGTGGCATACACAGACACACAATGCAAAGACTAAGTGAACCTCTCTCCTTTTTATCTGCTTTCAGGTGCAATTTTTTTTTTTTACAAATTTTTTATTTATTTAGTCAAAGGGAAGGGTCCATGGACACTTGGTACAGTACAGATATATGTTCAACATGAACCGTACAATGAAGAATATAACATCATTAAACAAGAAATGATTAAGTGGTATTGAACATACATTGTCTGGCATAGAGAACCATGTATTCCTCCCCCTTCATTTTATTTGAAAATAAATCAAACCTGTCCCTGTGTAAAGCACAGAGCAAGAACAGAAAGAACAGACAGAAAGGAAAAATAGGAAGTTGGAATATAGAATAAAAGGAGAAGCAAGATAGGCTAGGAAGGAGAAGGGGGGGGGGGGGTAGGGATGGAGGGTAATGTGACGTCACGAGTTTTTGTGTCTATATTACGTAAAAAGAAATACGTAGATGACTTATGTAACACCAACAGGACACTGTATTAGACATTGGGGGTCTATCTCCCAGTTTGCTTAATCACCCTCTGCATCTGGGGTCTCAAAGAAGTCTTTGCCTTCTTCCGAGTAGACAAACATGTTCCAAAGTGACCATGTTTTTGAGTATTTCTCCTGTTGGTTACGAGCTGTCAGGATAAGATCTTCAAATTTATTGATTTCCTGAACTTTTCTGAGCCACATTCTAATTGTCGGAGGTTGTGAGGATTTCCACTTAAGCGGAATGCAAGCTTTGGCGGCATCAAGAAAATGGCGAATAATTGATTTTTTATAAGTTTTTGCCGAAACCTCTGACATATGAAGGAGGTAAAAGGCCGGGTCGTCTGGTATTTGACGGTCTGTGAACTTCTGCATAATATTTTTGACTCCCAACCAGAATTGTTTTAGATCGGGGCAGTCCCAAAACACATGGAGTAATGTACCTCGTTCCTCCTGGCATCTCCAGCATCTATCTGAGGACGTCGGGAATATTCTACTTAATTTTTCAGGTGTTTTCTACCACCTGGTCAGGATTTTGAAGTTAGTTTCTTGTGTTTTCGTACATATGGAAGATTTGTATGTAAATTGAATAATACGTTGCTTCTGTTTTGAGCTGAAGGTATAATTTAAGTCTCTTTCCCAGTCTGCGATGTGTTTTAGTGAATAGGTGTCTGGGGGAGTGATCAGAAGGTTGTACATGCACGACAGTGTGTGTGGTAAAGTCCCTTCTGTCGAACAGATTTCTTCCAATGTTGTGAGGGGTTGGTCGAAGCTTTGTGGTGGGGGGAGGGATCTGAAGAAGTGAGTAATCTGGAAGGCGTTAAAAAATTTTAATTGGAAAGTACCCGTAGGGTTCATGAGTTCTTGTAAGCTGGGCCATTTTTTTTGTATCAGGAAGTGAGAGGCCTGGGTAAAGCCTGACGCCATTAATTGTTTAAATTGATCCTCCTGAAATCCCGGGGTAAAGTCAGGGTTCCTCAAGATCGGGAAGAGTGGCGAGTTTGTGGATGAAATAGATCCCTTTTTAATCAGGAGGGCACATACTTTCAGCGTGTATCCAATAACAGGGTGGAATTTTATATCTTTAGGTAGGGTGTCGTAGCACCAAGGAGCCCTAGTCAGAGGAATAGGGCTCTGACTCTGCTCAATCTGAGTCCATAATTTGAGGGGACTGTGTCTGTTCCAGTCCACAAGTCTTCCAAGATGACCTGCTTGGTAGTACTTGCGAACATCCGGAACTGCTAGACCTCCATACTGCTTTGGCAACGAAAGTTGTGATCTCTTCAAGCGGGGGTGTTTGTGGGCCCAAATAAATTCAAAGAACAATTGTCGTATATGTCGGAAGAAGGTGGCAGGGATATGTATGGGAAGAGCCTGTATGAGATATGTGAATTTTGGCAGAATGCTCATTTTTAATATATTGCAGCGGCCGAACCAGGAATGTAAGCCCGACGACCATTTTTTTTTAAGAGTGCGCGTACCCTAGAGAGAAGAGGTGGGAAATTCAGGTCGAATATCTTTGATATGTGTGTTGGGATAATAGTACCTAGATATGTCAGAGCCGTGTTGTTCCATTTCAGTTTAAAATTTGTCTGGACTTGTGTCTTGAGAGACTGTGAGAGGTTAATACCCATCGCCTCTGATTTTTGAAAATTAATTTTAAGGTTAGAAAGGGTGCCATATATTTTGATTTCTCTAAGGAGGTTTGGAAGGGATATCACAGGATTGGTAAGGGAGAATAACATGTCGTCTGCGTAGGCCGAAATTTTATGTTGAGAATTTCCAACTGATATACCACTAATGTCTGGGTTCCTACGAACAGTACAAAGAAAGGGCTCCAGTGACAGGGCGAAAAGGAGGGGAGAGAGCGGGCACCCCTGTCTTGTCCCATTTGAAATGTGAAAAGGATCTGATAAGACTCCATTCGCTCTGACCTGGGCTGTGGGTTTACAGTATATCGATGAGATCCGTTGAATCATTTGATCTCCAAATCCGACATACTGGAGTACTGCGAACATAAATTTCCAATTCACCCTGTCAAAGGCCTTCTCCGCGTCTGTGCCCAAAAATATACTAGGAATTTGGGATTTATTTATTATATGTAGTAAATTAAGCACTTTGGTGGTATTATCCCTAGCCTCTCTACTGGGAACAAATCCCACTTGATCTAAGTGGATCAAGTGAGGTAAGTGTTGTTGAATTCTGTTTGCAAGGATTTTTGTGAATAATTTGAGATCTGAGTTGAGCAATGATATCGGTCTATAGTTCCCGCAGGAGGAAGGGTCTTTCCCTTCCTTTGGAATCACTGCAATGTGGGCTTGCAGCGACTCCACCGCAAAGGGAGATGTGGGACCTACCGTATTAAACAATTTCACCATGTATGGGCTTAGCGATGATATAAAGGTTTTATAGTACAATATGGTCAGTCCATCTGGGCCCGGAGCTTTCCCTGGTTTGGATGAAGCTATTGCCCCTTGTATTTCTTCGCTTGTAATCGGGTCATCTAAGGCTTCCCTGGCAGAATCGGGCAATTTAGACATCTGAGAGGAGGTCAGGTAGTCTTGTATGGCCTCCTGCTGTGGGGGGGCTCCAGGAATGTTGTAAAGAGTCGAGTAAAATTTTTGAAATTCACTAGCAATGTCATGAGGTTTAGAAATTTTAGTTCCGTGCGGAGAAGATATGTAAGATATGTAAGGTATGTAAGTTGCCAGTCTTTGGTCTCTTAGGGATCGTGCTAGTAGTTTGCCGCATTTGTTACCCGATTCGTATGACATTTTCCTACATATCTGAATCGATGCTTTGGCTTTAAATTGTAAAAGGTTGTTAATTTGCGATCTACAGGTAAGTAATTCTGTCTCTATGGGCGGAGATTGGGATTGTTTATGAGTCATTTCTAATCGTCGGAGGTCGTCTAGCAGTGAGTTAAGTTGTTGGGTCCGTTGTTTTTTAATTCTTGAGCCGTGTTTAATGAGTATTCCCCTTTATGACTGCTTTGTGAGCTTCCCACACAATGCCGGGGGTACAGTCTGCTGTGTCATTTGTTTGGAAATAATACTGAAGCTCTCTGGTTATCTCTGCTATTACTTCGGTGTCATGTAAGAGGCTTTCGTTTAGCCTCCAAGATTTTGTTTTTGAAGTAAGAGAATCAGTGAGAGCATAGGAGAGGGAGATTGGCGCGTGGTCAGACCACGTGATAGAACCTATTGTGGAGGACCTGACAGAGTGAAGTTGTGAGTGTGGTATAAGGAAGTAGTCAATTCGGGAGTACACCTTGTGTGGGGTTGAGTAGAAGGTGTAATCTCTTTCTGTGGGGTGTAAAATACGCCAAACATCCACTAGTTGCGCTTTATGTAGGGTCTGATCTATGCGTTTACGGGAGCCAGGAGGAACGGTCGAAGCTTTCGAGGACGAGTCTTCCGTGGGAATCATGGGAATATTTAAATCACCTCCTAATATCATCTGGCCTTCAGAAAAGTTCAGCAATTTTTCGATAGTTTTCTCAAGAAAGGCATCTTGGTGGGAATTAGGAGCGTATAGGTTAGCCAGGGTCACCTTCACCTCCCCAATCTTGCCTTTTAAAAATAGGAAACGACCTGCTGGGTCTGCTATTGAATCTAGGCAGGTCCAAGGGACTCGACTGGAGAATAAAATAGATACCCCTTTTGATTTGCTTTCCGGATTTGTAGCATGATAAGCTAATGGGAACGAGCGGTTCTTAAGTACTGGTAACTTGTCTTCTCTAAAATGGGTTTCCTGTAGAAGGGCGATGTCTGCTTTATGTCGGTGTAAGTCATGTAGCAGCATGCGCCTCTTTTCTGGGATGTTTAGGCCTTTGGTGTTCAAAGATATCACATTAATTACCTCCATTGTGGTGGAGAGGGGGGGGGGGGAATAAGGGTGGAGGAGGGGGGTAAGTGGAAGAGAGAATTGAGCTTAAAAGAGAGGATAGGTTAGCGGTTAAGATAGCGGAGTAGAGAGAGAAGAAGGATAAAACAGTAGTTATAGCACCCTATGGAGGGTTATTACACTCCAAACTAATGAAGAGGCACTTTAAGTGCTGAGACGCTCCCCAGAACGAATCTGGGTAACGAGCGAAAACCTAAGCGGGTTTGTGGAAAGGAGCAGCCAGTGAGGTGCTCACTGACCATCCCTCTCCGCCCCAAGTGTGAGGTGTTTGTGAGAGACTGATGTGGTGACGGCAAGTAGTCTGCAGTAGGCATGTAAAGAACTAACAGACATAAAATAACAGAAAGCAATGTAAAATAAAATACAACCTATTTAGAGCGATATGTGCCCCATGTTCTATAAAAATAAAATGTATTGCTCCGACACAGCGTAAGTATGAAACCAAACAAATATAACATTCATACCATGAACTACCCCTTATCTCACTGAAGAACATCTGAAGGCGTTAACTCTAAGCCTGTTCTCTGTTATTAATCATGAAGGGAAGGAAAGCAAGAACTCTAGCAAGGGGGGACTGCCTAATCTGCCCTTTCTACACAAGTCTCTTGACCATGTACATTTTACCCAGCTTACACGGCAGACCAGGAAGTTTTACCTTGTAAGTTAAAGTGAAAGAGTTGCTGTAAGAGTAAAAATAAAAAAAAAAAAATTTTGAAATAACGTCCGCTGACAGGCAGCCCTCCCTTTCGCTTCACCTACGGAACCTTTCTAGTGTTTGTCAGGGAAATTTTCTCAGATAATGTAGCAGTCTCTGGGAAAAGCGTCCAGCAACATAAGTAAGGTGCATACCGATCTGTATATGCAGTGATATAGAATAGTTAAGTCTTACCACAGAGACTTGAGTGTCAGAGATTTTCCCAGGAATGACCGTGTTGTTCCGTATTAGACCCCGGGCGGAGCAGCACCAGTGTTCTGCCATGTCAGCTTAGGTCGAGACTTCGTCATAACCAACAGAACAGGGTTATCAACAGTAAATCGATAAGAACGGTGAGCGGAGAGTTAAGGTTCCCGGCCGACGCTGTTTGTTCCTTCCTCTTTCCATGGAGGGGGGGGTAAAACATTTTAACAGATGAGCCGTAGTCATACCTCCGGGAGCAGGGGTGAAAGAGCTTTGGCTGTGTACGGATGTCCACTCCGGGCAACACTTTGTTAGGAAGATCATGACTCCCGCGATCCCTCAGCAGAGGGTGATCGATTCCTTCTCCTGGATCGCTGTCGGCGGGGGGGTTGGTTGGGAGGAAGAGCGGAAGATCCTGAACGGCCTGTGTTACGAGGAAGGATGATCAGCCAGTTTGGGACCTGAATCGGTTCCACTCCCAGAAAAACAAAACAGGCTGGTAGATCTGCAGGAGAACGCAAGGTAAAGGAGGTAGCAGATTTGCGGAATATAACCGCTAAGGGGAATCCCCAGCGGTATGTGCAGTTCTGTGTTCTGGCAAGGTCTAATAGTGGTCTCAGCATGGCCCTTCTCTGCAACGTGGCTCTTGAGAGATCAGGTAGAATTTTAATTGCTGCGCCATCAAATTCTACTGCTCCGTGCTCCCAGGCCTTCCGCAGTATAAGTTCCTTTTGATTGTAGTGATGTACTCTACAGAGAACATCTCTTGGTCTGTCTGGGTCTTGTGATTTAGGCCCTAATGTTCTGTGCACTCTATCCAGCTCTAGGGAAGGTGGGGAATCTCCCAGAACCTCCCGAAAGATGGCATTCACAGTCGCTTCCAGGTCCTCCGCTCCGGTAGCTTCTGGAAGGCCCCGCAGCCTGAGGTTGTTGCGTCGGCTGCGGTCTTCCAAATCTTCTAAATGAAGCTGGAGGTCTATGGCCGTATTCGACTGGGAGACCTGTGAGCGTTCTAGGGTGTCAATCCGGTGTGTGAGGGATGAAATCGTAGCTCTCCACACGGTTCGTGAGTGCATGCAGGTCCTCTCTCACTTCCTGGATGTCTCTGCTGTGTGCCTCTTCAATGCGGAGGATGAGGGCTTCTATGTCTGACTTAGTCGGGAGTGCCTGCAGGATCTCTCGGATGTCGTCTGGCATTCCACTCGGCTGGAGAGGCATGCTAGCCATGTTGGCAGAGCAAGCTCTCTGTGTTTCTCGGGGACAGTCTGTAGAAGCGGATGAGGTGAAAGAGCACGGAGAGTCCGGTATAGTAATTCCAGGTGAACGCGGTGCACGTGGCGCGGCTAGTATGGCGCCTGGGGATACTCTCTGAGATCCGCGGAAATATCTTTGAATTCCGTTTCGTGGTGTAGGGGAATAGTTGCCTCCTGCTGCCGATCTTGTTCGGTAATGTCTAGGGGTTATCATGCCTCTCTGTTGATCAGATATTGCCGTCAGTTTAGCGGGGCAGATCGGGGTGGCCAGGAGCTCTCTTCAAACGCGTCCTCACTCGGCCATTGCTAAGCCACGCCCCTCAGGTGCAATTTTTATATTGCCCACACCTGTTACTTGCCCCAGGCGAGTTTAAAGGAGCATCACATGCCTGAAACAATCTTATTTATCCACAATTTTGAAAGGGTGCCAAGAATTTTGACCACCCCATTTTTGGAATTTTGTGTGACATTATGTCAAATTTGCTTTCTTTTTTTTTCCTCCCTTTTTTTTTTTTGTTTTGTTTTGTTTTGTTTTGTTTTGTTTTGTTCCAATACACACAAAGGGAATAAACAAGTGTATAGCAAAACATGTTTTGCTGCAATACTTTTCTATGAGAAATACTTGATTTTCTGGAAAAATTTCTGGGGTGCCAACAATTTTGGCCATGACTGTATACTGTCGTACATTTCTACTGTGTTTGGGTGACACACAATTATACCGAATAGTAGCAGCACCAACATCCCTACAAAGGATATAGTTGTCCCAGCCCCCCACCCCAAGAGGTCGGTATTAAAATAGACATTGGAGTACATATCCTATCCTAGGCGGTAGGCTACTAAACAGACATAGTGGATCATGATCATCATTTTGCAGCAGTATATTCAGTAATGCTGAAAATAAGAACTGTGTATAAGTGAATGTTATATGCACAATCACCCCTGATGTGAAGTACAATGGGTATAGAATTGCCGCCCTTTAAAATGAATCGCGTTTTGTTGCTTTGCAGCCTGAAATGAAGACTGACACCGTTTTTGTTTACTCGGTGCAACTTTACAACATCCAAGTGAAAGATATAACCGTAACATGACAAGAAAAATAAAAAATATTTAAAAACAAAATCGCTGATTTGGAAAAAGGATCACCCCCTTGTGTTAGTATTTTGTTGAATCACCTTTTGCTTTAGTTACAGCCTTTAGTCTGTTGAGATATGTCTGTACTAACTTTGCACATTTAGACTTTGCAATATTTGCCCACTCTTCTATGCAGTACTGCTCAAGTTCAGTTAAATTTGATGGTGATCGTTTGTGGACTGCAGTCCTCAAGTCATTCCACAGATTTTCAATGGGGTTTAAGGCTGGGTTCACACCATTGCGAATTGGATGTGGGGCAATTCGCAATAGCAGGAGATTTTGACCGGCTCTCTATGGAGCCGGTTCACATATCTCTGCAGTGGGTGCATTTTGCACAAAAACGCCATGTGTCTTTTGATCCGTTTCAGGTCCGAATTCAGCCCAAAATTGGGGCTGAAATCGGACCTGAAATGGTGACACGCACTGGACCCCTGCTGTGAGCCGCATGCGGTTCATATGTGAACCGAGCCTTAGTCTTGACTTTGACTAGGCCATGCAAGGACATTCACCTTTTTCTCCCTCAACCTCTGTGTGGTAGTTGTTGCCGTGTGCTTTGGGTCATTGTTATCTTGGAAGGTAATCCTTCTTCCCATTGGCAACTTTCCCGCAGAGGGCAGCAGTGCCTTGCCACCCATAGATGTTTGCTTCAGTTGCACTACCAGGGACCGAAATGCTCCAGGAAAGCTTTTTCATGCTGCGCTAATCAAAATGATCACAGTTGAAAGTGAAATAGCTTTGTGTGCCATTGAGAAGGTAATTGGCTACACCTGATTGAGTTTACAAGTCATTTTTTAGGAGGGGGAGGGGTGATCCTTTTTCCAACTCGGTGATTGTTTTTGACTTTTTTTTTTTTTCCTTGACATGTTGGTGTTAGATCTTTTTCACTTGAATGTTGTTATACATTGTACTGAGTAAATGCAGCTGGATAAAACAAAAACGGTATCTGTCTTCATTACAGGCTGAAAAGCACCAAAATGTAATTATTTGGGGGGGGGGGGGGGGTTGATTCTTTTCTATACACACTGTATAGCCTAGTCCTTGCTTCTCCATATTTCACAGGCTCTCTGATTCTGTTCGATATACTGTCCAACCAGCAAGATTTAACAGCTACACCCCCAGCACAAGCCCCACCCCCTAATGTGAATACTGTACTGAAGCATGAAGGCGCTAAAGACAATTGGGTAAGTCTGGATCATTCTGTTGCAATGTTCTTTAACTTAGCCTGTTTTCCTATTGCGATTTGTGGACTATGAAATATATTCCTCTACACACAATTAGTATAAGAGAAGCACTGTACCACCGTTAAAACATCTCGGTAAAATAAATAAAAACCGTAGATGATCGGAAACTTTGTAAATAAACAAAAATTAAAGATTAAAAAACCCAAAATGCGCAAAAAAAAAAAAACCCAAGTAACCTAATACATGCAACACAAGTTAAAAACATTTAAACCAGCACACAACTCCACAGTATAAGCAGATGGCAAAAGACTTACAAAGAGTATTTTGCTGTCTAAACTCGGCCAGCAAGTGTATTCAGAATGACTGACAGGTGATTATTTCACTAAAATGAAGCCCCAGGAATAATAAAATGGTAAATAAATGCTAAAATTAGTAATATGTGCAATATCTATAAATGGTAACTAAATCCAAGGTGTAAAGAATAACTTAAAATGTGCCCATCTTACACCCTGGAAAGATGCATGTATATCCTGCGTATAGATGAAAAGTGGTCCCTCCCCGGGTCCCCCCCCCATATGATGACAAAGGTCCAGTGGGACTTGTGACTATAACTCTGCACATTACGTTGCAGCTGCTGCTTCATCAGGAGTAATCGCACGTCCTATCCACACTCGGGGGTTTAAACAGAACTCGCGTCTGCTTGTTGTAAAGTTATCTGCCCCTCACAAGAACGCCATGGACAGAACTGACACCGTGAAATGTGAAAGACTAGGTGCATTCCATGCACTTAGTCTGCCGATCAATAATAATGATAAAAAAAATGTTTGCTCTACTGAATAATTCCATCACACACAGTCAGTTATTTTCTAACATTGGAGAGTGCAAAATCTGGTGCAGTTCTGCAAAGAAACCAATCGGCTTCCAGGTTTTATCGCATGCATTGTTTGCAGGTGGTTTGCATTCTCAGAATTTCTTGTGAGGAGAAACAGTAGAGCAAAACTGTAAGCGTCCGTGCACACTGGGCTTAAAAAAATACCAGCTCTTTTGGCAGAAAAAAATGCTCATATTGAGTTTGTTTTTTTTGTTTTTTTGCCAGAAAACGCCCCTCAAACGCAAACCAGTGAGGTTTAAAACTTGCAAGCAAATCTCTTTTTTTTTTTATGCGTTTTCCTAGAACATATTGAAAATATTGTATACTTTTTTTGTTTTTTCTGAGGGTTTTCATTTGTCCTGGTTTCTCCTGTTTCAGGGCAGTTTTCCAGATCCATCTGAGTCCAGTGAATCAGAGGGGGTGCAAGAAGGGCTTCCTGAGCTACGGGAGGCGCTGGAGAGTCTCAGCTTATCAGATTACTTCACCGTGTTTGACAAAGAGAAAATTGACATGGAGTCTTTGGTAATCTGGCTTGGGAACTAATGATGGATTGGCGTTGGAGAGCTGTGCTTGTGTTCGTGTTTTTGTTTTTCATTCAACCAATGGGTTGGACCAAAAAAAAAAAAAGACTTGATTTTCCCAATTTACCCCCGAAGTCTACTCCTTCCCGCTGACTTATGGTATTCTGACAGCGGGGAGACTGCCTCAATGTCAGAATACACTGATTAGTGCTGCCGGCCATAGCCAGCGGTACTGATCGGGAAAAATACGACCGTCTGTACATAACGATCATCTGCTGAACCAACCAAATTTCAATCTCTGTACGGTCAACTAAAAGAATCTCTAATCTCTCTTATCTCTATCATCTCTTATCTCTATCATCTCTTATCTCTGTCATCATCTCTTATCTCTGTCATCATCTCTTATCTCTGTCATCATCTCTTATCTCTGTCATCATCTCTTATCTCTGTCATCATCTCTTATCTCTGTCATCTCTCCTGCTAAAGATCGATGGACAGATCGCACCCTTTTTTGGGGGGGGGGGGGCCCTAGTGACATTTATACAGCGATCAGTGCGATTAAAAATGCATGGATTACCTTATAAATGTCATTGGCAGGGAAGGGGTTAACACTAGGGGGTGATCAAGGAGATGGCGGCGGCAGAACCCAATGGCCGACTTAAAAATCGGCTCGGGTGCAGACACCACTGGATTCCTGGACAGGTAAGTGTCCTAATATTAAAAGTCAGTAGCTACAGTGATTTAACTACTGACTTTTTTTTTTTTTTTCTTTTTTCCTGCTATTTTTGCATTGCCACATCAGGCGTGCTGACAAGGGGCGAGCTCTTTGTCTCCGGCAAGGCACAGCGCAGGAAGAAGAGCGCGCTCTGCCTGCCAGACTCCGCACACCGGCCACAGCAGGGGATCTGATAGCCTGGCGCCTTGCACACAGGAGGTGTGGAGTGGCGGGAACTGTGTGCAAGGTGCTAGGTGTTGGCTGCACATGTGTGGGGCGAAGGGGGAAGCCAGTTGCTGTAAGTTGCATATAAATGCTTACATTGGTTTTATTATTCATATGTCCATACATTTAGATGCATCCAGGTGCTTTCAGTTTACTTGCGTTTAGAAAAAATTGAAATTTTTGCATTTCCAGGGGAAAATTGGATCCTCTGAATGTCAGTAAATGCTTGTAAACACAAGTACATTAAACGCAGGATAAATCCATTTGGGAGACATTTTGGGGTTGATTCACTAAAGGCAAATAGACTTTGCACTTTGGAAAGTGCAGTTGCTTCAGAGCTTGGTAAATGAGCAGAAGCTCTGCTGACTTCCATCATCCAATCATGTGCAAACAAAAATGCATTTTTTAATTTTACTTGCACGTGATTGGATGCTCTTTGCAAAGTGAAGCTTCACCTCATTTACCAAGCTTTGGGGCAACTGCTCTTGCAGAGTTACAACTTCACTTTGCAAAGTACACAATCTATTTGCCTTTTTAGTAAATCAACCCCATAGTTTGTTTTATACATCCTCCTGATAATTTCTCCTGCATTGAAATTAAATAAACCAAACGCAAGAGGCTAGAGTGGATGTAGTATAAAGACCCCTTGGTAAGAATTTATTGTTGGGTAGCTCAGGGCCATCCCCCCTCCCAACTTTCTGTATGCTGAGCGCTTCTGGTGTCTACCTTTTTTTTCATGTTTTGATTGGTGCACGTGTTGGGGCATTGTGTATAAATGTCATGATGTTCTAAATTTTTAATTTAATTAATGGCTGGTTTGCTAAGGTATATGAATGTTTTCATCTTTTTCAGGCAATAAAATGTTATGCGTTTTAATACAAATGCAGTGTACAGGATGTACCGCAGACACTTCATAATGGTGGTGCATTATGCCCCCCCCCCCATTCATTGGGTGTACTACAGGCAGATTGCATTAGATGCAGGCATGTATTAAGGCTTGCTGTACTTTGATGTGAATACCAGCAATCTCTATTCATTCACACTGCACATTGGTTAAACTGTGGCTGAAAACAGGCTGGTCTCTGTCCTTAAATAATGCTGTGTGTAATTTTTTTGTTATTTCTTGCCCTCTTCTTTTTCAGCTCATGTGTACGGTTGATGACTTGAAAGAGATGGGGATTCCGCTGGGACCCAGAAAGAAGATTGCCAAATATATGGAAGAGATGGCTGCCAGGAAGGTAATAGATGCTCAGTCCGCTGACACCACTTCTACTGTGCAGGCCGAAGCTAGGCTGTCTGTAATGTCTACTCTAGGGCCGAAACAATTAATCGACTTATGCATATAGTTGTCAATTATATTTTTTATAATCAATCGGTCAGCCCATTGGTTGGCCTGCATGCAGAATGCATTATTTGTTTACATATCGGGAAATACAGTGCGGCACACATACAGCTCAGTACACATCCATATGTCAGTAATTGCCTGAGAACTTGTGAATGTGTGTGGAGCAATGCCTCATGGGACATGTAGTCCTGGGCAGGAAGTGAGTGGTTCTAAAGGCAGAAGTTTTTTTCTTTTTTTACTTTGCTATAGGGGCACTCTATACTATAAAAGAAAAACAAATGCCCCTGCGCTTAAATAAATGTGCGGCTGGTTGAAATCATGAGTCTTTGCTAGTCAAACTACCACATCTGTGCTGCCACTCTCTATAGGTCAGGGAAAACCCAAAAAGAAACTCTAAAAGAAAAAAAAAAAACAGAGGGCCCACCAGCCTAGCGCATTACCTTTTGCAACACTTTAATATTGCAAGAAGTTAAAAACATACTCACAAACGAGTGATCAAAATCAAGCAAGTTTTATAAATTCACATTAGTTCCATCCAGCAAGATCTGCTGGCCGGTAACAGTTGTGGGATGTACGGTCCAAAGTAAGCTGACGTGTCCCTTCTTCAGAGCTCAGACATTTTTTTGAAGGAAGACATGGATTTTGTATGGCCAGCATAAGTGACAGCAGGCGCAGGGAGCTTTTTATCAAGCCACCTGCCTATGACAAGGGAGTCTGTCATACATAATATTTTACAGTTCTGTCTGAAAATCTGCAAAACCGTCTTTTTTCCTTAAATAAAAAATTGATCTGAGTCAGATGATATTTACCAGATTCAACCTCTAATAGTATATACAGTGTATCTCTTCTAATAGTATATACAGTATATCTCTTCTAATAGTATATACAGTATATCTCTTCTAATAGTATATATAGTATATCTCCTCTGTCTGTTATTCTCAGAGAGGATTAGAGATTTTGCTCCCTAACCATATAGTTGTTTTTTATATTTACCACTGTATAGAGATATTTAAGAATAAATTGCCTTTTATTTTAAACTTTACATAGTAACTAAATTATACACCACACTTTTGTTGAGGTTATTATCCGATTAATCGTAACAATCGGACAACTAATCGATTTATGAAAATAATCGTTAGTTGCAGCCCTAGTATGTGGAGGGGAGCATTAAGGTGTTACTAAACCCAGGAACCTGCATTCACTATATCTGGTCTCCCACAGTACACAGAACATGGAAATGCAATTATTTTAGTAAATTCTAACTGCTAAATCCCTTTTTTTCATCAGCAGTATATGCTTTACTACATATACACTACCGTTCAAAAGTTTGGGGTCACATTGAAATGTCCTTATTTTTGAAGGAAAAGCACTGTACTTTTAAATGAAGCTAACTTTAAACTAGTCCTAACTTTAAACAAATATACTCTATACATTGCTAATGTGGTAAATGACTATTCTAACTGCAAATGTCTAGTTTTTGGTGCAATATCTACATAGGTGTATAGAGGCCCATTTCCAGCAACTATCACTCCAGTGTTCTAATGGTACAATGTGTTTGCTCATTGGCTCAGAAGGCTAATTGATGATTAGCAAACCCTTGTGCAATCATGTTCACACATCTAAAAACAGTCTAGCTCCTTCCAGAAGCTACAAAACTGACCTTCCTGTGAGCAGATTGAGTTTCTGGAGCATCACATTTGTGGGGTCAATTAAACGCTCAAAATGGCCAGAAAAAGAGAACTTTCATCTGAAACTCGACAGTCTATTCTTGTTCTTAGAAATGAAGGCTATTCCATGCGAGAAATTGCAAAGAAATTGAAGATTTCCTACAACGGTGTGTACTACTCCCCTCAGAGGACAGCACAAACAGGCTCTAACCAGAGTAGAAAAAGAAGTGGGAGGCCGCGTTGCACAACTAAGCAAGAAGATAAGCACATTAGAGTCTCTAGTTTGAGAAACAGACGCCTCACAGGTCCCCAACTGGCATCTTCATTAAATAGTACCCGCAAAACACCAGTGTCAACATCTACAGTGAAGAGGCGGCTGCGGGATTTTGGGCTTCAGGGCAGAGTGGCAAAGAAAAAGCCATATCTGAGACTGGCCAATAAAAGAAAAAGATTAAGATGGGCAAAAGAACACAGACATTGGACAGAGGAAGACTGGAAAAAAGTGTTGTGGACGGATGAATCCAAGTTTGAGGTGTTTGGATCACAAAGAAGAACGTTTGTGAGACGCAGAACAAATGAAAAGATGCTGGAAGAATGCCTGACGCCATCTGTTAAGCATGGTGGAGGTAATGTGATGGTCTGGGGTTGCTTTGGTGCTGGTAAGGTGGGAGCTTTGTACAGGGTAAAAGCTAAGGAAGGCTATCACTCCATTTTGCAACGCCATGCCATACCCAGTGGACAGCGCTTGATTGGAGCCAATTTCATCCTACAACCGGACAATGACCCTAAACACACCTCCAAATTGTGCAAGAACTATTTACAGCAGAAGCAGGCAGCTGGTATTCTATCGGTAATGGAGTGGCCAGCACAGTCACCAGATCTGAACCCCATTGAGCTGTTGTGGGAGCAGCTTGACCGTATGGTACGCCAGAAGTGCCCATCCAACCATTCCAACTTGTGGGAGCTGCTTCTAGAAGCGTGGGGTGCAATTTCTCCAGCTTACCTCAATAAATTAACAGCTAGAATGCCAAAGGTGTGCAATGCTGTAATTGCTGCAAAAGGAGGATTCTTTGATGAAAGCAAAGTTTGATGTAAAAACAATGTTATTTCAAATACAAATCATTATTTCTAACCTTGTCAATGTCTTGACTCTATTTTCTATTCATTTCACAACGTATGGTGGTGAATAAGTGTGACTTTTCATGGAAAACACAAAATTGTTTGGGTGACCCCAAACTTTTGAACGGTAGTGTACATACTGATTTTACTGTTGTGGGTTTAGTGACAATTTAATTAAAAAATGTGAAGACTGTGAGACTCTAAAAGTGAATACATATAATGTAAAATACTTTATATATAGTGTACATATATGTATATGCAATCCCTAATGTATATACCTCTGAATCACCAATAGTATCAGAAAGTGCCACTAGGTGCTGCTGCTGAGCAGCTATTGTGATAAATCCAATTTATATGTATAAAATTATTGACATCTAGCAGTGCAAAACCATATAAACGACAGTGCAGTATATATATATATATATATATATGGCAGTGCAACCCAACATTCACATATATATATATATATATATATAACCGTGCAATCCAATAAAGTGCAATATAGTGCAATCAAGTCCAAAAAACCAAACAAAAGAAAAAATTGTGGATGACATCAAAAATAAAAATTCCTTTCTCAGTAGGTGAATCCCAGTGGGAATGGCAGCAGAAAAGTTCCAACAGCTATGTGACTTTGGTGCCCACAGAGGTAAATCCGTGACTTCTGTGCTCCCCTTTTGGCTCCCCACTCACCAGCTTCCACTACCCCTGCAGGGGTGACAGGCACTCTTGGATCCCAAGGCCGTCCTCTTATCCGATATCCCGTGGTTGCTGAGATGGGATGCCTCTCTCACAGGGGTTCCGGACTACCACCTTATACCATATCCAGGAAGGGGATCACCAGCGAAAGCCCTCATAAAAAGAGATGCCACCTCATAGTGTAGTATAATTAAAAACTTTAATGGTATAAAACTCCCCAATGGGGAAAAAACACATCACACTACACTATGGGTGAAGCCGATAGCCAGGAAGTGCTTCCCCGCAGCGTGGCGAACGCTGACACGCTGCGGGGAAGCACTTCCTGGCTATCGGCTTCACCCATAGTGTAGTGTGATGTGTTTTTTCCCCATTTTTTTCCCCGTTTTTTTCCCCATTGGGGAGTTTTATACCATTAAAGTTTTTAATTATACTACACTATGAGGTGGCATCTCTTTTTATGAGGGCTTTCGCTGGTGATCCCCTTCCTGGATATGGTATAAGGTGGTAGTCCGGAACCCCTGTGAGAGAGGCATCCCATCTCAGCAACCACGGGATATCGGATAAGAGGACGGCCTTGGGATCCAAGAGTGCCTGTCACCCCTGCAGGGGTAGTGGAAGCTGGTGAGTGGGGAGCCAAAAGGGGAGCACAGAAGTCACGGATTTACCTCTGTGGGCACCAAAGTCACATAGCTGTTGGAACTTTTCTGCTGCCATTCCCACTGGGATTCACCTACTGAGAAAGGAATTTTTATTTTTGATGTCATCCACAATTTTTTCTTTTGTTTGGTTTTTTTGGACTTGATTGCACTATATTGCACTTTATTGGATTGCACGGTTATATATATATATGTGAATGTTGGGTTGCACTGCCATATATATATATACTGCACTGTCGTTTATATGGTTTTGCACTGCTATATGTCAATAATTTTATACATATAAATTGGATTTATCACAATAGCTGCTCAGCAGCAGCACCTAGTGGCACTTTCTGATACTATTGGTGATTCAGAGGTATATACATTAGGGATTGCATATACATATATGTACACTATATATAAAGTATTTTACATTATATGTATTCACTTTTAGAGTCTCACAGTCTTCACATTTTTTAATTAATCAACTCATTTGCTATAGTCACCGTATACGCATACTACTATAATATTTCACATCTCAATAGGGAGCGCCATACCCCCACCTACAATCCATTAAATGTTAGTCCTTTTGGGGACTTAACCTGGGGAGGCAGCATACCTCACTATTTTCCTTACTTTCTTCTCTCCCCCCTCTCTCCCCCTCCCCCCCTCTTTCTGTTATATGTCCTAAGCGCAGAGATTTTGAGATTTTAATTAGTGACAATTTAAGCCTCTGTCCCCACACTACTGTGATGTGATTTTGACGCGATTTGCAGTGCGATTTATGTAATGTGACTTTGGTTGCATTTTGGATGTGGTTCGTATTTTCTGTTGGGCCAAATCTCACTATAAATTGCACCAAAGTAGTGCAGGAACCTTTTCCAAAATTGCACCGCACTGAATTGCATTGATGTGAATGGGCACCATTGAAAATAAATGTGATTTCCATTGTCACACTCAAGTCATATTTGAAATCCCCCTAGTGTGAACCAGGCCTTACATCTTATCATTTTTTTTTTTTTTTTTTTTTAGGTCGAGAGGAAAGCCACAGCAGAGAAGAAAACATTTCAGGCCCAACCAGAAAAAAGTGATGGCTTCACTACCAACAGCAATCTAGAGCCAGCAAAAAGAAAACTGCCAGTGGGAGCTTCAGTGTCCTCCATACATGTCGATTATGAACACTTTGAGACTGGAACTGGACAGGTAAATATTGTCTTCCTCCTCTGCTTCTTTTGCCATACACTTTGCAGGCAAAATGTAAAATCTTCTTTAAAATGGTTGTAAAGATAGAAGGGTGTGGGTTTTTTTTATTTTTTTTTTTATTTTTTTTTATCCTAATATGTTCTATGCATTTAAGAAAAAAAACTGTGTGTGGCAGCCTTCCTAAGCTTAACTGAGTCCCATCTCGATCCAGCGATGTTACACGGGAGACTTGGCTGTCCAGGATTCTCCCTCATTGGCTGAGACAGCAGCAGGCAAAATTGGCTCCTGCTGCTGTCCAATTAAGGAGAGTGAGAGAGAGGCTCGGGTGCCCCCATAGAAATCTGCTTACTGTGGGGAAACTCGGCAGGAGGGAGGGGTCAGGAGCACAGAAGAGGAGGATCCGGGCTGCTCTGTGCTATTCTACACAGAGGAGGTAAGTATAACATGTTTGTTAATTTAAAACAAAAAAAACAAGACTCTAATATCACTTTAACTAAAACCATGTAGTGCAAAAGCCTGCTTAACTGGAAGTAAATTTAAAGAGAAAAATGTAGACTTCACACTTTAGTTATCCGGTAAATGTAAGGGAAATTGCACAATATGAGTTACAATTGCATAGCCACCTATATACAGATCTGCGTAGTAATATTCTCAGGGTCACTCTGATCTGCGTGGTGTCACCTGGGGGGTGTTCTCATCTTGTACACGGTCATTCTGGGTCACTCTGACTTGTACATGGTCCTTTGGGGCCCTGAAATCTATAGGTAATACTTGGGGTCATTGTCATCAGTACCCGGGGCCCCAAAGCGCAGGGGCATACCTAGAGCATTTGGCACCCGGGGTGGATCTTCTATCTGGCACCCCCACACTCCCCAACTTTAAAATGTAAAAACACCCCCAAAAATGTGTGTTGTTTTTTCAAGAATATTTATTGCACAATTTTCTCTGCCCCCACCCCCTGTCTCTCTAATCACAGTGCCCCTTTTACTCTCTGCCTTCCCTGCACAGACCTACCTTTTGGCATAAACAGCGAATTCTATTAGCAATGTGTTTAAGTAAGAGATTGCAGACATACTACAGGAGATGGTTAGACCTTGAAACGGACACGATGCACAAGCTGGCGGGAGACTGCGGATATGATGCACGAGCTGGCGGGAGAGTGCGGACATGATGTACGAGTTGTACAAAATATTTTACAGCGCACACATACAAGAATGACATTTCCTGCAAGGCTAGTTAAAAACACCTGAACATATTCAAAAAATAGGGGGGTTTGGTCACACTATATGGTCATATAGTGCTAAGCCCACTTACTGTTCCAAAGTTGGCATGTGGACATATTTTTTTAAGGGTGACCGCTGATCCACCTGCAGATACCAGACCGGGAGCCTGCCGCGGCCCCGCAACCCCTGCCCTATGGCCAGTCCGGGCCTGCCTGACAGCCCGTAAGCGACGTGGCATGACACCACCCTCTGTTGGTACGTCGCTGCCCCTATCTGTACACAGCCCTCAAGGTCTCATTTGTATGCAGCAGTTCGGGGTCCCCTTTTTTTTTTTTTTTCCTATCTGTACGTGGGTCTTCAAGGATAGCTCTGATCTGCATGCAGGCCTTTGGAGTCTCTTTGACTTGTATGTGGGCCTTTGGGCTCTATCTGATTCTGTATACAGGCCTTTGGGGTCTCTGTGATTTTGGGTACTGGCCTTCAGGTTACGCTGATCTATGCAGTAAGTGTATCTGTTCTCCTTTCAGGTATCGGTGAGGTATAATCTGCTGGATTTTGAGCTGGTAAATTTTTTTGCTCTTGGCTCTCCTATCGGGATGTTTTTGACTGTCCGGGGATTGGATAAGATTGATGAGAACTACAGACTACCTACCTGCAAGGGCTTCTTCAATATTTATCACCCGGTAAGTTCATCTTGGAGACAGCAGGGGGGACAAGGTCAGTATGTAATTTTTACATTTTGAAGCTGGAGAATATTTGATATTTTAACTTGTGAAAGACAATCTCTGCACTGCAGCACAATGGCCAAGTGGAAATGAGCAAAATTAATCTAAACCATTGCAGTAATGGTTTTGCCAGCAGGTGGCACCATGTTCTGGCTGTTCTGGAGCTTCTGACACATTGAGTTTGATTTGATCACTCATACAAGGCAGTAGTATGATATTCTATGTGGTAATAATGCAGGTGTAAATGTGGCTGCTTTTGATCCATGTTTTTATGTTGCTGAGTATCTCTCTGATGTCAAAGAATAATTCTAACCATGCTGAGTGTATGAACTCTACAATAGTACATATGTTCTCTGTAGGGAGGAGATATGTGTACATTGGTTAGTCCCAGTGTTTATATGATGCGTATTTCTCTGTCAGTTGGACCCTGTTGCCTACCGGTTAGAACCAATGATTCTATCAGATCTGGATCTGAAACCTGTTCTTATTCCACATCACAAGGGGCGGAAGAGGCTTCATCTTGGTGAGTATTTAGGTCTGTGTTAAGTCCTTATTGGTTATCAGAGACATACAACATTCCGTCTGACCTGTGTATTTGTCTTTTAGAGTTGAAGGAAAGTCTGACCCGTATGGGGTCCGATCTGAAACATGGATTCCTTAGCTCCTTGCGCTCGGCCTGGCAGACACTGAATGAATTTGCCCGATTTCACACGTCTTCTACTCAGCTGCAGGAAGAACTAGAGAAAGTTGCTGATCAAATTAAGGAAGAAGAGGAGAAGCAGGTGGAAGGTGACCTATGCAGAACCTTGTTGAGCGTTGTTAAGCTGGGCATAGATGATTGCACGAAAAGGGGGGTGGGGGAGAAGTCCACCATCCACCCAAAGATAGTGGATGGAGGAATCCCGTCCGTCAGGAAATTTGTATCATTAAAGTGGGTCTCTCGGCTGTCAGAATACACTGATTAAGGGCTGCAGCTGCTGATGGACGAGTTTTCCAACGTTCCTGTTTGATAGAAACTGATCAGCTTCTATCAAACAGGAGCTCATGGACTATTGCCAGAGATTTTTATGGACTCCATTATAATATATGTTCATGGGGTCAGCCAGATTGGATTGTGGGCCTACTTTTTTTTATTTTTATAGAACGGGGACGACCACAAAAGATGGATTTTGATCCATATATGGCTAAGTTTAGCTTCTATAAATGATTTTCAGCATAACCAGGTAGAAAATGTAAGATCACAGAGAAATAGTAACCTCAAAAAAAAAAACTTTAGAATAGTGAGAACAACATTCTCTTTTTTTTTTTTTTTTTTTTTTTTTTATTCTGTAATTTTAATGAAAACGACAAATCCTTCCTTCAATTGAACCAAACATGTTTTTCAGCACACATTTTTCTATTTGTACAAGAATCGGTGTGTAGAGGGGGCTGGGGCATTGAAATGGGATAGAGGCCTGTATCGGTGCATTGTTCTACAGCCCTGGCCAAAAGTTTTGAGAATGACACAAATATTAATTTTCACAAAGTCTCTGCTGTTTCAGTGTTTATGATGGCAACTTACATGTACTCCAGAATCTTGTTGTGAAGAGTGATCAGATGAATAGTAATTCGTTGCAAAATCCCTCTTTGCCATTAAAATGTAGTTTGTCCCCAACAAAAAAAACATTTCCATTGCATTTTAGCACTGACACCATGTCAGTGATTCTCTCGTTGACACAGCTGTCAGTGTTGACGAGGACAAGGCTGGAAATCACTCTGTAATGCTGATTGAGTTAGAATAACAGACTGGAAGCTTTAAAAGGAGGGGGGTGCTTGAAATCATTGTTCCTCTGATAACCATGGTTACCTGCAAGGAAACGTGCAGTCATCCATGGCTTTGCACAAAAATGGATTTACTGGCAAGGATATTGCTGCTATTAAGAGTGCACCTAAATCAACCATTTATCGTATCATCAAGGAGAGAGGTTCATTTGTTGTGAAGAAGGCTTCAGAGAGCCCAAGAAAGTCTCAGTAATGGCAGCAGGCAGGTGTGATTACATCTACACGCACAGTGAGGAGAAGACTTTTGGAGGATGGCCTGGTGTCAAGAAGGGCAGCAAAAAAGCCACTTCTCTCCAGGAAAAACATCAGGCACAAACTGATATTCTGTAAAAGGTACAGGGATTGGACTTCTGAGGACAGGGGTAAAGTCATTTTCTCTGAATTACCTTTCTGATTGGGGCATCCAGAGAAGAAAAGGTGAGCGCTACCATCATTCCTGTGTCATGCCAACAGTAAAGCATCCTGAGACCATTCATGTGTGGGGTTGCTTTTCAGCCAAGGGAGTGGGCCCGCTCACAATTATGCCCAAGAACACAGCCATGACTAAAGAATGGTACAAAAATCTCCTCCCCAGAGCAACTTCTCCCAACCATCAAATTACAGTTTGCTTATGAACAATGCCTTTTCCAGCATAATGGAGCACCATGCAATAAGGCAAATGCGATAACGAAGTGCCTTGGGAAACGAAAGTTCGAAATTTTGGGTCAATGACCAGGAAACTCCCCAGACCTTAATCCCATTGAGAACTTGTGGTCAATCCTCAAGCGGTGGGTGAACAAGAGAAAACCCTACAAATTCTGGCAAACTCCAAGCATTGATTATGCAATAATGGGCTGCCATCAGTCAGGATGTGGCCCAGAAGTTGATTGACAGCATACCAGGCGGGCGAATTGGAGAGGTCTTGAAAAAGAAGGGTCAAGACTGCAAATATTGACTTTTTGCATAAACTTTAATGTAATTGTCAATAAAAGCCTTTAACACTTATAAAATGCTTGTAATTCTACTTCAGTATAGTAACCTCTGACAAAAAGTTCTAAAAACACTAAAGCAGCAGACCTTTTGCGAAAATTAATTTTAATATTTGTCATTCTCAAAACATTTGGCCACGGCTGTATAATATACTTTTTTGCCCTTTTTAAAGGAGTTGTAAAGGCAGAAGGTTTTTTTTTAATCTTCATGCATTCTATGCATGAAGATAAAAAGCCTTCTGTGTGTAGCAGCCACCCTAATACTTACCTGAGCCTTATCTCTGTCAAGCAGTGTCCACGAGTCCCTCAGCCATCCGGGACTCTACTCCTGATTTGCCTGAGACACAGCAGCGGCACCATTTGCTCACACTGCTGTCAATCAAAGTCAGTTGGCCAATCAGGAGAGAGAGAGGGGTACGGTGCCAAATGGCAGCTCCCTTTCTAAATGGAGACATGGGGGCACCCGAGCCAAGCTGCAGCATAGCAAGCCGCTTGCTGTGGGGGGCACTCAACAGGAGGGAGGGACCAGAGAAGAGGATCTGGGCTGCTCTGCAAATCCACTGCAACAGAGCAGGTAAGTATAATATGTTTGTTATTTAAAAAAAACAAACAAAAACAAGACTTTACAATCACTTTAAGGATAATGTGGGCTCCGGTGTAACCTGCGGTGCTCCGCTGTCAGTTTTGACAGCTGGTCCATCTCTGTTTATCGGGATCCAATGTCTGCTCTCTTAAATATGCCGGCTGTTAAACTGACACCAAGCCCTGCAGACTGCACTTTTCTCCCCATTCCCTTTGCGGTGCTGGGGCTATCTCTGCATGATAGTTGATAATATTGACCAAGCTCTTTGTTTTTTATTCTTTTTCTTTCAGCCGAGAAATTTGAAAATACAGAGATATGCAGAGAAGAGGACCTGTCCGTTAAGATTGGCATGTTGAATGGTGGCCACAGAATTGATTATGTTTTACAAGAGAAGCCAATCGAAAGCTTCAATGAGTATTTGTTTGCCCTGCAGAGCCACCTATGTTACTGGTGAGTATTTCATGTCATAAGGAGCTTCTTCTCCAGCACATAGCACTGGCAGCCAGCAGAAACGCCCTTATCCCAAGGCTTTTATACATGTGGGGGTCTCTGTGGCAAAGATTTGCATGGAACCCGCACATAGTATCGTGGTGCCTTGGCAACATGTACCTGCAAAAAAATGTGCATTTATTTTTTTTTTTAACGTGAACTTCTCCTTTTAAGAATTAGGATTTGCCATTTTCTCTCTTAAAGGGGAGTTGAAATTGAAAAATCTAGATGACCTCTGTATTATTTAATTTATAAACTTATTGACATATTGCACAATTTGCTTAACAATGCGTACCTTTAAAATTACCCTTACTCATCATCTTAGCTTCATAAAGCCATGTTTAAATGACCCATCCTAGGCTGAAGGAGTTACGTCACTCATTCTTATTGCTTGCACTGTTGTTTCTTGACACGCCGTTGTGATGCTTTGCAGTTTGCAATGGGTTCTGGTGGACCTAGTGTCCCCATTACATATTGGGAGAAACAAAATTGCAGCACTTAAAAAAATCAAATAATAAAGTCCATATAAAGTGCAGTGCTCCAAAATCAAATTCTTGGTAAAAAGATCAAATGGTCCATAAAAGTGCAGTGCTCCTTTTTTTTAAATGTGCAAATATAGAAGAAATGGCCATTCGTCAGATGAAGATGCTGTTTCAATCAAGAGAGCAGCCCACACACTTTTTGTAATACAATTCAGATGTAATTCATACAAGTTCATGTCAGGTGTGAAATGTGGTCACTTTCTCAAGATCATATGCTATCAAATCCAGACATTATAAACAGAAAAATCTTAGTGTAGTATTTAGTAAATATTTGGTGGAACAGTGAAATAAATCACCCCTGATAATAACAAACTGATGAATCCATATGCCACTCTGCCTTCCCCACATAAAATGCAAACTCACCAGAGGGAGTATATAACCATGCAGTATGCAGCCCACTTATGGTCAACAGATCTGGATGAATGGATCCAGACAGTGCTTCCGATATCCTCTAAGTCCAGGACTCTCAATCCCCGGGGGGACACTCAGCCCTTCACACCACGAAATGATACCAATAAGCAAAGAAAAAAAGGTATAGTGTAGTAATTTTTATTAAAGAAGCTTAAACAATACCAGCCAGATAAACTGCTAATACACAGAAATATATGAACAAAATGGCGCTTGTAACTCGCATACAAACGCCGCCATGCAGTGGTGTATTTAGGTTTTGTGCTGCCCTTGTGCACCCCCTAATTTAAATATGACCCACCAATTCCTCTCTGTACATTAAAAGTGGGTACCAAGGGCTGCCTCACCAGTGCCCATCAGTGCAGCCTCATCAGTACCCAATAAGGGTCTCCAATTGCTTTCTAATCATACCAAGTTATGTGAGCAGACTGCAGTTCCTCTTTAAGCACCTGTTCGCATCGGGCCGATTTGACAGCAATGTCATCGTCCGAATTGGTGCGAAGCTGACTTTGCGGCGCTGCAATGATTCCCAAAAGTACTTCCTGTACTACTTTTGGTGATTTTGGGTGCGATTTGTATAGACATCTGTGCATGAACCCACACAGATGTCTGTCAAATCGCCCCCCGAAGTCGGATTGCAGTGGATGTTTTCTGACTACCATTTTCATACCTTAGGAGGGTGCCTATTAGACTGTTACATGTATTTGTTAGGGAATTTATGTCTTGGTTCTTTATAAATGTTAACATGTATACTGATCAGCCATAACGACCACTTACCAGTAAAGTAAATAACATCCTCTCTCATCTCGTACAATGGCATCTGAAAGTGGGTGGGATATATTGAGCAGCAAGTTAATTTGTTGTCCCTGAAGTTGATGTGTTGAAAGCAGAAAAAAAATGAGCAAGCATAGGGATTTGAGCTACCTTGACAAGGGCCAAATTGTAATGGGTAGACGACTGGGTCAGAGCAACCACAAAACTTCAGATTTTGTGTAATGTTCCCGTTCTGCAGTGATCAGGACCTTGAGGGAACCAGCAACAGGGTCATGGGTGGCCAAAGCTTATTGACGCATGCAGGAAGCCAAGGCTGGCCCGTGTAGTCTAATCCAAGATGAGAGTTACTGTAGTTCAAATTGCTGAAAAAGTTAATGTTGGTTCCGATAGAGAGGTGTTGGGACATACAGTGCATCGCAATTTATTGCATGTGGGGCTCCATAGCCGCAGACGGGTCAGAGTACCCATTCTGACCTGTGTCCACAGCAAGTGAGCATTAGAACTGGACCATGGAGTAATGAAAGAAGGTGACCTCCTCCAATGAATCATGTTTTCTTTTACATAACGTGGATGGACAGGTGTACGTGTGTAACTTACCCGAGGAAGAGATGGCACCAAGATGCACTGTGGAAAGAAGGCAAGCCAGCAGAGGCAGTGTGATGCTTTGGGCAATGTTCTGTTGGGAAACCCTGGGTCCTGCCATTCATGTGGATGTTTCTTTGGAGTCCATGTCTCGAAGGCTAATGGCTGTTTTGGCAGCAAAAGGAGGACCTACTAAATATTAAGTGGGTGGTCATAAAGTTATGATGAACATAGATAATTTACTACATAGTAAACATTCAGGTGTGGCAGTGCAGCAGTGGGGGCTTCTGTCAACATAATGTTTGGCAGTAGGGGTCCTACACGGCATTTGTTTAATTGTTGGCAGAGATGTTTAACTCTTAGCTTTTTACATGGCATGGGATGTGCCTTTTTACATGGACTTCCTATGTATATGTTCTGGATCTTTGCAAGGTGTCCCTGAGTTCCCCCGGGACATGTGCCTGTGTTGAGGCAATGAGGTTTTCTTTATCTATTTTTGGATACAGGCAGTCTGAGTCTTCTGTACCTATTGATACACTGTGATGGTTTTCTTCTATGCATAAAGAAAGATTTAAAAAAAAGTTACACTATAAGCCCTTTTGTAGGTCATGCATGGTACGGATTTACGCTACTTTCACACTGTAGCCGCTCATGTTAGCGCTAAAGTACCGCTAGGTTTATCGGCACTTTACCGTTGTTTTCAGCCGCTAGCTAGGGGTGTTTTGGCGATGCCTAAGTGCTTTGCAGGCGCTTTGGCAGCGCTGCCCATTCATTTCAATGGGCAGGGCGTTTTGGGAGGGGTGTATACACCCCTCCCAAACTGCCCCAAAGATGCTGTTTGCAGGACTTTTCAGAAAATCCCGCAAGTGCACCGCCCCAGTGTAAAAAGTCACACTGAAATGCATGGGGAGGTGGTTTTCAGGCGTTGGAGGCTATTTTCTAGCGCTAAAACGCCTGAAAACTGCATCAGTGTGAAAGCAGCCTTACTTCTTGTGTTCCTCCAAAGTGTTAGTGATTTTGCGTGTTGTTTTTAAAAGAATAAATAAATAAAATTAAAAAAAAAGTCATACTTTCTTCCGCTGTGCAGTGCGTTTTGCACAGAGTGGCCCTGAACGTCGTCTTCTGGGGTCCCTCATGGCTCCTCCCTGCATCGTATAAGCCCCTAGGAGAAGTGCTCTCCCGCAGGGGCTACCTTGCGGGTGTGCTCCTGAGTCCAGCATTTGCGTCCATAGACACGAATGCCACACTCTGCCCCGTCCCCCTGGCGCCTGCGTTATTGGGATTGATTGACAGCAGTGGGAGCCAAGGGCTGCGCTGCTATCAATCCATCCAATCGAGAACCCCGGGCAGAGGAAGAGCATGTCTCTGCTGGGTGAAATTCCAGGGCTCAGGTAAGTAGAAAGGGTGGGGGGGGCGGGGGGCAGGTGTTTTTTCACCTTTTTAATGCGTAGGATGCATTAAGATGAAAGAACACGAGGGTTTGCAACCCCTTTTAACCTCTTTCATGACTTCCTGTCTACATGTTGATTTGCAGAGGTGTTAAACATTTTTATGTCTTGTAGTGCATGGCAGCACTTGTTTTGGTCTAGTGTTGCAGCCAGTTATACTGTAAGCTCTTTGTAGGTCATGCATGGTACTAATGTACTTCTGATGTTGTCTGTCCTATACTACAGTGGTAAAGAGATAATTCACTCAAAAAAAAAATCCCATAGCGGCTTTTAATAACTGGACACTTGCTGTCCAGGGATCCAGCGCCCTCCTCACCCCAGTTAATGTTTTCAACACAGAGCTTTGCAGGGCATGTGTGGTTCTTGTGTACTTTTTCGTTCTATGTCTTAGACCACAGTTTTCAACCTCTACATGACTTCCTTTCTAGTTGATGTGGTAGTCTATTGACTATAGATGTTTAGAACCGTTCGATTAATGTCCCGGTCTTGTGCTACAGCACTTTTTTGTAATGCTGCAACCACTAACCCTAAACCATGTGTTTGTTTTTTTTTGTTTTTCCCAACAGATGCTGCAGCACAGAATGTTTTTATTCCTAATGCACAGAATGCATTACGGTGAAATGGCCTTAATGCTTTAGAACCGCTTTACTTTTTTGTCTGTTTCAAACTGATACAGTGCCTTAAAGTATTCACACCCCTTGAAATTCTCCACATTTTGTCATGATACAACCAAAAACGTCAATGTATTTTATTGGGATTTTATGTGATAGACCAACACAAAGTGGCACATAATTGTGAAGTAGAAGGGAAATGATAAATGGTTTTCAGGTTTATTTACCGTATATACTCGAGTATAAGTCGAATTTTTCAGCCCTTTTTTTTGGGCTGAAAGTGTCCCTTCGACTTATACTCGAGTCACCGCCGTCTGTCTGCATGATCAGCGTGTCATGCAGGCAGACGGCGGCCGGCGTGTGATGATACTGTTCGGCGGCTATTGCAGCTTTCAAAAGCCGCACCTCCTGCTCGTCTGTGATAGGCTGAACAGCTGTCAGTGTACAGCCTATCACGGACATTCTCTCATCCTCGTCCGTGGTATGAGAATGAGCGAATGTCCGTGGTAGGCAGTCAGCGGTCAGCCTATCACAGACGAGGAGGAGGCGCGGCTTTTGAACTGTGGAATGGCCGCCGAACACCATCATCACACGCCGGCCGCCGCTTGAGGATGGAGATCGCCACAGGGAGGATGGAGATC
The DNA here is from genome assembly GCA_037952835.1 of Lithobates septentrionalis. Lineage (NCBI taxonomy): Eukaryota > Metazoa > Chordata > Amphibia > Anura > Ranidae > Lithobates > Lithobates septentrionalis. Next base: position 3,705,853 of record JBBDGP010002036.1, on the reverse strand, counting down.
GCCACAGGGAGGCTGCACAGGACACAGGACACATGCACACAGGACATGTACAGGACACACATGTACAGGACACATGCACACAGGGTACAGGTAGGCTGCACAGGACACAGGGAGGCATGCAGCTGCAGATGGGCATTGTTGACCCTCTGCATTTCTCACCCTCGTCTTATACTCGGGTCAATAAATTTTTCCCAGTTTTTTTGTGGTAGATTAGGGCCTCGACTTATACTCGAGTATATACGGTATTTATTTTTACAAATATGTGAAAAGTGTGGCGTGCATTTGTATTCAGCCCCCCTGAGTCAATACTTTGTAGAACCACCTTTCACTGCAATTACAGCTGCAAGTCTTTTTGGGGATGTCTCTACCAGGTTTGCACCTAGTTTGCATCTAGTGAGTCACATTTTTTCCCATTCTTTGCAAAATAGCTCAAGCTCTGTCAGATTGGATGGAGAGCGTCTGTGAACAGCAATTTTCAAGTCTTGCCACAGATTCTCAATTGACTTTAGGTCTTGACTTTGACTGGGCCATTCTAACACATGAATATGCTTTGATCTAAACCATTCCATTGTAGCTCTGGTTGTATGTTTAGGGTCGTTGTACTGCTGTTACTTGCAGCTATAACCACTTCATCTCTTCTGGGAAGACTGTTCTTAAAGCGGAGTTCCACACAAAAATGGAACTTCCGCTTTTCGGAACCCTCCCCCCCCTCCGGTGTCACATTTGGCACCTTTCAGGGGGGAGGGGGGTGCAGATACCTGTCTAAGACAGGTATTTGCACCCACTTCCGGCATAGACTCCCATGGGAGTCTATGCCTCTTCCCGTCCCCACCGCGCTGTCTCCTGGGAAACA